>QGSO01000427.1:122201-545309 GCA_011037825.1 Carya cathayensis | reverse complement strand
CGTCGCTGCATTACACAGAATACGCTACACGCGTATTCTCTTCACACAACCCGCCGTATCACATCTACGGCATCCATCTCACGCCTATACTTCACAGCACAGTCCACAAAATACACAATCAAACGCAACACTTCACAACCACACTTCGCTTCACAACTACGCAACGAATTCCACAAATACAACTACACAATCCACAAACCAACCAACTATTTTAAACGTAAAATAACTAGAGATAGAAGGTTATACCATCGACGGGATAACCCGTGCGTCGCTCGTTGTTCGTCACGAACATGCGTCGGAGGAACGTACGTGGCGGCGTACGGTGGCTGTCCACCACATAAAGTGGTAGTTTGGGCTTGAGAAAGGCTAGGCGTGGTCTTGGAAGACTCATGATTTTACAGCTGTCGGTGAAGAACAAAATACGTGATTTACGGAAAAGATAAACTATACGCGTGATTCCAGATGAGGGTAAAGACAAGAGAGATGTGATTGCTGTCGGGAAATAATCCAAAACTGATAATTTTAGCGGGCTGTTACAGTTTAGCCTGCTGAGATAATCTCTATTCCTCTCTATCCAGCCAGACCTTTAGCTCCAACTGGGAAGCCATAAGATCCATCTCCTCCTCTTGAGAATAAGAACTCTGTAGCTTAGCCTCAATATCCTTAATACACCCTTCCAGAGTTGCAATATTCGATTCGGTCCTTCCGAATACCTGTTTATTCCAGACCCTGAGAGCAGCTTTTAGAGTTTTGAGTTTAAAAGCCAATCTGGACATGGCTGACCCCGACCCTTCTCCTGACCACACCTTAGAAACACACTCGAGAAAGGAATCATGTGTAGTCCACATTTGCTGAAATTTAAAGGAGGGATAACCATAGGGCACTACCTTCCTGGCCAACGTAATATGCATGGATGCATGGTCAGACGACGTTCTAACCAAGTATTTAAGGTGGGCGTCTGGATACTCATCACATCCCGATGAGTTAAAAAAACCACGATCCAGACGAGCCCAACTGCGAGTAAAGTTAGTGTGCCCATTGCACCACGACATCGATGACCCACTGAACTGCATCTCCATTAATCCACATATATCAATAGAATTATTAAAATCTTCAATAGCCACAGAAATTCTAGGCCTCCCCCCGCATCTCTCACTATCATTTCTAATGATATTAAAATCGCCAACAACAATCCATGGCACATTCTGCAGATTAGTCACTTCTAAATCACGCCATAAACGTCTTCGATCCTGGTAATAACATTTTGCATAAACTATAGTCATGAGAATAGTTTTCAAGTTTTCCACCATTTTGACAGTAATAAACTGATCTCCCATGGCCTGCACTACCAAATTAGTATCATCTTTCCACATCAACCATATCTTTCCCCCCACATCTTCATTTGAAACACAACTATCATAATTATACCGATCTCTCCATACCTGGATTCGACTATGAGAAATCATAGGTTCAGCAATCATTAAGACTTTAGGCTTCAATTTCCCAATTAATTTCTTCAATCTATTTCTCGACGTACCCAGGCCTTTAACATTCCAGAATAAGTATGAACTCATCATAGGGCAAATCTAGAGGGTTTACTTTTAACCCTTGCGGATCCCCTTAGCTTCACAACCTTTGTTTTTTTTCCTTTTTCAATCTCTACTTGTACCTCATAATCGGATATACAATCCTTTCCTTTGGCCAAGTGTTGTACATGTCCTTTCATTTCTGATTCCGAGCAAACCTAAAATTCTCCTTCTTCTTTTTCCGTAATATTTTCCTCAGCAATATTATGTTCCTTCATCTCCACAATATTTCCGTACTGATCATCCCATAACAATCAACCCAGGTTCCTCCACATTACCATCCTCAATCAAACAATCATGATCTCCCCCCCCCCCAATATATGTCTCAGAAATTAAAGCATTTTCATGCAACTCATTCATGTCTTCCATCACATTAGGCACAGCATGCAGGTCAGATCTGCCCTCCTTTAACGAATTCTCCTTCTGTGCACCCAGGTCCTCATGAGAAGAAGCCGGCGTTAACTCTTTGACCCCATCCATATTAGCCACTTCCTGTCTTAAAATATTCAAATTTTCAATTGGATTATTCTCGATTTCTTGGTTGTCTACTTGAGTATGTGTTCCACCATCATGCAACTTCATCGGATCACTTGTTTGTCCTGCTTCAAAAATCACCATTCTTTGTTCCGTATCATTCTCCTTCTCCTTTTGGAGTTTTTCCTGATCTTTGCTCATCCGAGTCGAATCCATCCTCCCTCCATCGTCTTTAGGGTTATGATCGCTCACCTTTTTATGGCCGTTCCGCTTACAAGTTGTAACAGCCCGCTATAAATTCAATGGTGAAATTTCTATAGACTTTAGAAATCTCGTGAAAACTCCGTAAGTTTTCACGAATCGACTAATCGCATAGGTTTTAGTCAGTGAAACCCTCAATGATTGGAATCTATTTGAAACTCCAAAAACTTGGTTGAAACCGAAACCCTAAACGGTTTCCCCAAACCCTAAAGTTGGCCTTCAAGCCCTTTTGATCCAATTTCTAGCATTGTGTTTAATCACTTGATTAAATCACTTCCACATGCTATTAATTTCTCAAATTCTTATTATGACATCTTTATCCAACATTTTAAACCTTGGAAATTTGATTGGGCCAAGAAAAATTGGATTTGGACTTGATAGCATCTCAAACCCTAACCAAATCCCATTTAAACCCTAAATTGAAGTCCACTTGGTTGAGGCCCCCTAAGACCCACTAAGGCCCACGAATTTGGCTACCTTGGCAAAGCTCCTTGGAGAAGCTTCCTCCCCCACTTGGCATATCATTCATTGCATCAAGTTGCACTCAATAATATGGAGGAACCCACCCCATCAAGTCCCATGTCTCATAGCTTTTGTAGGTTGTCCTTTGCCCCCCACTATCCTCTACCTTATCACATGTCTACACCTCCACTCAATGATTATTAAGGTCTATATATTCCCCCTGAAGAATTCTTGAGTCATGCAAGACTCACTTACTTCACTTTAATCATTTCTTCACCNCTTCACTTTAATCATTTCTTCACCCCCCGTTCTTAGAGAGAAACCCAAAAGAGCTCTCTCGGTAGATTTCTGTGTCTTTTTGTGTGGAGATTATCGACCCTTTGTAATATTTTTACACAATGACTCCTTCATAAAAGTTGTTCCTCTTTGAGTTAGTTTCCGTAGATATATTTTTCGTATCATTCATGGTCATTTGGTAGTCAAAAGTATTTTAACCATGGAAAGGTCATTCTGGGCGTGAATCTGGAGAGTATGTTATGTTTTGGAGTTTTTGACCAAGCTAATGGGCATATCTTGGTCCGAAAATTTTATGGAGTGTTGTTAGAATGTGTTTAAGAGTTTTCATTGAAGTTTTGTTGCATGAATAAAGCTTTTGATGATATATTTTCTTAGATCTAGAAACTCGAAAACTGGAAGTGGAAAAACAGTTTTTATTTGGAGAAAGTTTGAATATTTCGTGGTTTGATCTTACTCTAATGGCTTTGATATTTTATATGATGATCATAAGTCTCTTATTTTCATGTTAGGATGTTATTTTGGAGATATTTAGCATTAGTTTAAAAGATATGATTTTTCTATGCAAGAGAATTTCGGTTAGGCCTAAGATTTGATGTTTTTAGGTTAGATCCATGTTTTGTTGGGTTTTAGCCATGTGATTTTAATTTTGATGGTTGGATATTCTTTAAGACACTTTTTAAACCATGTGATACTTTATTTCAAAGACCTCACCTTCTTAAGCCATTGATCAAGAGATTTATCAAAGCTAGTTAAGAAAAAGTTTCTGTTTTTGGACTAAGTGTAAAATCAAAAACTCCAAGTGTTATTTTTGTGATTTTGGTGACTTTAGTTTGATGATTTAAAGCATGGTTTATCTGAGGATGATGTTATGAATATGTTAGAAGTAAGATTTGATTTTTTTGGAATTCTTGGTGATGTTTTGATTTAAGGACAAAGCTTGTGATTCAAGTGTTTTGATCTTTTTACAAAAACAAGTTTGGTGTTGATTATAAGTCTTTTCTAAATGGATGTTTTAAGTATGGTTTTAAACCTAGGATTGGAAGATGGTTGGTGCAAAATTTTGGTTTAAGCATGAGTTTTGAAGTTGGAAGGAATTGCAACAAAAATCAAGAGAAATGGCCTATGGATGTTTCGGCCATAGTGTGTTTTTCATAGTTGTGTTTTGTCTTAAATTTTTCTGAGTTAATATTTGAGTTTAAGACAAAATTTACATGAGGAATGTAAATTTTGGAAATTTTTGGAGTTAGGATGTGAAATCCTTAAGTTATGGGTAAAATGGTCGTTTTCCCACATGTAGAGGGTAAAATGATAATTTTACTCTAAGTTAGCTTGTTTTCATGTTTCTAATTGTTAGTAATTAAATTTCTAACTTTTAGAATGACCTTTTACAGTTCCTCGTGTTTCACACTTTATTCTCGTAGAACCGACGATCTGAGTAAGTTAGCTTCTAACTTACTATCAGTTTATTGTGTATGTATGATGGGTAAGGGAACTACAATTTATGTATGTATGTTATCATATATGTCATGTCATTACATGTTTATCTGTTACGCATGATTTATTCTTTTATGAATATTTATCTGTTACAAAATCTTTTATGTCATGCAATGTTGTATGTTATAAGTATGCCATGTTAAGTATGCCATATGTTACATGTATGTCATGGAATGTTTATGTTTAAATCATATTGTGCCATTTACAAGTATACGCCATGTTAGAAAAGTTCATGATATTAAATAATATCTCATGTATTAAGAAAGATAAGATATTTAAGAGTGACACGGACCTAAGCGTGTTCACCACAAGTTATGTTAAGGATGGCACGGACCTAAGCGTGTTCATCACAAGTTATGTTAAGGGTGACACGGATCTAAGCATGTTCACCACAAGTTATGTTATGCGGTGCCACGGACTCAAGCGTGGTTCACCTTATGTAAAGTTCATATAAGTTTCAGATCATGTTCAAGTTAAGTTATTCATGTCAATCACGACCCTAAATGCTAGGATGGGGTAATATCCTAGTGGAACTCCTTTGTTCACGCTGGAGTGTCTAAATAGGTGTGAAATTCCCTGGGTTGACGAAGTACAGTCAACAGGTTGCGAATGGGGCCTAAGTAACTGGTCACCGGAGCGCGCCAGGCACTAACGCCGATGGTGCCATATTTTATGTTACGTGTATTCATGGGGCCACAACAACTGTGGAGCATGAAGTATGGGGCCACAACAACTGTGGAGCATACACTACGTGAGACACAGCAATTGTGACACGTAGAATACGTGGGGCCACAACAACTGTGGAGTACGTATTAACGCACTCACAGCTGGTCTAGATACCTGTGTTGTGATGCGGTAATCGGCAGGGACACACGGCTCTAGGGGACCCGTGTAGCACCCATATGGTCACGTTATTAATCAAGACAATTAAATAAGATTCCAAGTTCATGTATTTCACGTTCAAGTCATGTTTCACGTTACGTTATGTTCAAGTGTACATTCATGTTAAACTTAAAGTTCAAGTACATGTTATGTTTCAAGTTCACATCCATGCTATGATTTAAGTTCATGTCACGTCAAGCTAAGCTTCTGTTTCAGTTCAATTATGTCAACTCATGCCATGTTATGTCATGTCACATTATGCTTATTATTTTATGCCATGTTATGTCAAGTTATGTTATGTTTACTTTTGATTTTGATGGTGCATTCATACCTTTATTTCTATGCATACATCATTAACCTGTGTGAAAGTTTTCTGTTAACTTGCTGAGATTTGTAATCAAATCTCACCGTGGTAGTCCCAACTACCATTTTTCCCCGAATGGTAGGCGATGTGTCAGGTTCAGAACAAGGAGCAAATACCGATAGGCTGGAGGATGTTGACTAGACGCCGCAGATGCGATGCAGAGTTTTCAGCTTCTATAGTTAGTTTCTTTTGGGACAGTATTCTAACCTTGTTAATTGAGTTACGCGAGTTACTCGATGAACTGGTTCAATAAGTGTATTTTGGTACTGTAATATAGAGTCTAGTCACCCATGTTTTGAGATTACAGTCTTCTGAGACCCGTACTGTAATCGTGGTTATTTATTTTGTTAAGTATGCATGGATTATGTTTTAATTATTTGGGATGTTATAAGTTCGGTGCATAGTATAAAAAAAAAAAAAGAATTATCCGCTGCGAATATTGCATAATGTTAGATGCATGTTAGGACATTGCATCCTATATGTCATGTACGGGGGCAAGTAACCTTGTGTTACATGTCCCGACGCTTCAGATATCCGTCCGATCCCAAACAGATATCTGAGGGCGTCACACAAGTCTTCTCATTGTGTCCTTGCATATTGCACTTCATACAATATGCAGGTAACGTCTCATATATCACTTGCTGCAAAAAACTATGAGGTTTTCTAGGGATTCCAATCCAAAACGCCATCAAAGGCTCCTTCGAAACATCCATCTCGATACAAACTCGTGCCCCCTCTGTCCGAGTAGCACATTTGGTAGGGTTGTCCCGTTTCAAATATCTCCCAAGAGGAGCCGTAATACAACGCAGAAAAGAATCATGATAATAGTTTGGGGGAAGACCAGGCAAAGAGATCCAGATAGGCACAATGACAGGTTCTTTATCCTCCTGAAATTATGTATTCCACTTGAAGACACGATACACCACACCATTAACGTTTGTCGCCTCCCTCGTCAAAGCCTTAACAAAATCCTCCTCAGTCGATAACCTGATGAAAACGTTACGAGGCCTTAACATTGAGGAAACAATAGGTTGATTGGTGAGACCCCATCTAGCACGAATGAAAGCTCTGATCGAATCTAAAGAAGGCCGCTGACGTAGAAATTTAAGGACAATAGAGAACTGAAACGGAGCTGCCGATTTATCAATTTCATCCTTAGTGAATAAAACACACACCTCTCCATCCACAGATTTTGGAGCCTGAAAAGGAACCAAAACCTCAGGAAGAGGCTGGGGAGAAGCCTGGACCAATTCCGCAAAAGAATGTGACCGAGAAGGAGCCGTTACCGAGATACCCTCGGCAACAGCCATGAAGACGCAACAGCCTAGCGGCGTGAACCCTAGAGAAGAAAAAGATGCGCCTTTTTTTAACTTGATTAATCTATGTAATTGCTTGGATATGATTTGTAATTAGACGATATAACACAACTCCATTTCATGCATGAATCTTGAACGTTTGAATCGTATGGAGAGGAGTCAGGACAAGGCTCTCTGTTTAAGTCAAACGTGATAAATTACTCTCCACAACATTGAATTGATCACTTGTAATTCTGTCGGTCATATCTCCGTGAGATCGAGTAATAAACTTGAAAAGCTTATCCTTGATCTACTGGGGGGAGGCGAGACACACGCACATCACATGCATGCCAGATGACTTCCTGACTGCTATTATAGTAGCGGATCGTTTATCTAGTCAATTAAGAGAGTTAAGTAACAAAAATTTTATAATTGAAAATTTATTTATAATTTGATTTTTAAATAATAAAATTGATTTTTTTAAATTTGATTTCTCGGTAAAGTTTTACTTTTAAAGAGTTTTTTTTCCGTTACTAATCTTGATATTATATAATTTATTTATTTTATATTATTGTTTTATTATTAAATAATTATACGATTGACGACTAATAGATCATTATGTTACGCTACCGGAATACTTGGGTAGTTTCAAAACATATATACTTGACACTCGTTATAGATCAGGATCAAGAAGACAAGCTCTCAGTTGAAGTCAAACGTAATAAATTAATCTCCCACGGCATTGAATTGATCACTTGGAATTCTGTCGTTTATTAAGTATGCATATTTGTTATTGAAAAAAAAAAAAAAGTGTGCACGCCTCCCCTAAATAGATCGAGGATATTTTTTTAAAAAAATATTATATGCATACCAGATGGCTGAATTCCTTGCTTTTAAAACCCATCCGGCCACCACGATCTGGTCAACCTTACAACACCATACAACTTCATAGATGCATGCATGCACCTCCAATGGCAATACTTGGGTACTCGGTAATGCTTCTGGGACTTCTCTGTTTCCTTTTTCTTGGTCATTGGAAAGTACGCAACAAAAGCTCACCCATCACAAACTGGCCTGTTCTAGGAATGGTTCCAGGGCTTCTTCGCAATGCATTTCATATGCACGAGAGCGTAGACCGGGTTCTAAAACATCATGGTGGCACTGTCGAGGTAAAGGGCCCTTGGTTTGCTGGCATGGACTTTATCATCACCAGTGATCCCATGAACGTCCACCACATTCTGAGCAAAAACTTTTTCAACTACGAAAAAGGGTCTGAGATTCGAGAGATTTTGGAGCCTTTGGGAGATGGGATTATCAACTCTGATTCAGATTGGTGGACGTTCCAGAGAAAGACGATGCATTCTATTGTAAAAAACAGCAAGTTTGAGCTGTTTGTGGAGAAAGTTGTTCGAGAAAAGGTGGTGGATGGCTTAATTCCGTTTCTCGATCACATCTCCAAGTTAGAGATTGAGGTGGACCTGCAAGAAGTTTTTAAGCGATTTACATTCGACAACATTTGCTTAATGGTTTTGGGGTTCGATCCAGTTTCCCTCTCTGTCGACTTCCCAAAACGTAAGCATGCAAAGGCTTTCGATGAAATAGAAGAGGCAACCATATACCGACATATCCTACCAAAATGGTGTTGGAAGTTTCAGAGATGGCTTCAACTCGGGCAAGAGAAGAAGCTGAGAAAAGCTTGGGAAACCTTCGATGGATTCTTGTACCAATGCATCTCATCAAAGCGAGAAGAACTAAACCGAGGCAGAAACCGATGGGAGGAAGCGGAATTCAACTTATTGACAGCTTATTTGATGCTCGAGGATAAAGAAGGATCATGCAATGAGGGAGGGTCCACGAACAAATTTTTAAGGGACACTGCCTTTAATCTCATGGCGGCGACACCATGGGTATGGCTCTCACTTGGTTTCTCTGGCTTCTTGCAACGCACCCATCAGTAGAAACAAAGATTCTGGACGAGATGAAAAAGATTATTTTGGTGAAAGATGACAAAAAGTGGGGGTGTTTTGGTTTTAGCCATGTGATTTTAATTTTGATGGTTGTATATTCTTTAAGACACATTTTTAAACCATGTGATACTTTATTTCAAATACCTCTCCTTCTTAAGCCATTGATCAAGAGATTTATCAAAGCTAGTTAAGAAAAAGTTTCTGTTTTTGGACTAAGTGTAAAATCAAAAACTCCAAGTGTTATTTTTGTGATTTTGGTGACTTTAGTTTGATGATTTAAAGCATGGTTTATCTGAGGATGATGTTATGAATATGTTAGAAGTAAGATTTGATTTTTTTTGGAATTCTTGGTGATGTTTTGATTTAAGGACAAAGCTTGTGATCAAGTGTTTTGATCTTTTTACAAAAACAAGTTTGGTGTTGATTATAAGTCTTTTCTAAATGGATGTTTTAAGTATGGTTTTAAACCTAGGATTGGAAGATGGTTGGTGCAAAATTTTGGTTTAAGCATGAGTTTTGAAGTTAGAAGGAATTGCAACAAAAATCAAGAGAAATGACCTATGGATGTTTCGGCCAAAGTGTGTTTTTCATAGTTGTGTTTTGTCTTAAATTTTTCTGAGTTAATATTTGAGTTTAAGACAAAATTTACATGAGGAATGTAAATTTTGGAAATTTTTGGAGTTAGGATATGAAATCCTTAAGTTATGGGTAAAATGGTCGTTTTCCCACATGTAGAGGATAAAATGATAATTTTACTCTAAGTTAGCTTGTTTTCATGTTTCTAATTGTTAGTAATTAAATTTCTAACTTTTAGAATGACCTTTTACAGTTCCTCGTGTTTCACACTTTATTCTCGTAGAACCGACGATCTGAGTAAGTTAGCTTCTAACTTACTATCAGTTTATTGTGTATGTATGATGGGTAAGGGAACTACAATTTATGTATGTATGTTATCATATATGTCATGTCATTACATGTTTATCTGTTACGCATGATTTATTCTTTTATGAATATTTATCTGTTACAAAATCTTTTATGTCATGCAATGTTGTATGTTATAAGTATGCATGTTAAGTATGCCATATGTTACATGTATGTCATGGAATGTTTATGTTTAAATCATATTGTGCCATTTACAAGTATACGCCATGTTAGAAAAGTTCATGATATTAAATAATATCTCATGTATTAAGAAAGATAAGATATTTAAGAGTGACACGGACCTAAGCGTGTTCACCACAAGTTATGTTAAGGATGGCACGGACCTAAGCGTGTTCATCACAAGTTATGTTAAGGGTGACACGGATCTAAGCATGTTCACCACAAGTTATGTTATGCGGTGCCACGGACTCAAGCGTGGTTCACCTTATGTAAAGTTCATATAAGTTTCAGATCATGTTCAAGTTAAGTTATTCATGTCAATCACGACCCTAAATGCTAGGATGGGGTAATATCCTAGTGGAACTCCTTTGTTCACGCTGGAGTGTCTAAATAGGTGTGAAATTCCCTGGGTTGACGAAGTACAGTCAACAGGTTGCGAATGGGGCCTAAGTAACTGGTCACCGGAGCGCGCCAGGCACTAACGCCGATGGTGCCATATTTTATGTTACGTGTATTCATGGGGCCACAACAACTGTGGAGCATGAAGTATGGGGCCACAACAACTGTGGAGCATACACTACGTGAGACACAGCAATTGTGACACGTAGAATACGTGGGGCCACAACAACTGTGGAGTACGTATTAACGCACTCACAGCTGGTCTAGATACCTGTGTTGTGATGCGGTAATCGGCAGGGACACACGGCTCTAGGGGACCCGTGTAGCACCCATATGGTCACGTTATTAATCAAGACAATTAAATAAGATTCCAAGTTCATGTATTTCACGTTCAAGTCATGTTTCACGTTACGTTATGTTCAAGTGTACGTTCATGTTAAACTTAAAGTTCAAGTACATGTTATGTTTCAAGTTCACATCCATGCTATGATTTAAGTTCATGTCACGTCAAGCTAAGCTTCTGTTTCAGTTCAATTATGTCAACTCATGCCATGTTATGTCATGTCACATTATGCTTATTATTTTATGCCATGTTATGTCAAGTTATGTTATGTTTACTTTTGATTTTGATGGTGCATTCATACCTTTATTTCTATGCATACATCATTAACCTGTGTGAAAGTTTTCTGTTAACTTGCTGAGATTTGTAATCAAATCTCACCGTGGTAGTCCCAACTACCATTTTTCCCCGAATGGTAGGCGATGTGTCAGGTTCAGAACAAGGAGCAAATACCGATAGGCTGGAGGATGTTGACTAGACGTCGCAGATGCGATGCAGAGTTTTCAGCTTCTATAGTTAGTTTCTTTTGGGACAGTATTCTAACCTTGTTAATTGAGTTACGAGAGTTACTCGATGAACTGGTTCAATAAGTGTATTTTGGTACTGTAATATAGAGTCTAGTCACCCATATTTTGAGATTACAGTCTTCTGAGACCCGTACTGTAATCGTGGTTATTTATTTTGTTAAGTATGCATGGATTATGTTTTAATTATTTGGGATGTTATAAGTTCGGTGCATAGTATAAATAAATAAAAAAAGAATTATCCGCTGCGAATATTGCATAATGTTAGATGCATGTTAGGACATTGCATCCTATATGTCATGTACGGGGGCAAGTAACCTTGTGTTACATGTCCCGACGCTTCAGATATCCGTCCGATCCCAAACAGATATCTGAGGGCGTCACACAAGTCTTCTCATTGTGTCCTTGCATATTGCACTTCATACAATATGCAGGTAACGTCTCATATATCACTTGCTGCAAAAAACTATGAGGTTTTCTAGGGATTCCAATCCAAAACGCCATCAAAGGCTCCTTCGAAACATCCATCTCGATACAAACTCGTGCCCCCTCTGTCCGAGTAGCACATTTGGTAGGGTTGTCCCGTTTCAAATATCTCCCAAGAGGAGCCGTAATACAACGCAGCAAAGAATCATGATAATAGTTTGGGGGAAGACCAGGCAAAGAGATCCAGATAGGCACAATGACAGGTTCTTTATCCTCCTGAAATTATGTATTCCACTTGAAGACACGATACACCACACCATTAACGTTTGTCGCCTCCCTCGTCAAAGCCTTAACAAAATCCTCCTCAGTCAATAACCTGATGAAAACGTTACGAGGCCTTAACATTGAGGAAACAATAGGTTGATTGGTGAGACCCCATCTAGCACGAATGAAAGCTCTGATCGAATCTAAAGAAGGCCGCTGACGTAGAAATTTAAGGACAATAGAGAACTGAAACGGAGCTGCCGATTTATCAATTTCATCCTTAGTGAATAAAACACACACCTCTCCATCCACAGATTTTGGAGCCTGAAAAGGAACCAAAACCTCAGGAAGAGGCTGGGGAGAAGCCTGGACCAATTCCGCAAAAGAATGTGACCGAGAAGGAGCCGTTACCGAGATACCCTCGGCAACAGCCATGAAGACGCAACAGCCTAGCGGCGTGAACCCTAGAGAAGAAAAAGATGCGCCTTTTTTTAACTTGATTAATCTATGTAATTGCTTGGATATGATTTGTAATTAGACGATATAACACAACTCCATTTCATGCATGAATCTTGAACGTTTGAATCGTATGGAGAGGAGTCAGGACAAGGCTCTCTGTTTAAGTCAAACGTGATAAATTACTCTCCACAACATTGAATTGATCACTTGTAATTCTGTCGGTCATATCTCCGTGAGATCGAGTAATAAACTTGAAAAGCTTATCCTTGATCTACTGGGGGGAGGCGAGACACACGCACATCACATGCATGCCAGATGACTTCCTGACTGCTATTATAGTAGCGGATCGTTTATCTAGTCAATTAAGAGAGTTAAGTAACAAAAATTTTATAATTGAAAATTTATTTATAATTTGATTTTTAAATAATAAAATTGATTTTTTTAAATTTGATTTCTCGGTAAAGTTTTACTTTTAAAGAGTTTTTTTTCCGTTACTAATCTTGATATTATATAATTTATTTATTTTATATTATTGTTTTATTATTAAATAATTATACGATTGACGACTAATAGATCATTATGTTACGCTACCGGAATACTTGGGTAGTTTCAAAACATATATACTTGACACTCGTTATAGATCAGGATCAAGAAGACAAGCTCTCAGTTGAAGTCAAACGTAATAAATTAATCTCCCACGGCATTGAATTGATCACTTGGAATTCTGTCGTTTATTAAGTATGCATATTTGTTATTGAAAAAAAAAAAAAAGTGTGCACGCCTCCCCTAAATAGATCGAGGATATTTTTTTAAAAAAATATTATATGCATACCAGATGGCTGAATTCCTTGCTTTTAAAACCCATCCGGCCACCACGATCTGGTCAACCTTACAACACCATACAACTTCATAGATGCATGCATGCACCTCCAATGGCAATACTTGGGTACTCGGTAATGCTTCTGGGACTTCTCTGTTTCCTTTTTCTTGGTCATTGGAAAGTACGCAACAAAAGCTCACCCATCACAAACTGGCCTGTTCTAGGAATGGTTCCAGGGCTTCTTCGCAATGCATTTCATATGCACGAGAGCGTAGACCGGGTTCTAAAACATCATGGTGGCACTGTCGAGGTAAAGGGCCCTTGGTTTGCTGGCATGGACTTTATCATCACCAGTGATCCCATGAACGTCCACCACATTCTGAGCAAAAACTTTTTCAACTACGAAAAAGGGTCTGAGATTCGAGAGATTTTGGAGCCTTTGGGAGATGGGATTATCAACTCTGATTCAGATTGGTGGACGTTCCAGAGAAAGACGATGCATTCTATTGTAAAAAACAGCAAGTTTGAGCTGTTTGTGGAGAAAGTTGTTCGAGAAAAGGTGGTGGATGGCTTAATTCCGTTTCTCGATCACATCTCCAAGTTAGAGATTGAGGTGGACCTGCAAGAAGTTTTTAAGCGATTTACATTCGACAACATTTGCTTAATGGTTTTGGGGTTCGATCCAGTTTCCCTCTCTGTCGACTTCCCAAAACGTAAGCATGCAAAGGCTTTCGATGAAATAGAAGAGGCAACCATATACCGACATATCCTACCAAAATGGTGTTGGAAGTTTCAGAGATGGCTTCAACTCGGGCAAGAGAAGAAGCTGAGAAAAGCTTGGGAAACCTTCGATGGATTCTTGTACCAATGCATCTCATCAAAGCGAGAAGAACTAAACCGAGGCAGAAACCGATGGGAGGAAGCGGAATTCAACTTATTGACAGCTTATTTGATGCTCGAGGATAAAGAAGGATCATGCAATGAGGGAGGGTCCACGAACAAATTTTTAAGGGACACTGCCTTTAATCTCATGGCGGCGACACCATGGGTATGGCTCTCACTTGGTTTCTCTGGCTTCTTGCAACGCACCCATCAGTAGAAACAAAGATTCTGGACGAGATGAAAAAGATTATTTTGGTGAAAGATGACAAAAAGTGGGGGTGTTTTGGTATAAAAGATCTGGATAGACAGGTTTATCTCCATGCAGCCTTATGCGAGGCACTACGACTGTATCCAGTGGTGGCTTTCGATCCGAGAACCGCAGTTGGACCAGATGTTCTTCCGAGCGGCCACCATGTAGGTCCGAGTACAAAGATTATAATCTGTCTATACGCAATGGGGAGAATGGAGGAAATATGGGGTGAAGATTGCTTGCAATACAGGCCGGAGAGATGGATCTCAGAGCAAGGAGGAATCATATCTCTGCCATCTTACAAGTTCTCAGCGTTTGGTGGAGGCCCGAGGAGTTGTTTGGGTAAGGCTATGGCTTTCATTCAAATGAAAATGGTTGCAACCGCCGTCATATGGAATTATCACATTCAAGTGGTTGAAGGCCATTCTGTTTCGCTGGCTGTTTCTGTCGTACTTAATATGAAACATGGTTTAAAAGTTAGGGTCAACAAAAGAAGTGCTTAATCGACAGGTCAAAGTGTTGGGTTGCGTAATAATTATTACATGTAATATTTTTATTCGAATAAGGAAAATGATAGGGTTAGAACCGTTCTACCATCTATTTATTATTATTTTTATTTGATTTTTTTTTTAATTTTTCATTTTACTTGATATTAAGAAAGTAATTATTAATAAAATTATATATATTTTAAAATTTTTTCAATTAAGAATATTAAAAAAAATACTTAAAACCATGATAAAAAAATAAAAAATTTCAAATCCTTTATAATAATAAATGTGTAGTGATAGGGTTGCTTATCCTAACTACAAGTTTGTGTAAACACTTTATAAAATAAAATAAAAATAAAAATTTTAATTAATAAAAAATAATTTTTTTAACAATTTTTTAAATTAGAATATACTTTTTTTAAAAAAATTTATACGTCTATTTAAAACTTTGTACAAATCATTAATCTTTCCTGGAGTGGATAAATGGTTTTTGGGCCAGACTGCAAACTAGATTCAAATTCAATTTGAAGAAAGCCTAAGCAGTTTTTTTTGTTGTTTAGGTCTTTTTTTTATCTGATTTTCAATGTTTAGGTCTTTTCGATTTGTTTGCTTCAAACCCTTTCTATAAAAATAGAAATATTATTAGTATTAATTGTAGGCAGTGTGAATCCAAATATTAATTGTTGTAAGATCCACATATTTGTATTTATATATCTGAGTGTCACAAAATGTTAAGGACATGGAATTATAGAAAATCATAAATTGTCATATATTCTACCTTAATATATATATATATATATATTTTTAAAAAAAATTTGAGGTTCAAGACTTTTTTAGAGGCTTCAGAATAGAAAAAATTTACACAAGTTCTACATAACACCTAGCTAACCTTTAATCGTGTTGGATTAAACTATTTTATAACTAGGTTTTAAGTGGAGGATATATTTGATAAATAACGATACTACGTTTTACAAAAATGTCCCAACATTTCAAACAAAGTCGTACTAAAATAATTATCTTGTTACATTCTTCTCTCCGAATCTAGGGAATTTTAATCATTGAGAATCTACTTGTCAAATAAGATATATAAGAGATTCTTGTTACATAACTATTTTTATTTTTGCTAAATATTATTGTTACAAAATTTAAATGGGATGAGATGAGATACTTTATTTAAAGTTGAATAAAATATTGTTATAATATAATTTTTTAATATGAATTTTGTTTTGAAATTTGAAAATGTTGAATTATTTATTATATTTTGTGTTAAAATTTGTAAAAGTTGTAATAATTATATGAGATTAGATTAGATAGTTTGGATTTGGATATCTGTTCTTGCCAGTCGGATAAATTATCAGAACCTTTTGTAGATAAGTGAAGAGAATCATTTCGACGTTGATAACACGTTATCGAACATATCTAGGCAGTCTAAGAAATCACATAACTCACAGACCATGCGAGTTTTGCAAAGAATCAGACCAACCCACATCCTAGTTCTTCTGGCTTCAAAATCTAAGCGTAGCGAGTAGAAACTAACGAGTCTTTAGCCAAAGTAATATAGACAAAGTGATTAAAAAAATGCTACATCCTATTCCTATCTCAAGACATATGCAGCCCTTCAAAAAGAAAGAACTGGTCCATAGGATGACAGACAATGCCACATCGGCATAGTAGGATGAAAGTAAAATAAGAGTTTAGTATATGTAACTCATGTGATACAACAATTCCTAGACTCAATTCAGAATCATAATTGTTTGTATCATCGAAACCTATCAAAATTCATAAACAAAAAGATAGTTATAGAACTAAAAACCTTACATAAGTCGTGCACAAAAGGAAAAAGAAAAAATGATCACTGAATTGCCATTCAGCTTCATTTTATGTGGTTACCAACAAATATACAAGGCCTTTTAAATATTCTACAATTTCAGATCCTCCAAGCTTTGAACTACCATATACTCTATCAACAAATGTAATTGGGACCTGTAGACAAGCACAAGATTCAAATCAACTATATAATGAAGATATTTTCTAAGAACACTTAAAACTACACATAAGAGTGAATCCAATCACTCAAAGCAGGAACTACATTATAGCAAGTATTCAAACTGCTTTTAAGTCAGATTCTGCACAACTAGCTTAAATTTATACAGTTCACGCATCATACAGTCCACAAGATCTTCAGGTGTAGTATTAAGTTATAAGCTACCATAACTCCAATGCTAGAATCCCTCCATAAAGAAGGGTGCTTGGGAAGAGAGAGGATACAACATGGTCGTCAGACAAGCAAAACTACAGCATCAATATCTGACTGTTTATTGCTGATGCTGAACCAGGGTAAATTAAGGGAAGATAACAATAGAAGAGCAGATGGATACAAGCAATCGTCGTATAATGACTTCTCTATATAACATTCAACTAAAACAAGAGCAAACAATAATGAGGACTAACAAGCTCTTTCAACTCCAAAAATCTCAACCTTTTCTTTTGCCATCCATAAGTATTTCTTTTCACCCCTTTTGATCACTTACATTCATAGATTCATAATGGCGGGACGTTTACATTGCAAACAAGATTGAGTCTGACTAACTTAGCAAATCAGTCATGGGGAGAGGTGCAAAGGCAGTGGAAGAGCCAATCCCTTTTACAAGGACTTTAATCAAGGAGCTCTAGGCATATATATATATATATATATATATATATATAGAGAGAGAGAGAGAGAGAGAGCAAAAGGCTGCTTTTGGTTAGGATCAAGATTCACAACTGCATGTGTATCAAAAGTCCATCGATTTCTAAACCATGATAAGACAAGTATATGGCCTTACCTCTTCAATATGGTAACCTTTTCTAGAAGCCCGAACAATCATCTCCATTTGAAAGACATATCCCTTGCTAACACAGGAGCTAATGAGATCTTCAAGAACGGACTTCCTGTAAAGCCTTCAAATGATCCAAGTAATGTCAGTTTCAAAATTTTGCAAGCTTCAAATAATTGAAAAGATATCTTGTTTTTCAATCTTCTGAGCAAACACTTGAATAGCTTAATACTATAGTTTGTGTACCGGAAGGATCCAGTCAAGTCCGATACACCGGGCCATAGAAGTGTTTGTGCCAGAACATTTGCTCCTCTACTTGTTAGCTTGCGCATAAGGTTCCATCCATGTACACCACCATCTTTAACATAGCGGGTTCCAGTAACTATACTTGCACCAGTCTCCAACTGCTTCCTTAATAAATATGTCATGTCAAAAGAAGTCAGAAGGTTTTCTCCCAACTAGGCATCCTAAGCTAAGATAGGGAAGTAGAAAATAAATGACTGGAAATTTCCTTACTTGATGAAACTCGGCAAGTACTTTGGCTGTTTGATGAGAAGCAAAAAGATTAGACAAAGAAAACTATATCCGATGCCAAAAGGAATACAATAATGCAATAAATGTATCCGATAAGCAGAGTTAGCAACTACCCCGAAACTTAGGAACTATAAACATGGAAGACGGAAGCCCCCAAAAAAATTAATTGGGATGTAGTTACAGGGTCTAGAGGTGACTATAATTTTTATTTTGACTTTACTTCGGATAACCACATGAACAAAATACTAGATGCTTACAGAAAAGGAAAATCAAAGCAAAACTCAGTTAAAGATACTAGAAATAAGCGGGTTGCTTTCCTAGTTGCCAACACGAAAACTTCTTATAAAAATGGCAGAATAGCATGCACAATAACATAGATGCATTCCCATTTCAGACTGACACTGCACCAATTTATCATCCACATCCCTAAAACATACTTACATGGTGCGATAGATCAGCATCCATGATCACAACAAAATTTCCAGATGCATGCTTCAGGCCATGAGAGTAAGCAGTTCCTGAAATTTGATTATGCATAAAAAGCAAGTTTCTCATAATTATTTCATTAAAACAAAATTAATAACAGCATACCTAACCCAAGCTTCTTGGGTCTAGCTCTCAACAGCTGAATCAACAAAAAGAAGGGTTCATTGTTAAAAGTCAGAAATAAGCGTAAAAACTGATAGAGATCATATACAAATTTTAATATTATGGTGCTTACAATGCGATCTTCCCCGTACACTTGCTGCAATTGTTTTACGATTTCTTGAGTCCCATCAGGACTCCCATCGTCAACAACAATTATTTCGAAATCGACATCCCTAATACATTCATAAATTTGTACAAGAAACCCATTGCAGAAACATGACATCAGATACGAAATCACGAAAAGTAATCCTAAAATCAGATCCCTTAAAAAAAAACAGGCGCAACAAAAAAGGAACAGAAAATTGTCGAAGAATCCTAGGATCACAAGAAGAGGTGGGCGTACCGGAGATGCTTGAAGACGAGGTAGACGATGAGAGCGATGTTAAGGCGCTCGTTGTAAGTCGGGATGATTATGCTGTACTTGTTCTTGTCTTCCATTCTCTGTTTCTGTTTCTTTCCGATTATGATTCCTTAAATTGACTTCGTAAAGTCTGCCCTCATTCCGTAGAGCAACATCGAAGTGGGAACCTAACCCTGCTGTAAAGCTTTTGGTCCAGGCCCATATTTGCTTGGAAATGAGTTAGGCTGGCTGTTGTAAATTTGTAATTACTAATTACTAATTATCTAACAAATATTAGCCAGTCAATAAAAATTTACAAATATAAATTTATAAATTAATAAAATATAGTGTATAGTGTAAGCCACTGGGTAGCAAAGCTCGAGTATTGACAATGGATTAGTTATGGCTAAGTCTAAAATTTAGCTAAAATCTCACATTTTATCTATAACATCAATTTTTAACTAAATAAGTCTATATTAGACTAGCCATCTTAAAGGTAAAATAATAATATAATATTATATATTTTAATAATATTTGATTATTTTTTTATATTTTACAAATACACTCATATATTAATTAATAATTTTATTAAAAAAATAAAATGTGATCATTTATCTCAATGTAGTACTTATATTATTTATTTCAATGTGGTAATTTATTTCAATGTGATAAATAGGGCTGAGCACCGACTTTTCGGAGTCGGTATTGTCTTCCTCCAACTCCTATAGGCTCCGATCCGACTTATCGGAGCGGAGTCGGAGTTAGGCTGTTTTATTAGATTTTTTTCCTTAATCCATTTTATATTTTAATTTTATAATTTTGGACTCTAATTGAATTTGGGCTTCCATATCATTTTTTTAAATATAATTTATAATTTATTTAACCAAATTTATAAAAAGAAATCATTCACACAATGATCATTCATCCTTAAAACTTGATACACACATTAAAATCTTGAACACTGTAAAATAAAACAAAATTCAAACTTGCAAGAATAAATTCTTCAACTATGATACACACATTAAAAATACATAACCAAAATTACAAATTAAAATCATTTATACAAAATTACAAATTAAAAATACATAACCAAAATTACAAACTAATTATCCATCATCATCTATCCTCCCAAATTATTCAACCAACTCATGGCTCATCATCCATTAAGTTCTAATTCTATCAACAAGTTACAACTTACAACAAAAGAACCAATATAAATTGCAACAAATTTCATTCTAACTTGTGCTTGAAGAAAAAAGAACAAAATTAGTATTACATGTTATAAGTTATTATAGAATCATAGATTGATTACTATAGTCTATACATTACTACTACATGGTATATTAGGTACATTAGTGTTACATGTTATTATAGTAAAAGTGTATTATTTTAGATACATTTGTTCATACTAGTATTTAACTCACTATATAAATTATCGTTACATAAAATATATGTTTAATGTATAAAGAATATAGATATTTTTATAATAATAATTAACTCATGCTAGTATATATATTATTGAGTTTAACTAACTATATAAGATATAGTTATATAAAATCTACATAATCAATACTTTAGTTATTATACATTAGTATTACATGTTAGTATAAATTTATTATTTATATATTAGTGTTTATCCATTGGTGTTACATATTATTATGCATTTTAGTATTTATACATTATTATTACATGTTATTATATTTATATGATTAATATATAAAAAAATACATATATTTTTATTAAATATGTACAATATCAGAGTGAAGTCGAAGCAGAGTCGAAGCCAGGCATCGGAGTTGGAGTCAGAGTGGATCGAAGTCGGTTCACCTCCACCTCCACCTCCGACTCCGACTTTCATTGGAAAAAAAACTCCAGCTCCGACAATCACTTGTCGGAGTCGGAGCGGGGCCAGGGTCAGAGGCGGATTTTCAGATTTCTGCTCAGCCCTAATGATAAAGAGAGAGGGAGAGGTTGATAAAAAGAATAAAATAATTGAATATAAGTTAAATAGTTACTCTCTAACAATGGAGAGAACTCTTAATTTACGAATCTTTGAATTTTTAGCTAATCCAATGTGAAAACTTTTTCTCACATCTTAATGAAGTTTAAATTTACATTAACATTTAACTGGCCATTACCAATCCTCTAATACGGTAATATGTATGATGAATGTCTTGTGTGTTTATCTTATTAATATTATAATTCATATTGAATTTTCTCATTCCAGTCACTGGTTGCATCCAAGTCTATGCCAATTCAGACTTGTTCATATGATATATTTTAAATAATTTAATAGATTAATCATTTTAATGTAAAGTCACCTAAATGCAACACATCAATTGGTGTGATTAAAAATAATAATATTTAAGTTAAAAATCAACATTTTTAAAAAAACAAATCATCCAATAAATTAAAAAAATGACATGTTTTTTTTTTGGATAGAAAAAGGGATACGTCACCTGCTAAAAAGCCTAAGATTGCTCTGCGAAAACACAAGGGACCATATTCCCATTTATGATAATTATATTACATTCCGCAATATCTTTCTTCTCACATATATACAAGTTACAAGCAGGTCATACCTTTATATAAAAAGGAAATATACAGAGCGCAAACTCAGATCCTTTTATTTATCCACACAAGTTCTAGTGTTCTACCACCTTTCCGGCACTGAAACCATTGACAAATGAACTGATGCTTAGTCATTTGATGTCGCTTCTCCGGTCTTTTCTGCTCCTAAGTCTTTTATCTTGGCCTTCTCTTCTGCTTCCAAGCCTTTTACCTTGCTTGTAATGGGATTCCCATCTTCCACAGGAGCAGCCGCTTCAAAACTTTCCTGCTTACCCACAACCTCCGTTGCTGATATCTTGTTCAGGTCCACCATATCAGCAGCATTGCTTTCTTCACTTTCTTCCGCTCTATAATAAACCTTTTGAAAATATAATCAAATAATCAGCAAACTTTATTTGGTTTTATAGATGAGATGATAAATCTATGAATAGTATTGAAATAATATATAAATAATAGTTAAATGATTTGAGTTAATATGTTTTATAAAATTTTGAAAAATGAGAGATAAAATGTTAAATAATAAAATAATAAAATTTAAAGGAGGATTAGAATATAATTTTTGTTTTGTAATTTGAAAAAATTGAACTATTTTTTAAGTTTTATTTGCAAGTTTGGAAAAAATATAATGATTAGATGAAAAAGTTAAAAATTTGAAATCGAAAAATATTTGTGTTTGAATAGTATTCGAATGTTGAAATGAGATGAAATGGTTTGAAAGATTTGTGAAATCCTCCAAGCTGGAGATTAGATTTCCAAAATGCCAGTCATACAACGCTAACACCAGTTGGGCTCGATACCTCAAATTAGTTTTCAACACCAATTATCAACTCGGGTATTAAGCAATGTGAGGAGATCTTGATTTTGCAATCACCATATTATTTCGTTATAATTAATTTTTTTTTTTTATGGTAAGAAGAAATGAATGATGACCAGAAATGCCAACACTAGGAACTAGGAAGACCAAAAGGGTAAACCATACCACACATGTACGAGGTGGTGAGAGTACTTTGAAGGAATTGGGACGATTATTAAAATTCGTTTCTGGCTCTCCGGGGATCCCTTCAGGAGATGTGAAATGGTCAACATCATGGCTCACCTGCCAAAGAAATCAAGAAGTCAGCAAAGGGATCAATGACAATCGGTGAAAGAGAGACTGTCAAAGACAACTTCGCCAAAAAATGCATGCTTGACCATGTAAAAGTTGTTCCTTACTCTTCCATGTCCACCAAATTCCTGAGCATCACTATCTAGTGCAACTCTATACTTCCCGGGCAAGTCGCACCCAACTTTGTACCTGTTTGTTCAAGATCACTCACTCAGAGAATCAAGCACTAGATAAAAAAACATGGTATGCTGCTATTCGCATACAAGGCCACATTCCACGTGCAAACAACACAGATCCCATGCATAACTATAAACAACGTACCCATCATATGAATTCTCTGGATGAAAATTGAACACAAAAACCAGATCTCCACGCTCAAAGACGATAACCTGTAGCATGATAAAATCAAGCAATTGTGTAATAGTGAAGAATTTCCAAATGAAATGATCGGGGTTATAAAATCAACTTCAAACAATATGAATGTGTTCTCGTTATTCCCCCCCATGAAAGAACTGAAACAGCTAGAACCACCAAGTAAATGAAAAGCTGAGATTAATTTTTAGCAATCTTTTAAATCAATGCAAAAATCCCATCAAATGCTCCCCTTTCTTAAGTCCAATAAAATGTGATCAAGAGACATAAGTTTAAATGTCACCCTTAATTACCCATTTATTATTTTCTACCGGATCAGGTGCTATCAGATAACAATTAGCCAATCTGGATTTGTGCATTATCATGGTGCATTAATTACTCAAGTTGTTTAAATTCCAAGGGAAAATTGAAAACAACCCTATAGTTTAAGGTAAGATAGCATAACATATCCTAAAGAAATATTGATCATTGGGAACATCTATACCTTGTCTTCTTCATCTGCGCTGCTCACAATCTGTTTTGTTGACTCCAGAAATGAAAACTTATCATCAAGGAAATTCATAGCTCTGTCAAATGCATTCATGAACTGTAAATGTCCGGAGGAAAGAGACAAAGATTGTGTTAAAACCTATCATATGGAAACAAAAATAGAGATATACTCCTCTGTAAACGGGAATGTTGTACATATTAACTATGACATGTATTATGCAAGACATTCCATATTACTTCAACTAATGACCTAAGAAGTGTTAAAGATGTGGTCATAAAATGGAATTTTGTAGGAAAGCGTAACACTTAAACATGAGGGAATTGTGTGGGATGGAAGTGGGTTAAGACAAAATTTGTAACATTCCATTACATAGCCTTGGGTATTGGTGCTGAGTGTGAGAATCTGTTCTAGTGATGAATTTGCATTCTTTCTGAGATTTGCCACCAGTTAGGAATGTGTGCGAGCCATACTTTACCAAAGTCATGTTGTACAGTAGGGTCAAGTGAAGGGCTCAATTAAAAATAAAAAATTATGGAATTGCTCAACCAACAAAGATTTGATTCTATACCTGATATCTCAAGTGCTCTGAATCCACTAGGTTCCATTGCCGTCTGCATTTTTCATAGCTCCACCCATTTCCTTCTCTTGGGAAGTCAATCCATTCAGGATGACCATACTATACAATAATGTTTAAAAAATAACTTAAAAATAAGACAATCTATGCAATACAGACAACTTTAAAAAATCTTCTTTACTTGCTAATGTAATTTTAAATATATTTTCATAAAGTATTTGATATCTTGGTGGTCATCAAATCCAAAATCCAATATATAATGTCAGATTATATCTAGAACTGTATACAAGCTGATTCCATGCAGCAATCTTGAGTGCAGGCTAGTGTGCTTACCTCGTTCCCCATGAAATTAAGGTAGCCCTCACCTCCTAGTGCCATAGTTATAAAATGCACCATCTGTAAAAGATAAAGATAACAATAACAGAAAAATTAAAATTGATCAAAAGACATTTTCACTGGAATTAGCTTTCATCTGGTTCCAGTGTGTAAATCAATGCCACAATCAATGCATGACATGGCTATCGTTATTATTTAGTCCTCTGAAGGGGGCATAAATGAATTGTAAAGCCTATAGTTGGGGATAAAGACAGAACCGCATTCATAAAAGGAAAGAAAGTAGAGACATCAGCCAGTTGAGCTGTCAAAGATACCACAACCCGAAAAGGCAGTAACACAAGCTGGAATGAACATACCTTGTGAAGTGCAAGTCCTCGCTCAACAGTAGGAGAAGGCTCAGTTAAGCATGACATGCCAGAATACATTTCTTCATCCATTAGGAGAAATGCTATTGTCTTGTCTCCTACAATGGCCTGCACCAGTAAAGCTTATCAATATTGGAAAAAATACATTGGCAAAATTATATTTTCACCTACAAACTAAAATTCGTTTTTTACATTGCACCTCAAGCCACCAAAACTTTCCATTTTCATGCTAAACTATAAATATTTTGCAATTTGCACCCTCAGATAAGATGTGACCGCTAAGATGAATGAAAAATTGGCTGCGTGGCACAATCTTAACAGTTCAATTTAAACTGAGGGTACCAATTGAAAATTATAGGTGGTTTATGGTGCAAATTGAAACTTTTAGAAGTTTTCAGGGAACAATGAAAGGTGGTAGTTTGTGGATGAAAAGTTTAATTTCCCATATTGAGGAAAGGGTAAAATTGGAGAGAGAACAAAACATGAAGACTACACCGTTTCTGTCTCCTTTCTTTTCTCTCATTTACCTTGTTGGGAGGTTGGAAGACCGCAAATGGTGATTAAGAACTACACAACTAAGACAAAACCTCATACCTGATCATGGCTTTCAGCATAAGCTATACACTTCTCAGTGTATCTTCTATTCGTCAAAATCGAGCATATTTCCTTCATTGACCAATCTTCATCTGATTTGTTCTTCAAGTAATCAATCCACTTGTCAGGAATCGCCATTGCCAGGCGGTAATCAAAACCAGTTCCCCCCTCAGAGACAGGCCGACCAAGCCCTGGCATACCAGAAACATCTTCAGCTATGACAGTTGCATCAGGCAAAATATTATGAATCAGAGTGTTTGCCAGCATCAGATAAACAACAGCATCGACATCTGTTGCCTCACTAAAATACTCGTTATAATTCCCCGTAAATGCCATGTTTATTCCGTGGTGATGATACAACATTGAAGTTACTCCATCGAATCTAAAGCCATCAAATCTAAACTCTTCAAGCCACCACTGTAAGTTGGATAAAAGGAAGCGAAGAACTTCCCAATTGGTATAGTTAAAGAGCCTGCTATCCCATGACTTATGGTAACCACGATCTCCGTTGTGGAAGTAGGACTCCTGGGAGCTTTGGCCAACATCAAAGCCATTGAGGCCATCAGTCACATTGTTACTCGCATGACTGTGAACAATATCCATCAATACTCGTAGGCCTAAGCTATGGGCCTTATCAATTAAATACTTCAGGTCCTCTGGAGTCCCGGATCTACTACTTACAGCGAAAAAGTTCGTAACATGATACCCAAATGATGCATAATAGGAGTGCTCCATCACAGCCATCAACTGGACTGTGTTATAGTTATTTGCTCGAATACGAGGCAGAATCTCATCAGCAAATTCTCTATATGAATTAATGCGGGGTTCTGAGCTACTCATTCCGACATGAGCTTCATATATTCGTGGGGCCTTGGGATTTGGAGGACGGGGATACATAAACTGATACCTGCATGATAAATGGAAGAAAAGTTCAACAATCCTGTCGAGTCTCATGTAGATAAAATTTAAGACATCATGGTACAATAGCTCCGTTTTTAAATGAAACTAGGCCAAGCAACAGTAGAGAGGTCCTTAAAAACTGTTGAAGGTTTTTTCCCATTATAGCCATCCTAAATTTTTAATGGATTAAGGAAATGAAAAACCATGCCTGCTATGATGGCATTGGCCCCAAAGCTATTTCTTTCTCCAGTTTCTCTATCAATAATATTCACTTCATCCAAATTGGGTTTAAGTGTTTGCACCTTTCTGAAGGAGGTGGATCCCAATACACACCATCATATGGTGCTCCAAATCTTGTAGGGTCAACAGTGGCATATTTAATCCAAGCAGGGATGCGATCAACCCAAACTCCATCACCATGCCGGAATCGGAACTTGACTCTTGAATTGTGGGGAATTGCTGGGTTTCCACCAGAATCAGGAAGTCTTATACTCCAAACACCAAATTGATTCTTTTCCATTTTGTGGTTGGCACCATTCCATCCATTAAAGTCCCCAACGAGTTGTGCTTCTCTGCATTATAGGAAATATAACTTCTAAGAAACAATTGATTTGTACAATAGCCAGCAAAGATAATCACTTTATACTTGAAACTTCACAAACTCACTGAACAGCAGGAGCCCACTCACGGTACACAATTCCACCTTCTTCTCTGTTAAATCCAAACTTAAGATAACCTACAGAATGAATGAAGCAAACAGTTAGGTTTTACGCTGAAGATGAAAACTACTAAGCAGGTCAAAGAATTTGCTAAGTTGCTGAACCTAGAAAGGATATGAACCTAATAGAGGCCAATAGATAACCAATTAAACGAAAAAGAAAGCAAGAAAAAGAACTGATTCACTCAACATGATGCTTTTGATTGTATATGAAAAAATACATATCAATCCATCTTGGAGCAGAATTATTTATTTTAGGCACTTGTAAATAGAGTAATTTATTTATTACAGGCACCTGCAATGTTAAATACAGATTGTTTAGTGCTTCTTAACAACTCTCCACGCACAAATGGAAAAATAAAGTGGAAAGGGAGGAATTTTCACATCTCATAAAAGCTAATAACCTCGTGCAAATTCCTCGAGAGCTCCTTCATGTTTCTCGAGAAGTGCCTTCTGATCAACATATCTCCTCATTCTATATCCAAAGTGGTCCCTAAATGATTCCAGGCCTGGATCAATGCCCAAGATACGAATATTGTCTGTGTCTTCCTCAGTTGATGTCATTGTCGAGCTGTCATCTGTTACAAGAGCTGAGATCATGGTACCGTGCTGTACCTAGAGAAGAAAATGCAACGCTCACGGCTTATATACTCGCAAATAATAGTTGACAGGAAAAATATCTTAACCTCCATGTTTAATAAAAAAATGGCAAGCACAATCCCAAAGTGTCAAACTTCTTTCAAATATGAGAAATACTGTGCCCCGATAAAATTTTTTTTTTTAAAAAATCAATGACAGGAATGTAATTTTTTAAAAAATCAATGACAGGAATGTCAAACATACCCTCCTGTGTATTGCAATTCTTGATGCAGAAAGGAAGGTTTGGCGTTCAAGCAATTTTTGAGACCCCCTGGCGGCTCCAACTAGCTGTTTGACAACATGTTGGTTCTTTCTTGAAGGCTGTCAAAACAATCGCAATAAGTGATCGATCCATAATATTTTTGAGCTATTGAAAGACATACAGGTGCGGGCACTTGCGGAAGGTAAACTAATAGGCAAGAAAACAAGAACACTGAATTGCATTAAAATTCTGGAAACCTGGTTAAATCAAATTTATATCAAACTAGATCATGGCAAAACTAAAAGAACCCGTAATTCAAATTTCGTCAAATATCAAATACTTAAACAACAGGCACCCAATCTGCAGAAAAGCAATGCACTTGCATCATATATGACAAAAGGAACATTGTTAGTTAGATTGATCATTACCAAATTAAGCAGGCATAATAATTACAAAAAACAAACCTAATTCCAGTATAAAAAGATATAAACACCAATGCGCCAGTACATACCAGCTCACAGAATTCTTATCACACATTTTGCAGCTTCGAAAACAAAACGAACCAAAATTTTAAGACAAAAAATTAAGCAAACTGTAAACCTTGCTTGAGGAATGAAGTTGTAAAGACCCAAGAGCAGGTGAGTGGAGAAAACCTAGAGAGCCCATCGTCTTCCTCGACTCCAAGTAACCACCTCAGTTCGTTCTGCTTGCTCAAATTGAATCTTTAAATATCGACAATCATAGCTGGTGTCAATCGGAAACATCTGGGCCCGCAGTCCCAGACGTTAGAGATTGATTGCTACGCTTTTTCTACTTTGTTCTTTTCTTTCGCTTCCGATATGACAAGGAAAAGACTCAAGAGCCCCAATAAGCAAAGGATATGCTCCACGTGGCAACACATTGACCGTCTAATATTAAACAATATTATTATTTATTATCACTGTCATTATTACTTTTCTGAAACATCCTGCGCCTACTATACGTTGCCACGTTTAGAGAAGAGTGGGTAATCGGCCGACTATGAAGTATGAACAATCTAGTAAAAACAAAGAATAGACATATCTCTTAAGATATTTTATAAAAATAAAATTTTAAATTCACGTTATTTTATATAATATATTAAATTTATTTTTAAAAATAATTTTATAATTTAGTTTATCATATTAATTTTCTAAAATTTATTTATAATTAACGTATTTTTATTTTTCAAGATAGGAATATTTTTCATTTATTTCTTAAAACATAAATATTATTCATAAGCTTTTTAAAAAATCTTTTCTTTCATTTAAAATTTTTGTAATAATCGTTAAATTATAACGTAATCATCGTGTCATGCAATTCACGAGGGCGCAATTGGTGAAACAATATTATAAGAGTAATGTGGTGGGTGCCCAGCGTGCCCACGCATGCACAGCGATGAGAGCATTATCGTTGAATTGATCAAATGGATCTTATCTAATTTCATATAAATTTATATTTATTTATTTTATTTAAATTTAATTTTCATATTAAATTATTTATTTACTCTATATATATTAATAAAATATTATTAATTTAATATTTTTTACTTAATTTATTTTATCACATTTTGTAGTTCTAATAATTAAATATTTATAATAATTATATTATAATTAAATTAATATTAAAAATAAGTATTATCAAATGTTAATAATAATATTTTAATATTTGATTAAATAACTTTAGTTATCTATATTTAGCGAAGCATTCTAATCGAAATTTAAATTATTTTAAAGATGTATAATCTAATGTAAAATCTTTTTGGCACGGATTTTATATTATCTAAATTTAGGCCATTGGCCAAATTATAAAGATGCTCTTAGTATGGTACCCTTGGCGTGCATTTTGTGACGATGCTTGCTGGTGTCAGCTTGGCTTTCCCACGCACGCACGTCATGGGTAGCGTGGGGCACCCCTTAGCCTTCCATGCATGCACCACATGGCTAGCTTGGTGCCCGTGGCGTGGCTCTCACCCAATAAAATAAAATGCATGCACACACGCAGCTAGCCAGACATGGTGCCCTCTTTGCTTGCCCAACGGGGTGTCTTGCCCACCATGACAAACAGACAAAGGTCCGACAAAGAACAACATCGATCACCCAAAGAGCTTTGTTATTGGCAATGATGTGCCAAAACTCTACTAATGCAATTTGCCTCAAAACCTCGTTGTCTCAAAAAGTTGCCATGCTTGATTTCTCACAAAATGGCCCCCGATGTTGCCCTTTGTTATGCATACATGGAGGCAAACACTTGTCTTTAGATATAGTCATAAATGGTATAAATATCGTACACTCTTTTTGAAAAATAGTGAAATTTATTATCAACAAATTATTTTTCATGTGAATCTCGTAATTTACTCACTTTTTTTTTTAGAAAAGGTGTGAGACATTTATACATTTTATGACTGTAAAAAATTATTTATCTATTACACAATTGATTGATTTGATGCCATCTTATATGATTTTACACTTTCATTAAAGTCAAATACTCATTCGAAGATGGATGATATATAAAATACTACTACTAAGATATTTGCGATGCATTGACAGGTCAAGCTATATTGTGGCGCCCTCGACTCCCTCGTAGTCAAATACTCATTCGAAGATGGATGATGTATAAAATAGTACTACTAAGATATTTGTGATGCATTGACAGGTCAGGCTATATTATGGCGCCCCCAACTCTCTCGTATGGACTAACGGGAATCGAAACGTCCGAGATGATGGCAATACGGGTCATGTATCCCAACGATAAATGTCAAGTGTGTGTACATGAAGAAAATGTATAACAAAAACGTAGCAGATAATTTAAATAAGTCGACTAAGTACTATAATTTTTAATACACGCAAATCAAAATAAAAGTACTTCAAAATATTATACAGTTATCCAGCGAAAGTAAAGTAAAGACCATATTATTTACATAACTAAAGAGTTATACACAACCTGCGATCTAAAGTGACCACGTCACTCCTCCAGCGGAGCCGATCCCTCAGTCTCAACATCTTCATTTGCATCAAGATCTATGGTACCATAAAACAATACCGTAGGGTATCGAATACCGTGAGGTTTTAAGTCTCAGCAAGTAATCAACCAAACAATTCAAGAGATAAAAATGCATTCAAGCAACCAACATGTATGCATACACCAAATGAAACATGTACTAGACCAAAAACCGTTATTTTTTTTAAAATAATGATTTTTCAACGCACACCAAAATCTCATTTGGCCCAAAACATATCCATTAAAATAATCAACAACCATACTCTAAAAAAATGGTCAAATCATAAAATCCACAAATTTTCCATAAAATCCTTTACATATCTGTTCATTAAAAACCGTAATTTTCTTAGAAAATGGTTCATTAACCAATTAACATTGTAGACATGAATTACAAGCGGGATTCTACTACCATCCATATTTACCACAATACCTACCGAGTGCACCGTATGCAGGAATCACAAACGGAACTATCACCATCCTTACCGCATGAACCGTAGGCAAGAATTACAAGCGAGACTCTATCACCGTTTCTGCTTACTATCATTCATACAGTTCCATTTTTCTCTCTTTCAATCTGTCAGAGCACTACAGGTGGGAATCATAGGCAGGATTCTACCACCATCCCTGCTTACCACCATCCCTACAGTCTATTTTTCATCTCTCTCAACCCTTACCAATCATTTATCACAAATCTACCCAAATTCATTTCTCACATGAAAACCCAGTTTTCATTTACAACGCATAAATATGCATGCCATAATTCAATAAAATAATCAAGACACCAACACCACATAAAAGCACGCAACCATAATCCAAATCAATAAACAAACACTTCATCAAATCCAACCCGACCCCGATACTTATCGGACTCAAAGTCTAGCACAATCAACCAGTCTGCATGAAATTTGTTATATGCATAAATATATTTAAATCTCAATAATTTTTTTGAAAAATTACTTACAATGCTAAAATATAATTTTTGGAGGATCAATGAGGTGCAAGAGGCAACAACATAGTAACACAATAGTGTAAATTGAACTACGGACGTGGGTCTCAAAATACCCAATTTTGAATAGGAACAAACAAAAACTTGGGATAGCTAGGGAATGGCTTAGAGATGTTGGTGAAGCTAATGATGGTGGTGGTTGGCCGTGGGCAGAGATTGAAGACCAAAAAGTACAAATCGGAGATTGAACTGGAGGGATTTTAATGGTGGTGGATCGGAGTTGAAGAAGGGTGGTTTGGGTGGCTTTAAGGCCGACAGTGGTGTGGTGAAAAGTTGGTGGCCAACAATGGGGCTGGAATGAAAATGGTTCGAGGCTTGGAGTTGCACGTGGGGGCTAACGGTGACGAGGGAGGAGCTGAAAATGGGTGGGTGATGTCGCCAGTCGGAGGGGAAGAAAATGGAAAGGGCGGTGACGGTCACAAACGACGCACGGTGGCATTGTGGGCAGTTGAAAATATGAACGGAGGGAAAGGGAAGGGGTGTCGTGTGCAGGAGGAGAGAAGCAGAGGAAGGAAATGTGAAAAAGAAAGAAGGAAAACTAAAAAGGGAAAAAGAAAAAGAGAATGAAAGAATTGAGGTTTAGTTCTCACAACTTAGGTCACAAAATTAATCAAACGAAACAAATTTCAAAACAGTAAGTTAAACAAAATAATTTAAATGAAGTGACTTTCTAAAATAAAATAATAAAAAAATATAACAACCGAATAATTTAAAGCCCAACAATAAACTAATTTAAGATAAAGAATAATTTAATTACAAAACATTAATTAATACCTAGAAAGCATAATTAACGTAATTTGATGTTTTATAGGTACTTCTATCATTATATAAATATAACGTATTATATAAATCTATATAAATTTATAATTTTTTTTTTTATAATTGTAACATTTTTACAGTGATAATGAGTCACGATGTAGAAGAGTAGAGTTCACGGACTACAATAGAGCAACACGTGTGACATTTTAGACGGCGAAAATGCGATTGCGTGAGCTAGGCAACCCATGTAGCTTACATGTTTATTTGTTCGAGAGAGCAATACATCCATCGCTGCCTAACTTTAGAGGGGAAAAGGTGTACATAAAAGCTTATAAAATAAAGGATTGCATAAGGAAGAGAAGGGAATAAAGTGTAACTTACGTAAAACTGCCGTAAAAAGTGCTGAGACTATTGAGACGATAACCCTCAGCTTTAATTGCTTTAAGAAACGAAAATAACCTTGTGCTGAGACAATCCACCAGTACATGTACAGATAATTGCATGCCAAGAATGCCACCACAAACTTTACAAAATGATAAAAATGCCCTTACCGTTGTTTCGAGGCCAACACTCAAAGAGCCAACGGCGCTATAAATTTCAATTCAATTACAGTCCGGAGAGAGAAAGGGCCAAGAGTTTGGGGGTTAATTAGGGTTTTGCAGAGCCAGCGAACGAGAAAGAGAGAGAGAGAGAGAGGCAGGATGAGCAGGAGCTTGGGGATACCGGTGAAGCTACTACACGAGGCCTCCGGGCACGTGGTGACGGTGGAGCTCAAGAGCGGAGAGCTCTACAGAGGTAGCATGATCGAGTGCGAGGACAACTGGAACTGCCAGCTCGAGAACATTACCTACACTGCTAAGGTACCCAAACCCGAGATTTTTTTCTCTTTAAATTTTGGTGCTCTGTATGAGTTTCTTGAACCCTACTGTTTGGTGGTTCAGAAAAGTATGCTTCACCAAGACGTTGTGCTCTGTGGTAGGTCAAAATGCTTTAATGAGAACATTTTAGGCCCCTTACTCCAGAAATTCTGTGGTAGGTCTTTGAATGATTGGTTTGAATATACTTACTCCAGAAATTCTGAGTTAGTTTAGAGTCGAAATCGTCCAAAAAATAAAAAAGTTGAGTCGGAATCGTCTAGATACTTTATGCTTGTGGAGCATGGTGTTTATATGGAACAAAGCAGCAAGTCGCTCGTCTATCGTCACACTTTAAACTAGCTTATGTCCTCCTAATTTCATAAGGTCATACTCTTCGCTTCTCAGATTATAAATTTGAGTTATCAAAGAGATTATAGCTTCCTCTAAATACATGGACGGTACCCTTAGGAATACGTGCATATATCGTTCACTGTTTAATTTGAGACAATAAGTTATTTTCCCACCTCATTTAGATCAATCTCTATACCTTATAGTCTGCTTAAATTTATTTTCTAATAGGAAACCATGGTTGACAAAAATAGAGAGGGATACTTGGACACAAGCAGGTAGGGAAGGTAACAACCATATATGTATATATATGAAATGAGAATATATATATGTACCTATAAAAAAAAAAAGAATATATATATATGTATATATCAAGATATTAAATTACAATTGTGGAAAAGCTGGGGCAGCCAATGCCGTCACTTACCTGTATACTATTCATGCGATTCTCCTCATTACCACGAATATTGGCATAGAAGTAGGTTGATGCCAGTTTTATGTACATATATTTGAGCTTTTTCAAATAATGGGTTTTTGGTTCTAATACAGTCATTCCTTATAACTTAAATAGTTGTTTAGATAAATTATTTCTCTTGTTTATACTCTTGTTCTATTTCCCATTGTTGCTCATTCTTGTTGACTCATCCACAGGATGGGAAGGTCTCACAACTTGAGCATGTGTTTATTCGAGGCAGCAAAGTCAGGTATCCGAATCATCTGTTGTTTTATAAGACGATTTAAATTATATGTTTCTCAAGTCACCTTTTTGTGCTTGTTGCTAGCTTACTGGAATTTTCTTTAACGATTTGAAATTTTAACAGGTTTATGGTCATACCGGACATGCTGAAGAATGCTCCAATGTTCAAGCGTCTGGATGCCAGGATCAAGGTACCTTTCCGTTTTGAAGTAATTAGAATACTTATGAATTCTACATTGCTTTACTTTTTCTGACATGTTTTCTGAACTTGTTAAAGGGTAAGGGTGCGGCACTTGGAGTTGGCAGGGGTAGAGCAGTTGCTATGCGGGCTAAGGTAAAACTCTTCTATTTTTGGTGTGTTTAAGCATTATTCTTTTTGATAAGTGTGTGTAAGCATTATTCTTTTTGGTCAATAACGTGAAAAATAACATCCATAAGCCTTTTCATTGTTGTCCTTTCATCATCTTCTGGCATGTCATCAAATTATTGGCAAGTAAATGAAAGTCACACAAATAGGTTTTCAATCATTTGATGACAGGTCAAGGAATGATGAATTTATGTTTTCATTAAAAGGCTTAAAAATAGCATTTCTCCAATAACATCTTTAAAATGCAAGTATGATTTGAGATACTGAGTTGACAGCTGTATATTAGAACTTGAATGAAGCGAAGATAATTCATTGTCTTACTTGTCAAAGAAAAAATAATTCAGTGTAATTTATCATGCATGAGAAAATTGGGAGAAACCCGTCATAAATTTATAATGCCGTGTTTCGTTTGCATTAATGAAATTTCTTTTACCCATAAAAAATGTAGAATGGTGCGTGGGCAATGTTTATTCTTTTTCATCTTTGAGTGCTGCTCTGAGCAGCAAAAAATACTTTGAAATCTTATATCGTTGGTATGCATGACGTGCTTCTTTTCTTAATGGATTGGAAGTTTCTTGACTTGCATTATTATTATTATTTTGTTCTGCAGGCTCAGGCTGCTGGACGTGGAGCAGCACCTGGTAGGGGCATTGTACCACCCGTTCGGAGGTAATCAACCTCTGAATGGTCTCTCACCTCTCCATTCTAGATAGAGCATCGATTGACTCACAGTTAATTGCCTTTGGAAGCTTTTGGATCCTGCTCCCGTATCCCCAAATTTTATGTAAAAGAATGGGCCTTTTTGGTTAGGTAGAAAAAAAGGAGACAATATTTCTGAACCTTGGACTGCTCTTACGTATGAATGTATGTTATGCCAAATTTGTTAGTCACTTCTTCTTTTTTGTTTTTTTTGTTTTATCATTTATCATGTACTACTTACATATATGCAAGTCTGTGATACTGTATCTATCTATCCCATCGAAAATATTTAAAAAGAAAAGGAAAAAAATTATGGGGAAAGGCGAGAAAGTCAAAAGGTAATCTACCTTTTCGACCAAATTATTTGTTGCCAATAAAATTTTCTACTTGCTGACCTAAAGCATGGTCTTTTTCACCTAACCTAACCGTCAAGGTTCTGGCTAGCCATCTTCGAAATATTTTCGATGCACTGGTTTAGTACAAGATTTACTAAAGTATTGGATGAAAAAATTGGTCATGCATTGAGTTTATGTTTGGCCAAATGTGTAGGATGCAAATAAAATGACTTGGAGAGTTTATTCTTGCTTTATTCGCACAACCAAGCAAATGTACACGATGGGTGGATATTACGAAGTATGATACAGAAGTTAGAGAGGCACGTAATTCCCGTGAAACTAGTGGAAATAACCATAAAGTTCTAAGAAGCAAATGCAGAAGTTCCAGGGATTAGAAACATCAGTGGTGGGGCTGGTTAGAATAACCCTGAAGAATCTAAAGGGTAGGAGAGCATTTGGGCCAACCACAGGCCACGATGCAAACTGACCAGCTTTGCACACTGTTTGTTCATTCTCATGTACTCTCAAGTTTGTCCAAGTCTTCCCATCCAGAGAGGCCTGAAATATAAATCCATGAGTAAGACATTTCTGTAAATATTTCACCCGCATTACCGTTTCAGGTAAAAAAAAAAATATATTTAACATTCTGAAAAAAGAACAAAATATAAAAGACAAGAAAAGAAGAAAATTTGTTCCTATATCCGGGAGATGGCGCCTGTACCTGGAGATTCCAAGATCTCACAAAAGCCCTTGACCCATCCTGTCTCAAAGTGTAGTAGTTGCACATAAGCTGCATCAATAACCTCTTGCATCAGGATACAATAAGAGATAATTAAAAGCATCTTGTACACCCTGATGAAATGAAGGTGTTGCAGGAAAAACCATAACTTAGACCGACAATCTCTCTACAACTGACATCTTTTGCCACCCTAATCTAATTGTAGTATTTGATTTGATTTTATTCAGCTAGTTTCTTTATTCAACTTCTCCCAATATCCTCTTGCTTCCAGAGTATGAGCTTCCATTCCCCATTTTAAATTTTTATGGGCTTAAAACTCAAATACAGGACCTTCACTAATCAAGAAAGGAATCAGCCCAAACTGGGTGTCGCATAAGCTTAATTGAGTTCATAGAATTGTGGGCATGATACCATCATCTAACAAGGCCCAAACAAAGCTGATGGTCAATTTTTATATGCTCTTAAAAGCATGTTGCTTTAGTGATAATGACATTCTTCTATGGTGCCTGGAAGAGGAAACTTGGTGTGAAGAACACCGCTTATATTTTGTGACATCAGAAGAAGATCACTAATAGTCTGATACGCAACATTATACTGAGTAAGTAAAGAGAGTGAAACCTGATGTTCTTCACCAATGTCCACTGCCCACCATGCACATTTATGTCCATCTTCCATGCGAGGCCCAGCAAAAGACGTTCCCTTACATAGGGAAATAATTTTCAGTTACAGTTTAGAGAAGCTTATGGTGCAACAAACTTCTAAAAAAATTTTCATTCATTATACCTGATAAGTTCTTGAGACCAAAACCTTGGGATCAGTGTATCTTGAAGGGGGACTGCTGGCTGTGACGGTGATTCTCTGAAAAATTCAAATTTACAAGGGATTGGAAGCTGTGTTAAAAATGATTGATGACCTATCAAGATCTTGATACAAGGAAAAAACTGGGGAAGAAGAACATGAAACTGACAGGAAAGAAAGAAGAATTAAGAATTTTACCTTAGACAGAACGGGATTTACCCACTGATGTTCCCCATATGATGTGCCTGCAAAGTACAAAACTCCATTGCTGTCTCCATCACAGATATATTGGAGCTCCTTATAACTAGATCGCCGATGTTGAAATCTCACACTGCAAAAGGAAGACACTGTCAGCTAACTTGTATTTGAAGATCTACAGAAAGGATATTAGCCAGACTCATTGTTATACATTCTGGCTCTACCTTACAGAACGAAATAATACAAAAGACAAAGTCAGCTAAATGCCCTTTAAAAGTGTCCACGGAAAGAATATTAGCCATTTTGATAGGTAGGAATCTTAGCCAAATTCATTGTCCTTGGCAGGCAAATAAACTATTGTCCATGCTTTATGGATCTATCTTAGATAAAAGTAACAATTTAAGCCATTACAGGGAAGCGCCTTGCATCCAGAGATCAGAAACCATCAATAACACAAACATAATATACTTTTTTGACTTACTTTTGACCATCTTCTGGCCTGGCCAATCTATATTCTACACAATAGATGGCCTCCTTCACCTGTGACATTAGCATTGAAGAAAATCAGTAGGAAACAAAAGTTCCATATGCTCACCAAATAGTGCAATTAAGAAAAATTAAAAAAAAAATGAAATAACTTACAAGATTATCAAAATTATAAATATGCCTGCTAATGCTGCTCTTCTCCAACTGAAAAATCATTACAAATACAAATGAAGTAAAAATAATGAACAGAAACATTCAGTACACTGGCGGATAACTCTCTACATCAAGGGGCATTAATACCTTCTTAAGTAAAGCATGTGGAAGTAAAGGAAATCGCACAAATGGCAACAGATCCTGAACTGACTGAAGCCTTTCCCCAAAAAGCTGTTTAGGGGCTGAAGTTATAATCAGCTCATCCACCATCTCCCATCCATACAATTCCTTTGCTTTCAAACCCCACATTAAGATTGCATTGAGAACTTTTTCTTCAGAAGTGACTGTCAAATCTGGATGCTGTAATACCCACAATGTAGAGTACACAATATTAAATATTAACAACTGACTTTTCAGAAGTACAGATATAGAGTTTTTAAGAGAATTATTACTAGGATGCCCAAACTATCAGAAAGAAAATGATTCACAAGAGTATTCTTATATCTACTTTGTACTTGTGATTTTAGCTTAAGATGGAATTCTCCTTTCTCAACTCCAAGCAATGGTAGTCTATCTCAAAATCCGAAATAAATGGTTCCAAACATCTAAATTGCAATCAAGGTATTTGAGAACATTCGCAGCATTTTCTCCAACAACTAACCAACATGGTATACTTGTGTGAAAAACGCTCCAGTCCAATACACTTAAGTTACCAAACCGACCATTATACCACTCATCAAGCTGAAACCATACTCCATTTGTGGAGCATCGTTCTTTTCTATTTTTTGGTTATTAGCACACTTTTCTTAAAAGGAGAGTACATCTGCTCTTATCTAGCTATCTTAATCCTAGAACGCCAATATCAAAACTAAGAAGAGACATGAAAAGTGAGAACCAACCTGAATGATATTGCTCAAAATTGTCTCATCTAGTAAGACAAAGTCAATGCTTGCGGTTGTACAGTAATCAAAGTGCATTGCAAATTTCCTCTGGCATGTTTCTTCGAGAAGTTTACATGATGGTATCAATGTAACCACTTCGAGAATTGGACATACTGAGTCCTGCAACAAAGTTCAATGGTTAGCTTGAAAAAGCAACAGTCCAATTACTTTGCCAAAACTGTCTGCTTCCTCGTCCATTAAACTTGTGCATAATAGAAAAACTCGTTGTATGACCTTCTTCCACTAGGAGTACTCCATCCCTGCATGTAATATGTACATGAGAGGTATCAATATTTAATAACTCATTCACACAAAGCGGATCTTTTCTCTTCTTTTTTTTTTTTTTCAGAAGTCCGGAACCGCAAGTCACTTGTCCATCTTTTACTTCTAGTCATAGAAGTAACTTACTGTAATAATAACAGACAAAAATGATGATTTTAACCACTATAAGAAAACTAAATTATGAGGCAAGATCAGGGTTACCAATCTACCTCCGAAAGGCATTCTAAAAGCATTTTGCAGCATTCCTGATGGAGAAGACCAACTCCAAATTGATCGGACAAAAGTAGAAGTTGGAGTAATAAGGCACCAGAACCCATTATTGCCTCCATATCAAGTTCACCACTATACATGAACTCGAGCATAGCTTTGAATGCTTCTGGTGACACATCCCTTAACGAAACCTCTGAGGACATGGTTTCACTCATTCCATTAGTGAACATCTGCCAGTTCAACTTTTTGTTTAATAGAGAATCATGTGAATCGGTAAAAGAAAAACCAACCAGATGCACAAGGAGCAATGAACTATTAAAATGTCATCTTTCAAAGGACGTGCATAAAAAAAACTTGTTACTCTATTAAATCTATATACCTCACTTTTCTAGTAGTTTCTGTTAACCACCCGTGCGTTGGATATGGACACAAGCAGATTACCAGCATTGTTCGACCCAAGAGATTAGAATTTGAAAGAAAATTCACACTTTTGCCCCATTTAAGATACAAAAGGATTATCTGTGGTTTGTCGTAAATTTATTGGAACGTACTCAAGTCATAAAAATTTTGCATTTTACGAGCATGAAATAAAAGATAATTATGGGGCTCAGAAAGATTATTACACAATTTCAATTGGTACATTTTTTGTTTTTAATAATTGAAGCACATAAAATATCTAATCCATTTAAAATTATTTATTTCATATGAATCCAGTTCACCAGACAGAAAATACTAGCTGTCCCTGTTCACAAGGGAATTGCTAGACTACAGGAAGATTGCAATTATTGAAGGTTCGGAACTTTTCATCATAAAAGATCCTTTATGTCATGAAAGGGGCGAGGGAGTCACACAAGAATGAATTTGGCTCACCTTTGCAAATGGAAAACTCCATAAACTAAGAACAATTTTATGTGGCTGGGCAACAAAACCATGGCCCTCGATATCGATGTTCACATCACTATATTTTCCGGTTAAGAGCAATTGTTTGAGCTTTTGCACATTTACTGGAAGTCCAGAGGGGAAGGTTGCACAGCAGTGGGGCTGACTGCTTGGATATGATAATACCACGCTCTTTCCTGAGTCAAACAACTTTTTATTTAGTTTAAACCTTTCCATGGTCTCTTCACACTGTTTCACTAATGGTATCACTTCAAAATGCAAGCCCAAAGCCCTCAGGGGACCAAGTTGTGACTCTGGAATCTGCATTAAACATAGACCCGACCATTGTTATTGTACAAGTCTCCATAACAAAGTTACAGTTGCCATATTTGAGAGACTAGAAAGTAAAGTAATCGAAATTTAGAAAATTAATGTACCTGGGTCTGGCCTGTGTAGATATATTGAAGAAGTGCATGGAGAACTGGATAAGTTACATCATGCAGCCGGACAACATCTTCAGACGAACTCAAAGGCCAATTACCAGATGCTACCAAGATAGCCTTGTGAGCAGGTACATGCCTTTCCTCGGTACCAATAATGAAAACCATATCCGATAACTCCCAACTCTCAAGAAAATTCTCAAGACCCCAGTTCGCATACCCCATGAATTCATCTTTAAGTACTTCTTCCCCATCCTCCTCACCTTCTACTTCACCACAATCCACATGCTTCCACAAAGATATATGATTGTGCGTTAACGGCAATACATTCACATTTCTGTATCCAACATGTTTATCCCAGCTACTAAGCCCAATATACCGAACACTACAATTCGGGTTCGAATCTAACCATTGAAAGAAAAGATTCTGAAAAGGGTATCTTCCCTTGCCAATACTAATCAACCCATCATAGATACTGATCCAATAGCTTTGAAACGCCGAAGAACAGCAAAGCCCAACACCCGCCACATCAACCACAGTTTTCCCATCTACCTCAATTTTCAACCTCTTATTCCTGTGACTACCTAATATGATTGTATAGTGAGGACTATTATCTCTTTTGTAATGGTAGTGCTGGCTTCCCACATTCTCCCGGAACACCAGGGTAACATCGTTGTGAGCAAAAGCTTCAAAAGCTACACAGCCCCGGCCGGCTTCCCGAAACTTCAAATCCTTTCTCCAAGCACATTCGAAGGGTGCCACAGTGAGGAATTTCTTCTCTTTCATTTCGATCATTCTTTTGCAATAACCCAATATTTTTACGCTACCGAGGCACTTATAAACTGGAAAATTCAACAATATCAATAGGAACCTCACATACCGAGAGAGACACGACTATCTGAAGGAGAAAGAAAGAAAAAGGACAGATTTTTATTAGAGCAACAAGACAAACATCTTAGATTCTAAGACAGCTGGCTCATGTGAAAATCCAACCCCCCCCCCCCCCCCCCCAAAAAAAAAAATAAAACAAGGCACAAGAATGTGAAAATTGCGCTAAAATTCGACCATTACTGTTACTGTAAGAAACTGACATAAATTATTTGGGGAAGTTAAAAACATCTCTATCTACGGATAACCCAGAAATCGCTAGAAACCTCCCAACTTGACACAAAAAGATCTAAACCACGTCAACGACAAGAATCACTCAGAAACTCGCTATCAATCCTACACCACGTTCTTATCCAGGTACACGACTGGTACAAAAATATCTTCAAAGAAAACTCCATTTAAGGCCACCAGAAACACAGAAATGACAAAGAAAAGCTATGGGTGCTGATGGCAATAGGTGGGGTGGGGGGTGGAAATCAGCTATGGATCAAAACCCACCTCAAAATTGCGTAAAAATATGGGAACTTTGTTTTCCGTGGCGGGTATTTCTCTTACCTGATTAAAGATTCATGAGGGCCATCTCTGTCTGTCAGGGAAACAGAATCAGAGCCAGGACCAGTGCACAAACACGGATATTTTTACAAATTGGAGAACAATTATGCATAAGTGGGTTACTATTGATAAAAATAGTGGTAAAGGTTGGCATTTGGGGTAGGACGCGTGATGGGTGGACTATCTTCTGAAATCGATAGCTGGCCATGAAAGGGTCGGACTGACCTTGGAGAGTGAAACGTGGCAGATAGTGCGTGGCAGCTGAGCATAGATAGAAGAATGAGGTGAGATTTTTATAAAATAATATTATTTTTATACGAAATTTTACAATAATACTATTTATTTTAAAATATAATTATAAAATATGTTGCAAAAAGTACGATGTGTTTATATTTTTATTTCAGGACACCGCAACTCCATAATTACACGTATGACACCGCATGTCGACCTCAAAGATCCACTGCCATCTTTTCAGCGACTGGGCTCCACATGCAAAAACAAGCTAGCTTGTGAGCCTACGAATTTTCCTAAGGTCGAGAATCTAGATTGTTTTCACGGTTCTTTTCGACTCTGAAAATTTTGATAATTTTATGATAATTTTATTTTTAAATATGATTTAAATATAAATTAATATTTTTTATGTAATTATTACATAATCATTATTCAAATATAAATATCACTACAATTTTTATAAATTTTAAAATAAAACATAAAAATCAATATAATTTAAAAGTAGAAATCTCGCCCCAATCCGCCTCGCCCCACTTTGCATGGAAGATCCTCAGCAGGGGCGGATTGACCTTAGCGGAATCCTGTTCTGTCTCCCGTTTCGCACCCCTCATTTATTTAAGATAAAAAAAATTATATTTGTAATATTTATATAAGTAATTTATATAAATATATTGTATATAGATATATGCAATTTGTTAAAAACTTAAAATTGAATTCAAGTTAATGGATTGTCTTAACCCCTATATAAATGTTGGTCTAGGAGACCCAATAAGTCCCACATTTCTTAAGTATTACCTTAGCTTCCTGTATAAAAGTTGGCTTAAGAAGCCAAGACGATCCAAAATAAACTCTAATGAGTTTATATTCTTTTTGAATGTATAAATTTTAATTATGTTATAATTTAGGTCTAAAAATATTTTAGACCAAAAAGTAATTTATAGACAACCCAGCAGGCAGTGGGGTGAAAATCCCCCCCCATGCGGGATGCGAGGAAGAGGCTACTCTGCACCGTATGGTTCAGGTAGCAATCTTAATACAATTTTATAAATCTTAAAATAAAAATCATATTAAAAAATTACATTCAAACAATTTTATAACTTTATAATATTTTTATTTAACTTTTTTTCTATAATTTCTCATAACTCAATAAAACATTCTCACTAAAGCATTTTATTACTATTCAAAAAATTATAAGATATTTTAAGGTATTGTTTGGGTAACGAGGTATTCTAAGATATTCTCAAAAATTTTTACAATTTTCTTTACAAATATCATTTAAATACAAAATATTTTTTCAATTTCAAATTTTCAATATTTTCATTTAATCATTATCCAAACATAAAACCTAGGGTAGTGCTACGTCTATCGACAATGGGTCCCGATTCTGGGTCTCGAGACATGTAATCCCTTTTATTTTGTTTTTTTTTTTTTCATGCAGTCTTTTAATCTCCTTAAACTTTAAAAAAAAATTCACAACATCATTAAAAACATTTCCTTAATCATTAAGTTAAAAAAATAAAAACAATCGAGACCTTGTCAGTAGGAATAACTTTTTCCTAAAACCTAATATAATTTTTTCAAACTTCTAAACAAAACATAGAAAACAATACAATTTTATTTAGAAGTTGTATGAATAGAGAGTTTAGAGAGAGTTCTTTGTACCTGTGGATTGCCTTTTATACCAGGTTTCTGAGGGTTAACTGCCCATACTTCGTGTCAGGGGATGTGTTCTCTCACCAATTCCTTTAGTCAGATTCCATTAATGCGGCGTGACTTCTGAGGTGACACAATTAATGCAGCATGGCTTCATGTCCCTTCCATCCTGTGGGTGGCACACCGTCAGACTCCTCCTCCTCTGTCAGTAGATTAAGGCCTCTATGCATTTCTCGCTTACCTGTCTGTACAGTGCTATCTGAGACTAGGAATCGTAGAAGGGGGGTCTTCCCATGCGATTATGGTCATGGGCCGAGCTTTGATGGGTCGAGCGGCCGCCCAGTTGGGCCAAGCTCACTATGTTTGGGCTTGTCTTCTGGGCCAAAGAAAAATCCATTTACAATTACTTTGCCAATTCCTCGATGAGAATTTATTATTGCCTTTGTCTCCATACCTTTATGCAACCATTGTCATTTGAAATCCTTTCTCCTTGGAGGGCGTAACCCTTTCACTTCCCGACTCTTCCACGTGTCAGGCCCAAGGGCACCCTTATTAGGTATTTTCGTCATTTGATGCGATATGCGACGGCTCCCTTCCTGACTTTATTGGCACGTTTTCTAACGGTTGGTTTCCTGCATTTGATTGTGCTTGTTCTATCCCTTTCAATGGTTGTCAGGCTGCTCTCTCCACATTGCGTCATGCCGCGTATTTCAGTGGATTCGAATCGCTCAGTATCCCACGTTCCGTTCGTGGGGGTGGAAAACCAACCGTCACTTTTCTATATAAGGTTCATCTTGTCCTTCACGTTCCCTCTTTACCAAATTTGCATTATCCTTGCGTTCCAACTTTCTCATTTTTTCTCGCTTGACTCCTCATTCTTTCTATTACTGTCTAAACTCCAATGGCTTCCAAGAATACCATCCAACGCAAGATCCTTGGGGAGCTAGACAGGCCTGAGGTTCGTATTGTGGAACAAACCCTCGCTGGTTATCACTGCTGCTCATAAGCCACCCTCAACTTCTTGGCATCGCTAATTTCTACCTACCACGTCCCTGAGAATGTGGTCTTTAAGGTTCCCGATCGTGGAAAGGGGTAGCTGACGTTGAGGGCTTCGCCTCACATGTTACCCTCTTCCTCAGTATGTTTTCTTGCGGGTTAAGGTTACCATTTTCTCACCCCATCTGCGACGTGTTGGACCACATCAGGTTTGCTCCCTCCTAACTCACCCAAATGCTTGGAGGATTCTGATGTGTTGCTGCATCATGTGGCGACGTGCCTTGTTGAAGTCTGACTCAGAGCACATCAAATTGACTAGCCACGAATTCCTTCTGACCCACAACCTTATAAGGCATGATGGGAATCTCTGTAGTTTTAGGGTGATGCACACTCTTGTTGTCCTTGAACCGCGATACTGCAAGGTCAAAAACTGGACCAAGAAGTTTTTCTTCATGTCGGGTTGAGGATGAGAATTTCCCGTTGGGAAAATAAACCATGCAGAATTCCTAGTCAGGACCCTATAGGGGTTGTCCTTGATGACAAGGCAGTGCGACCGACGGCTTCCCCAGACGAGTTGTGCCGTATGTCCATCGTCAAGGGAATGGGTGAAGAATTACCCAAATGTTGTTCTCTCAGAAGCCCTCCTCAGGGAGGAAAACATAATGACACATATGCCTCCCCTTAGCCAAACCATCTTTGGCAATCACGGCATCCCCCTTCGGTCACCAGCCATCCCAGCGAGGAAACGTTCCCCCAGCCCTCCTGCCATAGGTAGCCCCCTCCTCAATTCCCTTCGGGCCAATCATTGAAGGTGGTCGAGGTGCGATGGTCATTGCCCACGACGCCTGCTCCGCGCCTAGCTCCCCCAGTCCATCATTTAAATCCTCTGCGCAAGCCAAAGGGAGACAACTAGCCTAAACGAGGCTAGAGCATCTTCAGCTAAGCCTCTTTGCGTCCGAACCCCCGGAGAGGTGCCATGCTTGCTATTGCTGTCGTCGAGCATACGACGACCTTTGTCGAGAAGCTGGTTGAGAGGGCTCTTGAAGGGAGAGCGGAGTTGAATTTGGCCACAGTCTCTAACCATGCAGTTGAGGCACCAGTCCCTCTAGCCTCTTCATCGTCTACCACCAACTTGCCAGCTGCGGAGATGGATGTGGCCATGGATACAAGGTCCGAGGAAGGAGGTCTACACGCTTCTAGTGAGGAATGGGAGTGCCTGACTCTTATAGAGGAGCAACCATTCGCCACTAAGGGCCCTTTCCATTCTTCAGTCATTGGCTCAATTGAGAATGCAGGTGGCTGCGTGGCCATCTCTTGTGGATGCCTAGTGGAGGCCATCCCTCTGTCCACCCATTCTGAAGATGGGAGAGCTCGGGCATAGTCTCTAGAGCGGGAGACTAAGTCCCTGATGGGCTTCTTCACTAAGGTTCTTTTTTTCTCATTGATCTATCTTTTTCCTTTCAATTTTTTGTTGGCGACATGGAGCAAACCAATTAGTCGCTTTCATAGTGAGTGGAAAGAAGGTAGTTGAACAGGAGAACCCAGCTTGTTGGCCCACCGCTGCGCGCGCGGAGAGAGGGAGGAGAAAGGGCGCCTGGAGGTTGAGTTGGCGGTGGTGCAGCTTACCTACTCGTAGAGTCAAGAACAGGTCGAGCATTTTCGTCAGTGGTGGAAGACCCTGAAGACTGAGCTGGCCTCGGCGATGGAGCAGACTGAGCAGACTCGTAATGATGTCTTGAAAGCTTTGGCGTCGACCATCTCGGCTTAGGAGTCGGTTGACATGTTGATCGCCACGGTGATGGCCCTCGAAGAGTTGCTGCGCCAACTTCAGGTGAAGAATGCTAAGTTAAGGGGCTGCTAAGACTCTGAGGCACAATAGCTCAAGCTGCTAGAGGAAGAAAGTTGATCCCTCTTAGACGCTCTAAAGGGGGGAGGACTCACTGTCGGCCGCTCAGGCCGTTACCGACTAGGAGAAGATGAGGAGGGCCAAAGAGGCTTCAAAGGAGTTGGAGAAAACCCAAGATGGCCACCCAGGACACGGTCATCACGGATTTGCAGAGCGATCTATCCCAAGTCCCGGAGGTTGTTTCTCACCTAGAAGGGTAGTTGAGGTCAACCCTCTTCTTTTGTGACCAATCTTGGGAATATAGGTACATCAAAAACCTCAAGAGGATGTGACACTATGTCATTGAGAACCCTTGGATGAATTCAAGGGCACTCGAGGCACATTTGTGAGCCCTCGAAATTCGCGAGCTCGTTCTAGATCCCGACGCCTTTAAGCATGGTTGTAATTTGGGCTGAGACAGGATCCCCGATGTCTTTCCTCCTGACTCTGATGCTCCTATGGCTAATCTTGAGGGGGCCGTTCCTTGCCACTTTTGAAGTTGACCTCGTCGTGCTTGAGATGGACCTTGATGCTCTAGAGGTCAACCTCGTTGTGCTCGAGGAGACCCTTAACGCTCCAGAGGTCAACCTCACCAAGTTTGAGGCGGATCTTGACGCCTCCTTCATAATTTTGTATTTCCTTCTTTGTACCACTTTGATGCGATTTTCCTATTCTTTTTTCCTTTTTGTAAAATCTTCAATTGTGAAGGAACTTGCGTTTCGTCTCTTCTTTCTCTTTTTGTTGTCGTGCGTTTTGGTTTGTTGCCTTTACTTCACTTTTTCACTGGCTGTCCTGATGGATTCGCTGAAACCCTGATTTCCTTGTCTTATTAGTTTGCGGAGACAGGGGTTAAGCCTCTCCTCCCCGGCCACTTCTTAAGCTTGTTTCCTTCATTTTCTCTGGCGTCTTAAGCTCATTTCCTTCAATGTGATTTTCCTATTCTTTTTTCCTTTTGTAAACACTTCAATTGTGAATAACTTGCATTTTGTTTCTTCTTTCTCTTTTTGCTGTCTGCATTTTGGTTTGCTGCCTTTGCTTTACTTTTTCATTGGCCGTCTTGATGGGTCTGCTAAAACCTTGATTTCCTTGTCACATTAGTCCGTGGAGACAGGGGTTAAGCCTCTCCTCGCCAACCACTTCTTAAGCTCGTTTCTTTCGCTTTCTCCTACTTGTACCTTACACATATATTCTGCAGGCTCCAGGTGGGCGTGTCGGGTAAGAGACATCACTGTTGGCACCATGGGTAATTCGATAGCGAGCTTGACCCCCCTATTCTTTCTTTTTGTAGTTGAATAACCACAACCTTATGGAGTTAAATTGCTTCGAAGGGTGACTGGACCTCTATTACTTGAGGAGAAAGGTTGGGATGCCTTGGGCCAAGTTGCTCTCCACGGAAGGTGAGTTGTCACACAATTAGCTACTTTAACACATAGCTGGAGTTAGGCTGGAGATGGTCTTCATGCGCAGAATGCTCATGAATGTGGTTGGGCAATCCCTGACTTTTCCCACTTGTTAATTTTTTCGTGGAAATGGCGACAAGCTAGGCAGTCTGAAGGCAAGTGACTCAACTTAGTTCTTCAGATGCGCTGCTCACCTTGTTGATCTTTGCGCTAGGCAAGGGGGCCAAGTAGCTCGTTAAGGCTGAAGTCGCACTGGGTTACGTCAGGAAGTTGAGAGACTGAGCTTGCACTTCGCCGTGAGGCAGGCCGGGCCACCTTAAGGCTAGACTGACTTGTTGGTCCTCATCAAGAAGGTAAGTAGGAGTTGTGTGTTCAAACTGCGAAAGTCAAATAGTTAGTGTAAGTAACTTCTAAAATTTGCAAACCTGAGCTGTCTTGCTGAGGTGTGGTGAAAATCGAAGGTTTTATGTTACGGGAGATAGCTTTCCAGAGTTGTGTCGGGTAGTCGAATGACTAAACCCGCACTCCACCTAGGGAGAGTTGGGATGCCTTAGGCCTTTTAGTCCCCCAGGAGGTAGTCTATTGGATAGCTGAGAAGCTAGTTTGCGCTTCATTGTAATGGGGCCGAGTAAGTTGTTCAAGTACCTAAGAGGCTGGACTCGCTCTCCTCCGTGGAGAGGTTAGACCTCCAATAGGGTTGGTTTGGCCTGTCAGCCCTCACTGGGAGGTAGGTTGTTTGAGTAGTTTGTGACTCAACTCGCTCTCGACCGTTGGCATCGCAAGGAAGGTAAGTGCAGGTCAGGCTAGCGTTGATTCCACTTTTTGTCATGGCAGATGTCAGAGTAAGTTTTCGAGTGGCCGGAGAGCTAGATCCCCTCTACCCTGTGAGAGGGAGAAAATGGCCTTAAGGCTCACCTCGCTCCCTGGAGCCCCGCGGGGAGGTAAGTGTTGAGCAATTGAGAACTGGCCCGCACTTCACCGCGGAATGGATAAAACAACCTTAGGCATTAAGGCTGAGCAGCCGGTCTGCACTTCGCTATGATGGGGACAAGGTAATTTGTTCTAACAGCTAAAAGGATGAGCTTGCTCTCCACTGTGGGAGGGAGTCGGGTTGCCGGGAGGGGGACGTGAACCCACCTGTTTACTTTCGCAGAGAGGTAGGTTGTTTGGGCAGTTTGAGACTGTACCCACTCCCATCCGTTGGCATCACAGGGAAGGTAAGTAATGGTCAGGTTAGTGCTGATCTCACTCTTCATCGCAGCGAAGGTCGGGGTAAGTTTTCAGGTGGCCAAAGGGCAAGACCTGCTTTCCCATGCGGGAGGGAAAATGTGGCTTATCTTGCCCATTGGAGCCTCGTTGGGAGATAAGTTACTGGGCAGTTTGGGACTAGACCCGCTCCCACCTGTTGATGCTCACGAGAAAGATATGTTGTCGGGCAGCTGAAGGCTAACCCACACCTTGCTGCAAGTAGGATAAAGTAGTACTTAGGTGTGATCTATCCCTTTGGTGTCCTGCGGGGAGGTAAGTTGTAGAAAATTCCATTAATGGAGACTTATGTTGATGGAGATATCGAATTTACATATTATATTCCTGAAAAAGTCATGCTTTTAATAGAGTTTATACAACTGACATAAATGTAAATTACAAATTACAAAACTTTAGGGAGTGCAGCGATTTGCTCCCTTTGCTAATTGTGATATGTGGCCCTCATTCCTCATCCAGCCCAGCAGTGGAAGTCATTGACGAAGACTAGCTGAAACTCCATGCGAGGCGCATATCTAACCTCTTTCACTGACCTCCTCATGTGAGGCTTCATCTTCTTAAATGGCCAGGGGGTGAGCCATGTGAACCCTACCAGCTCTGGGCTTTAGTTCCTTCACATAGCACTCCTGCACCAGGACTTGTTCTCCACTGATCTCCTAATTCCTCGACAGGTCGGGAACTTCATCTTTAGGTAAAAGGTGGAGGTGATCGCCTTCAGGCTATTGAGAGTTGGCAGGTTGGATTCGAGCGGTGTCTATCCCCATCTGGGTAAGGGTGTAACCGGTTTGGTTAGATCCAGTCCGATTTTGTACAAATTTTGGAATCAAACCAATATACACCAGTTTTGACACTGGTTTTACATTTTCAAGAACTGATCCCAGACCCATTACCCTCCTAAATCGGTACTTCCGATTTTTCCAGTTTCAATCCGGTTTGGTTCGATTTTTCCGTTTTAATCAAGTGCCAATGTTATTAAAAATATATAATTTTTGAATGTATACTAATTAATTAAAGCAAAATTTAATTAATATACTATATTAGTGTTGCTAATATATTATGTATTTATCAAACGGAATATGTTGAGAATTTATTAGGCCATAAAATGTAATTAACATATATTTATACATTGTATATTAATAATATATGATCAAAAAATGTATATTTAACATTTAAGATTTTATGTTATAAATTGTAATATAAAATTATCCCCCTCACTTGGGAGATGATTGAGTAATGACCAAAATATCCAGCGCTGAAGACACTCCTCACAGAGACTCCATCGCATTATCCAGCTATCACCCAGACAGCTTCTACTTTTTGGGGGCGGAAAGTTGATGGAATAATACTTTTGACCACTTTGCACATTGGAGACAGAGATTCTTTCGGTGCAAAAAGAATATTTCACTTTCGGCGAAAAAAGACAAAACTACTTTCGACGACTGATTGCCAGCATAGGTAAATAGTGATTTACTTTTTACTTTTTAAACAGTTTTCTCGTGATTTACGGGATTACTTTATCTTGTACAGGAGCTTCCTTACTTTATAAAAGGATTCCTCATTTCATTTGTTAGACATCGGCAAATATCGAGCAAAAACTGCAAGATTAGCCACTACCCTAGAGAGAACTTCCAACTCCCTGATTATCCTCTAGTCTCCTTACAATCCTTTTGTTTTCTTTTGAATTCATAAGCTTGTAATTTTATCCAGTTTCATTTGAAACTTGCTTATATCTGTTTATCTTGAAATAAAATATTTGAAGTTTTATTTCATAACTCTGATTTTACATTGAACATTTCATGCATTGGTAGGCTGAGCCTTCACATATCTTGTTCATGTTTACCTTGCTCTTGCCTTGTTCATAATGACTATCTTCTCTGTCTCTTATTTCTCTAATCTTCACTTGATTTCGCTATTTTCTGGTATCAGAGTCATCTTCGGTTCTGGATATTAACTGCTGAATTCTTATCTCTGTATCTTGCTTTTCTTGATCATACCTGGAGACACTCTGTCTCTCCTCTTTTCTAGGTCGACGTACTAAGCATTTAGTTCGCGGCCGCCACCGCAGCCGTATACATTAGCGTCCAGAAGGGCTCCTAGATTTCCTTGAGGATCGCCGTTTAGTTGAGGGACAGGCGTTTAGGCGTGTTTGGAATGTGGAGTGAGGTTGGGTTAATGTTGTGGCCCTCCAGTATATGCGGGGTTTGCTGCTAAGGATAGTATAAACTGACCTAGGTCTAGGAAGGACCTTGAGTTTTGTTTCAGTTGTGACCAAGATGTTTAGATCCGAATCTTCATCTTAGATCCGTTTGCCAAGAATAAATTCTCTTCGGACTTTTCAAAGTATTGGGTAGGAACTAATCCTTCGCGGATACAGTTCAAATCAGCACCTGAGTCAATTAAAGCAATAGCAGAGAATTTGTAATCATGAGCAACAATAATCTCTACTAAACAAAACCATTTCTGCAGGGCAGAATGGCGAAGCATACAAATATCCTTATTAGGGTCAGATGGTTCAGTATGGTCTGAATCATTTGATTCATCGCCTGAAGGATTTTGATCAAATTCATTTTGAATTTTTAATTTAAGTAAATCTTGTTTAAAAGATGCATTTTCAGATTTTAGGGTTTTAACCTTTTCTCTGAGTTCTGAAATTTCCTTTTTAACAAGAGAAACTTCGTTTTGTAAATCTTTTACAGAAATTTCTTTGGGTTTTTGTTTCTGAAAACGTCCCAAAGTTTCTTTAAAAGAAATCTGCCCTGAAGATGTAGACTCCTTGCGAGTCATGTTCTTCTTAAGCTGTTTGAGATACTTCTCTTTTAGCTCAGGGTTTTCAATTTGTGCAATAAGAGATAAGAGCATGTTTCCATGTTCTTCCTCTTTTGTTAAAATCTTTTTCCCGTTGGGTTCCCGATTTAAAACATGAACTGTTTTCTTCTCAGGTTTACAACAGGAATCATTACAACCAAACTTAATATTTGGCGAGTTGGAATGATCAGAGTCTGAACGATAACTTGAATCGTCAGAACTTAGTTCATCCTTATCCGAAGATGTAGGAGATCCATTTTCGAGGAGTCGAAACAGATCTTCTTGATTAGCGGCATTGATATGCAACTCATTAAGTTTTTCCTTGATTTTGGATTTTTTGGGGCATTTATCTGCAAAGTGTCCCTTCTTGCCACAAGTAAAACATATTCCCTTGGAGGGAGTTTTAGAAAACCATTTCTGAAAGGGTTTCTTTTTTCTGGAAACCGGTTTTGAAACAGGTTTTTGATAAAATTCATCGCGGGGTATTCTCCTGTGACTCCCACGAGGTTTAGAAAACCTTTTTAAAGTTTTCTTATGCTGCTTAGATGGAGTAATAGGAGGAAGGCCAAATTGTTCACAAAAGTTTCCCATTTCGTATTTGGCTTTCTTTCTATCATTCATCTGTTGAGCAATCATTCTTTGATCATTGCACATACTAATACCAAGTTTCTGAATCAGACTTATGATATCACCATAAGTGTGATCATTATAATTCACTAAACCCACGGCATCAGTAAGTGAATCCTTAACCTTAATGGCAAACAAACGAGGCAATCCATCGATGAATTTCTCTTTCCAATAAGGCATGTTAGAGTCATCCCGAAGCATAACTCTGGACATAAAGACATCTTTATACCAACGGTAATCAGACATCTTATTACATCTCAGATTGTTCAAATAATCAGAGATACGGTTAGTTATGTTGGATGGTGTTCCAACAAAATGTTTAATAAGGGTATAAATCAGGGTGTTGACTGCATCGGACTCTCCTTGTCCGACTCTTTCGTCAAACATAGGGGAACCTTCTTCAGTCTTTTTGACCGCAGAACGTATTTCACATCTTGCTGCGTCAGTGAGATGTTTGTCCCACCAAGCACGAAGCATGCCTGAAAATCCACTGGTCAGGATATCAACAATATTAGACTGAGTAAGATTGTTGTTGACATAAGTGGTCTAAAGAAGCCTGAGATCCTTCTGCAGCTGAATCTTCACTGTTACGAGCATTTTCCTCTTCTTTGAGTTTGGTCTGCAACAGTTGAAGTAGGTCTATACTTGAAAGATCTATTGGTGACTTGTCTTTCGAGGATGCTGATCATGTTGATTTAGAATTCTTCTTCTTTGCTGAAGCTGTTTTCTTCTGCTTGGATGAAGAACTCTTAGATTCTGAAACCTGTTCGCCACCTGTTAGAGTAGGATAGGGTACTATGGCTTGGATAGGTGAAGGAGAAGGGAATTCCTCGTTGCTTTTCAGATTTGGCACTACTAGTGGAAAATCTAAGGATACTTTGGAGATAATTTCGTCTGAGACGAATTTATCCCACTATTTAACGAAATATTGGCGAATCAATAAATCGCTAGTCTTTTCATATGTCCATTTACAAATCCAGAGGGTTTTGTATTTGGCACAGAAGTGGATAAGAGAAGGTAATCTGGCTTCTCGCCCTTTTACCTTGTTGGATATTGAAAAATGTTTGATGACCTGCTGAAGATCATCAGGAAATATGTCAATGTTAGGACCAAAATAGCCCCACCATCATTGAAACCACAGAGGGAAAACATTTTTGCTTCTTCGTCCAAAAGAGAAGAACCAAAAGTGTGAAAAGTCTGGGGTTTGATAAAGAGGAAATTTAAACCAGGCCTAAATATAATCATAATAATTATAAACAACACCTGTTTCCTGGACAAAGGTTTTGGAGGTAGAAGGGTGGGTGACCCATTCTTCTTCCGTCAAAACATGGTTAATCTGACAATTATGAAAATGACGGGATCACCACTGACCCCTTAGGACGGAAATTTAAATTTAAATTTGCTTCTAATTATGAACGTAATTGTTATAGAAAATCTTTGTCTTTACTTTTTGCTAAAAGAAAACATCTTGATTTTCTAAAACAAGAAATTAAGTTTAAACGTGTATCCGAGAATCTGAAAGATCCTTTGCTCCAGGCAAGGATTGCAGATTTTCAAAAGGTTTTGATTTCTTCTGTTTGTTCAAACCTTCATACTGCATTCTGGCATAGGAAGAAACCAGAAAACAGCGGAATCAAGTGAAGATTAGAGAAATAAGAGACAGAGAAGATAGTCATTATGAACAAAGCAAGAGCAAGGTAAACATGAACAAGATATGTGGAGGCTCGGCCTACCAATGCATGAAATGTTCAATGTAAAATCAGAGTTATGAAATAAAACTTCAAATATTTTATTTCAAGATAAACAGATATAAGCAAGTTTCAAATGAAACTGGATAAACTTACAAGCTTATGAATTCAAAAGAAAACAAAAGGATTGTAAGGAGACTAGAGGATAATCAGGGAGTTGGAAGTTCTCTCTAGGGTAGTGGCTAATCTTGCAGTTTTTGCTCGATATTTGCCGATGTCTAACAAATGAAATGAGGAGTCCTTTTATAGAGTAAGGAAGCTCCTGTACAAGATAAAGTAATCCCGTAAATCACGAGAAAACTGTTTAAAAAGTAAATAGTGAATAGTGACTTTTTGTCACTATTTACTTATGCTGGCAATCAGTCGTCGAAAGTAGTTTTGTCTTCTTTCACCGAAAGTGAAATATTCTTTTTGCACCAAAAGTATCTCTGTCTCCAATGTGCAAAGTGGTCAAAAGTATTATTCCATCACTTTTCCGCCCCCAAAAAGTAGAAGCTGTCTGGGTGATAGTTGGATAATGCGGTGGAGTCTCTATGAGGAGTGTCTTCAATGCTGGATATTTTGGTCATTACTCAATCATCTCCCAAGTGAAGGGGATAGTCTTCTGAGTCATGGCCAAAGACATTGTTGTAAGGGTCTGAGTCTGAAGAAGCCTGAGATCCTTCTGCAGCTGAATCTTCACTGTTACGGGCCTTTTCCTCTTCTTTGAGTTTGGTCTGCAACAGTTGAAGTAGGTCTGTACTCGAAAGATCTATTGGTGACTTGTCTTTTGAGGATGCTGATTCTGTTGATTTAGAATTCTTCTTCTTTGCTGAAGCTGTTTTCTTCTGCTTGGATGAAGAACTCTGAGATTCTGAAGCCTGTTCGCCACCTGTCAGAGTAGGATAGGGTACTATGGCTTGGATAGGTGAAGGAGAAGGAAATTCCTCCTTGCTTTTCAGATTTGGCACTACTAGTGGAAAATCTGAGGATATTTTGGAGATAATTTCGTCTGAGATGAATTTATCCCACCATTTAACGAAATATTGGCGAACCAATAAATCGCTAGTCTTTTCATATGTCCATTTACAAATCCAGGGGGTTTTGTATTTGGCACAGAAGTGGATAAGAGAAGGTAATCTGGCTTCTCGCCCTTTTACCTTGTTGGATATTGAAAAATGTTTGATGACCTGCTGAAGATCATCAGGAAATATGTCAATGTTATGACCAAAATAGCCCCACCATCGTTGAAACCACAGAGGGAAAACATTTTTGCTTCTTCGTCCAAAAGAGATGAACCAAGAGTGTGAAAAGTCTGGGGTTTGATAAAGAGGAAATTTAAACCAGGCCTAAATATAATCATAATAATTATAAACAACACATGTTTCCTGGACAAGGGTTTTGGAGGTAGAAGGGTGGGTGACCCATTCTTCTTCCGTCAAAACATGGTTAATCTGACAATTATGAAAAATGATTTTTGATTTGTCAAATTTATCAAAAATCGGTTTGATAAGAACGGAATTGGTTTTCACCATTATTCCGAGATAAAACTGAGATCTTTGGCTGGATTGTCAGGGATCCAGTGAAAATCTTGTGGAAAATAATCAATTGCAATCTGATAAGGATCTGTTTTAATTGATTTCTTAATATAAAACAGGTTATCAAACCACAATTTCTTGTGATAAGGTGCCTTGTTGGCACTGATAAATTTGCTCACCGGCCAAAGTCCTGTTACTGCTAATGGATTAGCAAAAAGGTCATAGGGTGTGGCTAGGGTTGAAGTAAATGATGCAGGGGTAACCAATCTGGGAACTTGCCTTAGACTGGTAAATCTATTGGCTATCTCCAGTGGGGAGAAAGCCGTGGTTAAGAGAGTTATTGGTACTGGAGGTGGAGGTACTAACAACTTGGATACAGAGGAGGAATTGGGAAGTCCTCCAGGTTTCTTCTTCTTACTCATGGTTTTTCTGCAAGAAATTCACAGGTAAGAAAATCAGGGAAGGAGTTATCCGACCCTTTAATAAATTCAATGTTAAAATAAAAAACACTTAAAATAGCTTGCCATCGTGCAAAAATCTGTTTTGATGCAATGTTTTTAACATTTTTTTCTAAAATTTCCTTTGCGGATTTGCAATCAATCCTCAGAAGGAATTTCTGGTTAAGTAAATCAGACTGAAATTTAGATATGCACAAAACAATAGATAGTAGTTCTTTCTTAATAGTACTATAGTTATGCTGTGCATGATTCCAAGTTCCTGAGTGGAAGCGAACGATCTGTTCAGAGGAACCTGGTGAAACAACTTGTTTCAATATGCCGCCATAGCCTGTGTCACTGGCGTCAATCTGGACAATCTTGAAGCTATTTAAAACAGGAATTCCAAGACACATGAGAGTTTTGACATGTGTCTTGATTTTCTAGATAAGCTTGGTGTGAACATCAGTCCACGGAGCAGGATTAGACTTCAATCTCGCGAACAAGAGGCGACACTGCTTTCTCATATCCTGGTAGAAGTCAGAGATGTAATTCAAAGAACCAAGGAATCTTTGAAGCTGGTTCTTGTCAAGAATAACATCTGAAAATTTGTCAGCAAACTCAATAGTTCGCTGGATAGATTTGATTTTTCCTTCGAAGATGTCATAACCAAGGAATCTGATCTTGGTTTGGAATAGTTTCATTTTCGAAGCAGACAAGACAAGTCCATTTATTTTGATGACTACAAGAAACGTTTCAAGATGTTTCCAGTGTTCATCAATAGATTTGGAGAATACAAGCACATCATCTATGTAGACGATGGTGAATAGGGTGAATGACGAAAAGATGTCATTCATGATATTTTAGAATTCACTAGGAGCGTTCTTCAACCCAAATGACATGACGTTCCACTCATAGTGTCCTAGAGGGGTGGTGAAACCAGTCTTGTAGCGGTCTGACTTCCTAATTTGGATTTGCCAAAATCCAGACTTAAGGTCAAACTTGGAGAACACGACTGCACCTTCTAATCTTTGAATCAAGTCTTGTTTATTGGGAATAGGGTACCTAATCCACTCTAAGACTTCATTCAGGGGTTTATAGTTTATGACCAGACGGGGAGTCCCTCGCTCAATCTCAGCTTTTTTCTGGACATAAAATGCTGCACACACCAAGGGACTTGCTATGCCTAATGATACGTTTAGCAAGAAGATCCTCAATCTCAGTTTTGCAAAACTCAAGGGTTTCTCTATTCATTTGAATAGGTCTCGCCTTGGTGGGTATTTGGATTCTGAAAATCCTTTTATGTAAGGCAAAGAAACTTCATGTTTCTTCCTATGCCAGAATGCAGTAGGAAGGTTTGAACAAACAGAAGAAATCAAAACCTTTTGAAAATCTGCAATCCTTGCCTGGAGCAAAGGATCTTTCAGATTCTCAGTACACGTTTGAACTTAATTTCTTGTTTTAGAAAATCAAGATGTTTTCTTTTAGCAGAAAGCAAAGACAAAGATTTTCTATAACAATCACGTTCATACTTATCACGTTCATACTTAGAAGCAAATTTAAATTTAACTTTCTGTCCAAAGGGGTCAGTGGTGATCCCGTCATGTTCAGAAAGGAAAGGGTAAATCATGTTAAGGAATGACATCCCCAAAATTACATCGTGGGAGATGTCTTTAACCAAAACAGATGGAATTTTGAAACAAATATTGTCCTGGCAGATATGAGCATTATTTAGCTCATAACGAATCTTCATCTTAGATCCGTTTTCCGAGAATAAATTCTCTTCAGACTTTTCAAAGTACTGGGTAGGAACTAATTCTTCGCGGATACAGTTCAAATCAGCACCTGAGTCAATTAAAGCAATAGCAGAGAATTTGTAATCATGAGCAATAATAATCTCTACTAAACAAAACCATTTCTGCGGGGGCAGAATGGCGAAGCAAACAAATATCTTTATTAGGGTCAGATGGTTCAGTATGGTCTGAATCATTTGATTCATCGCCTGAAGGATTTTGATCAAATTCATTTTGAATTTTTAATTTAAGTAAATCTTGTTTAAAAGATGCATTCTCAGATTTTAGGGTTTTAACCTATTCTCTGAGTTCTGAAATTTCCTTTTTAACAAGAGAAACTTCGTTTTGTAAATCTTTTACAGAAATTTCTTTGGGTTTTTGTTTCTGAAAATGTCCCAAAGTTTCTTCAAAAGAAATCTGCCCTGAAGACGTAGACTCATTGCGAGTCATGTTCTTTTTAAGCTGTTTGAGATACTTCTCTTTTAGCTCAGGGTTTTTAATTTATGCAATAAGAGATAAGAGCATGTTTTCATGTTCTTCCTCTTTTGTTAAAATCTTTTTCCCGTTGGGTTCCTGATCTAAAACATGAACTGTTTTCTTCTCAGGTTTACAACAGGAATCATTACAACCAAACTTAATATTTGGCGAGTTGGAATGATCAGAGTCTGAACGATAACTTGAATCGTTAGAACTTAGTTCATCCTTATTCGAAGATGTAGGAGATCCATTTTCGAGGAGTCGAAACAGATCTTCTTGATCAGCGGCATTGATATGCAACTCATTAAGTTTTTCCTTGATCTTGGGCTTTTTGGGGCATTTATCTGCAAAGTGTCCCTTCTTACCACATAAAACATATTCCCTTGGAGGGAGTTTTAGAAAACCATTTCTGAAAGGGTTGCTTTTTTCTGGAAACCGGTTTTGAAACAGGTTTTTGATAAAATTCATCACGGGGTATTCTCCTGTGACTCCCACGAGGTTTAGAAAACCTTTTTAAAGTTTTCTCATGCTACCTAGATGGAGCAATAGGAGGAAGGCCAAATTGTTCACAAAAGTTTCCCATTTCGTATTTGGCTTTCTTTCTATCATTCATCTGTTGAGCAATCATTCTTTGATCATTGCACATACTAATACCAAGTTTCTGAATCAGACTTATGATATCACTATAAGTGTGATCATTATAATTCAGTAAACCCAAGGCATTAGTAAGTGAATCCTTAACCTTAATGGCAAACAAACGAGGCAATCCATCGATGAATTTCTCTTTCCAATAAGGCATGTTAGAGTCATCCTGAAACATAACTCTGGACATAAAGACATCTTTATACCAACGGTAATCAGACATCTTATTACATCTCAGATTGTTCAAATAATTAGAGATACGGTTAGTTATGTTGGTTGATGTTCCAACAAAATGTTTAATAAGGGTATAAATCAGGGTGTTGACTGCATCGGACTCTCCTTGTCTGACTCTTTTGTCAAACACAGGGAAACCTTCTTCAGTCTTTTTGACTGTAGAACGTATTTCACATCTTGCTGCGTCAGTGAGATGTTTGTCCCACCAAGCACGAAGCATGCCTGAAAATCCACTGGTCAGGATATCAACAATATTAGACTGACTAAGATTGTTGTTGACATAAGCACTAGCAACCATAGACATACGTTGGACAGTATTGAGGATTTCCTGCTCAGATAATCCATCAATATTCCATTCATACATTTGGTCAGCAGATACGGAGAATTGAGATTGGAAACCTCTTTCCTCGAACTGGAGGTCAGGAGGTGTGGGTCTTGAGTACCAATTTTTCGTAAGACCAATGGGAGTAGGTCCTTTCGAATAAAGTCTGGCAACAGTAGGTCTTTCTAAAGAAAGATTCTAAAAACCACTTTGAATTAAATCTATTTTCTGTACTAAGGAATTATCAGACAAAGTGTCATCAGACAAACCATCATCATCCAAAGTTTTCACAGAAAATGAATCATCAAAATTAACCCTTTTGCCGTCTTTGTTTAAAACACTGACAGAGGGTTTTTCTTACTTAACATCAGGAAGCATTCGATTAAGCTTATCGAGAGTACTATCGGCCGGTGTAAAAGAAATTTTTGGCCTTCTCTCAGGTAAGATAACCAAAGGTTTTTCAACCATTTTGGCAGGTTTTTGAAAAATAGGTGTTTCAACCATATTCTCTATACGGTCTAGTTATTGACCTATTGTATGGAGAGATTGGTTGACAAAATTGTTTTGTTCGACAATCTTTCGAGTTTCCAACAAAACATTTTCTCCTGGTTTTGAAATCTTAAGAGGAGAAGCTTTTACTTCTACTCCTTGATGGGAAATCAGGATAGTTTCTAAAGGAGGGTGGCTGGTTTTCACAACAGTCCTGCCTTCTTCTTTAGTAAAGCTTGATTTTAAAACATTTAAATCTTTCTTTGAATCATCCTTCTTTGAAACATAATGATTCTCAAGAAAATCAAAAAATAAGATATGCTTGTTAATGGCAATCATCTTATTCATCCATTTTCTTCGAATCTTCTGTTTCTTAGGAATTGAGTAAATCTCGCAATAAGAATTTCTTTTATCACGGTTTTCAGCAGATTTAAACTCAGCAAGCAAAGAAGCCATATCAATAGAGTCAAGGGTCAATATTTCATTATCAGAATAAGATGCTCTATTCATCATCATTAATTGAGGATGGACTGGAGCGACCATATTAGAAGCAGTAGGAGATAACGAATCGTTGTCTTCCTTTTGTACTTCTTCCTGTACAGATTTATTCTGGGTAGAGTACATGGCAGATGTAACTTGGGACTGAGTTGAAATTCCTTTCAACTTTAGATCCTTCAGATCTGGGATTATAGGAGTGTCATCGAGTTGAAACTCCTTGGTAATGACTGGACGAGAAGATCTATGTTGATCTTCCAAGAATCTGTTGAGATTAGCATCTCTAAGACCTTGGTCCGAGCTGATAGAAGATCTAGATCCAGCAAAAGAATTTCTTCTTTCATTAGAGCTAGATGGCTCAAAAGATATTTTTACAGTACCGTCAAGACTCTGCTTGATATAACTCAGGTCTTATTCTTTAGGTCGAATTTCCGCTGGTGGAAGCTTTTCCTTAAGAACCCATTCTTGTGGAAGTTGTATATTCTTCCAGTAGAGTTTTTTGGGTATTCTGATGTTGGCGTTCTTAGTAGAACTGCACATCAGTAAGGTCTCATTCCTTGGAGACTTGATCTTAGCCTTTGGCTCAAGGCTGGAGCTCAAGACTCTGTAGTATATGCGATAAACTAGTGCCACTGGTCTGCTGCCTTCTTTCATGTTAAAACTAGAGGTTAGAACATTCAAAGTTAGTACAGACAAAACATGTTTATCATATAAATCGATGGTTAAATCGGGATAGCAATCAAAGTGAACTGGACCATCCATCAGAGAAGTTTGAACTACTCCTAATGTACTGTCCTCAAAATCTTTGAATCGGCCATCACGCAAACATAAAAGTACAGAAGCATTAATGCCTTTTCTGATCAAAGGTTTTACTGCTACTTGTACTGATGCAATATGCATGAATTTAAAACCTTTTTCTTTAAAGGATTTTATCAATTCTTTTTTAAATAATACACATTGTTCCAGTAGAACATATTTTATATATTCTATATATTATATAGAATATATATAATATTCTATATAATATGAAAAATTAACTTATATATTTTATAATCCAGTTCGGTCCGGTCCCGGAAAGCCAAAAACTGAAATCGGATTGGATTTAACTATTTTTTAAAATGTAGGAACTTGTCTCGGACCAATAAGTCCGAGCCGGTTTTTCTGTTTATCAGTTTAAATTTTCACCCCTACATCCCAGTAAAAGCTTCCTCCTAGAAGAGGATGTTCACTAAGTTGCTGTTATTGACGAGGATCCTTCTTGTAGTGAAGTTGGCAACTAACATGATCACTATAAGGGCGTCATGCGGGTAAAGGGCCCTCTCCTTATCATGCGGGTAAAGGACCCCCTCCTTGTCGCCTTCTCCAAAGGAGATTATGGGAGCCAACTTGATCCTTCGGTACTTGGTGGGGTGGTACTCATCCGAGTACACTTCTAGGTGTCGAGCCTCCCTCGCATATGTGCCTTTCGGCTCTGCCCGCAAACCCCCCTGCGATGGTCCTAATCTCCCCCAGTGGACGTCCTCCCTGAATTGGCGACTAGGGCGACCACGCGGGGGGGCCTTTGCTCGGCCTCTCTTTGCCTTAGGCTTTCTTTCCTCCTGGGACCTCCCTCTGCCTTGGCTGATACGCTTGGTCCCTTCCCACTTTCAAAGAGTGGTAGTCTTTCAGTGTTATGAGTGGTGGACTAGTGGTAAGTGCAGTAGCGGGCGATTATTTCCCTCGTAGCAGTCATCTTGGTTGGCGGACGGTCGTCCTTTTGGATGGCGAGCACTGACCAGTTGTTGCGCCTAAACTTTGACTCAAATTAATGAACCAAAATTTAGTGCAGTTTTACCTGCAAGTATACAGGTGTTGTAGTACCTTACAGGGTCGAATCCACAGGGATTAACTTATGTGAAAAATTCTCTCAAACAAATGAAAAGAAAATACTAAAAGAGATGCACGATTGAAACTAAAATGAGGTTATAGAGATGATGATTTTTGTCGTGACAAAATAAAACTAAAATGATAAAATGTATTGATATGAAAAAAGACTAAGGTTTCGAGGATCCGTTTAATAATTTAAAATATTGTTTCCGATCGAATTACTTCAATTAAACTAGGATAATGATTCCGTTTAATTGGAAGATTTAGCATTTACGATCAAGAAAATAATTTCTAATGATTGAGCATGAGCGATCGATGATTAAAACACTTACAAAACTCTTTGACTATCACAGGGATTTCTCAAGCATTCACTGTATTCGGACATCACAATAAATCAAGAAAAATATATAGATAATCAAAATATCCAATAATAAAATCCTTCAATCGATCAAACTCGCAAAATAAATTTGACGTCGATCCGAAAGCAATTTTTAAATCATTAAACTTCACCTCTAACCTTAGTATGAAAATTTAGCCAACCATATTCACCACAAATGCTATAGAAATTAAATAAACATTATCCATGATAGAATTAAAATAAAATACAATGAAACCATACAATAACATAAAACTGAAAAGAAAAGAAAATAAAATAACAGTTAAAACTCCCTCTCGGTTTCGTGTCCGTTCCGTTTGCTCCAAGATGCGTCCAACTTCACGTCAAACCAAAGCCTCCCTTCATTTGTTTCTTTCTCTGCTCGCAGCACCAAATAAATGGATGGCTAAAGCCTCCCTTCAGTTCTTATCCGAACGTCCAGACCAAGTGTGTCCTCAAGTTGGTGCTGCCAAACTCCTTCCTCCCAAGCCAAGCACGTTTACGTTCACCACCAACTCTCCCTTTATTTCCTTTCCGTATACGTCCAGACCACCCTTCTCAATCAAACTCTCCAGCAATATATATATAGCCGCCTCAAGTCCAAGTCCCAGGCACCACTTTCCTCCATACTGAATTTATTCTTTAATCCCAACCGACACCAAATTTATTTTATTCTGCTTGACTATCACGTACCACGTTTTCAGCACCGGAGGATTAAGTACTTCAAGTCCGTTTTAGCTGCACCAACTGACATCAAATATTTGATTCTCTTGTAAAAGTCAAGCCAAAACAATCAACAAGCTACTGCCTCTTACATTCACACTCCCACCAACCATCCAAGAGCAAGCAAAAATAAAATAAAGAGCTGCTTCATCCGTTGCTTGTTCTGCCAGCGTCAACTCTCTCAAGCCGAACGTAAAACTCTCCCACGTCTCTTTCCTCTTTTTATTTTTATTTTTCGGCTCCTCTTTTGGTAAGAATTTACCCCAAAGGATAAAAAAAATAACAATTGCCGACGGAACAAAATCGTTCCGTAAAATAGCAGCTTTTTTTCTTCATTTGACGTGCTCCATGATTTTTTGTTCTTTGTCGACAATTCTTTCAACATTTTCGGCTGCCCAAATCCACCGCTTTGAAAAACTCATATAGCATGCACTGTGGCTCAGAATCGGATCTCCTTTGAATTTTATTTAAGCTGAAAATAAGAAAAAAGAAATAACACTCAAAAATAAATTAAAAGAAAAATAGATTATCAAAAATAAACTATATATGTGAGGAAATATTGTCCCATTAATCATAGTCATAAAATTAAGCATAAACATGATATTAATCAATTAAAAATCACAACTCGAATTTATGCTTATTAACTATTTTTCCATCTAAAACCAATAATAATGTCACAAAGCAGTTAAAATACATTGGTTTTAAATAGCTAAAATATGCAATTTTTCAGCTCAAACATCAGTCAAGCCGAAATCCCAAACCCTTGAGGGGGTTTCTTCTCTCCTTCCATCGTGCAGCCCTCGATCCATCTTCTCATGAGCTTTGCCCTTGGTTAGGCCTTACCTTTCTTATACGCCTGCTCTAGTTCTTTGTTCCTTGGCTCAGTCAAGGCGTGGAACATGTCTTTGATGTTGATGAAGTTGTAAGCTAGATCTTTGAACTCCTGTAGTGTGGCTAGGGTCCTCCTTGCCAGCTTTACTATGAACTAGGATTGAGGTCATACTACTCCTGGTAGTACTGCCAGAGTTATCTTTTTGTCCTAGTCATCTGTCATCATGCACTCTTTGTTGAACCTGGACAAGTATGCCTTTAGGCTCTCTTGTCCTTTCCTTGTTTGATGGTGGGGAGGTATGCCAGGTGCCTTCTAGACCTGTGCTTGTGAGCAGTGGTCCACCGATGACGAGATGCCCATCTTTCTCACTATTTCCTCGTAATTTTCTTTAAGGTTACGCAGCTCTTTCTGCATGTTCATCCTCTCATCCTTTGCATCGCCATCCCCTCTAGTGTTTCTAGACTTAACGTCACCAATTGTTCCATTGTAGCTAATCTTGCATTTATGTTCATTGATGTTGCTTCCTCTTACCCCCGAGTCACCTGAGAACAGGTTGTCGCAGGCATACGAATGACACGTGAAATCTATGACCAATCCCACAAACGACGCCACTGTTAACGTCGTGTTTTGCACACCTTTGGGCCAGGCTCTCATCAACTTAGGTCTTTGGTCTTGGGTCAGGCTCTCAACAACTCGGATTCTACCACAAACAATATGTGGCACGATTGATCTACTTCTACCATTGCCTTATCATGAGTCGCATGCTTTGGCAACATCCATTGTGGACAAGTGAGAGATATTAGTAAATGAATATCTCATAATCCATTTGAACATGGGTGGGGAAGTTGCAAGCTACTTATTAATTCCCACTACAAGAAGTTAATTAGCTCCCACCAGCAAAAAGAGTTTAGGGTTAGGGTTTGAAGGGTTTAGAGTTCATGGGATTTGGGTTTTAGGGTTTAGGGGTTAGCGGCTTGGGGTTTTGGCTTTAGGGGTAGGTTTTAGGGTTTCAAATTTAGGACTTAGAATTTAGGTTTTAGGGTTTATGGTGTTAGGGTTTAGGACTTGGGGTTAGTTTTAGGAGATTAGGGTTTAGGACCTAGGTTTAAGGGTTTAGGGTTTGTTTTAGGGCTTTTGAGTTTTAGGGTTTAGGGTTTAGGGGGTTTAGGGTTTAAAGGTTAGGGTTTGGGATTTAGGGTTTTCGGGTTTTTAATTTTTGGATTTCAATAATAATTAAATGAAAAAAATAACAAATTTAAATTTGAAATGTGTTTTATATTTGAGTGATATTTGTGGATGTAATTATGAGAAATTTTAAGAATTCTCATAATGTTCAAACTTGCCCTTAGGCTTAAGTACGTGAATTATACAAACTATACGAAGAACATAGTTTTCTAATGTTTTTTCATGAGATAGATATTACACATTGAGTATTCTACTCTCGAATAAACACTTTATGAGGTGTGATCTACACACTGACTTAAGAATATAATTTTTCTTTTACATTTAACTAGTTCAATAATAGGAGATATTTGGGAAATGAGATGAGATAAGAAATATGTGAATAGTAGTGAAATGGTTTGAGTTAAGATATTTTATTAGATTTTGGGAATAGAGAGACAAAAAGTTGAAGAAAAATATTGTAAGTTAAAATATTGTTAGAATTTAATTTTTTAATATAATTTTTGTTTTCAAAATTTAAAAAAGTTGTATGGTTTTTTGTATTTTATTTGAAAGTTTGGAAAAATTGTAATGATTAGGTAATGATTAGATGCAAAAGTTAAAAATTGAAAATTGAAAAGTGTTTGAATTTAAGTGATGTTCGAGAAGAAAATTATGATAAATTTTGAGATAATATAAAATGACATGAAATGGTTTGTGTTCCTAAATAAGCACTATGGCCCCGTTTGGATTAAGATGAAGTGAGTGTTTTATTAGATTATGGGAAAAGAGAGACAAAAAATTGAATAGAAATATTATAAAGTTATAATAATATTTTTTAATAGTATTTTTGTTTCTAAAATTTGAAAAAGTTGTATGATTTTTTTGTACAATGTTTGGAAGTTTAAAAAAATTATAATGAGTAAGTAATGATTAGATGAAAAAGTTAAAAACTTGAAATTGAAAAATGTTTGTATTTAAGTGATATTTAAAAAGAAAATTTTAGAAATTTTAAGATGAAATAAAAGAAGTTGAAATTGTTTGTGTTCTCAAACAATCCTTAGGCCCCATTTGGGTGGTGAGATGATATGAAAAATCTCATTTCAACATTCAAACTTGAAACTTACTAATATATAAGCACTTTTCAATGTCAAATTTTTAACTTTTTTTATCTAATTCTTATAATTTTTTCAAAATTTTAAATAAAACACAAAAACAATTTAATTTTTTTTAATTACAAAATAAAAATGATATTATAATAAGATTTTAATTTTATAATATTTTTATTCAATTTTATTCTCTCATTTTTCACAATTCTATAAAATATCTTAAGTTAAATTATTTTATTACTATTCATTGATTTTTTATATCAGCTTCCATGACAGAAATATCTTACCCATGTTCGAAACATTGGAAGATCACCGAAATTTGATGATATTAAAATGTTGTGTGAACGTTAGTATAGAGTAATTATCAAGTAATTTTAAACTGCTCAAAAATCTAAACTAACAAACAAAAATAAATAAATAAATAAATAAATTTAATAATGTGAATTATATTTTTAAACACTTCTCTCACGTGTCGAGGGATTCTCCTTTAATAATTTTAACGATTCAGCACCTCATATTTATACGGAACTATCTAGCCGTTGGTACGAGACTAACAACCTTTCAAAAAAGTTTGTTTCTATTTTAGGCTCCGCGAAAAGCATTTCCTCACGAAAAGAACAGAAACCCGAAAAGCCCGCGAAAACCTTCTTTACCACGCACCAAAGAAGCACCGCTGCCCTGTAATTACACACTGGATATTAGGGTTAGGGTTTCTTTCTCTTCTCGTTTCTCTTTCCCTCAACCTTCCTGACCACGGCCATTATTATGCTGTGGTAGAAAGGAGGGAAAATAATTAGAACCCCTACTTCAGTGGCAGAGTACTTGATATAAAAACCCCGGAAACCCTAGCTTTCTGGGTTGTGCAGTGGCTGCAGATCCATGACAATGGATGTAAAGCGAGAGGAGGGAGAAGGAGGGGTAGTGGAAATTGTAGAGGAAGGTAACGTTCATGGCGCTTTGAACCAACCGGACAAGTTGGATGTGGTTGAAGAACTAGTGGGGGTGGTTGAATCAGTGGCTCGGTTTGGAGATTACCGAAGGACGCAGAGGAAAGAATGCTGCGGTATTGTTAGGCGCATGAAGGTCTTGTTGCCGCTTTTTGAAGAGATCAGGGACCTCGAAAAGCCGCTTCCGGAGGCTGGTGTTGCTTGGTTGTGCAATTTGAAGAAGGCTTTTCTCATGGCAAAGAAATTGCTGAAAACCTGCAATGAGGGTAGCAAGATCCATCTGGTTAGGACTTTGAAACTTTTTGAGAATCATCTTTCATAGAAGGTGTAAACAAGATAATTGGGATCCTTTTTCTCTCCTGTTATTTTTTTCATATATTCTGGTTTGCTGTCAATTTAGGCATTGGAAAGCGAGGCGGTCACAGTCAAATTTTATGCCATTTATGAAAAGTTTAGTCAAGCTTTGGATGGTTTCCCTAGCGAGGCGCTTGAGGTCTCGGACGAAATGAAAGAGCAGGTATTTTCTATCAGCATCGCCCTTTTTTCCCCAATATGAAATTATATTCTGTCAAATAATAACGTGCATCTTGTTCTTATCTTTGTTGGCTTGGTGAGAAATTAACAGCCTTTGGTTTTCGAAGAATTAGCCATATAGCTTATAGGCTAAAAGTTACGATTTTAAAAGCAGCTAATGATTCATCTGTCGTCTATTCTGAACTCTGTACAAGGCAATGGATTTTACATAGAAAAAGTTAATTTATTTTCAATTACTTGTGTTTTCAATTAATAATTTCGCTAAAATCTTGAAAAAACTAAATAAATCATTCGAAATATGTAGCATCATCTGTTCAGAATATATGCATTGTCAAGGTTTTTCTTTCTTCTTGTCCCCTGTTTTTCTTCTGTAGGCCCTTATAGGCTTTCGATGTTGGGAACTGAAATGTAACTGAGAGATACAAAGACATGAAAGGGTTTGAAGAGATTTAACAAAGTAGTTTGATTGCATCGATGTAGATCATAAGTTTATATAATCTAAGCCAGTTCTTTTAACATTGTATGAGATAATATTGTTCTTCACTTCAAGTTTCTAAAAGTTGTGCTTATGCTGTGGTTCAGATTGAGCTAATGAGCGTGCAACTTAGAAGAGCAAGGAAGCGAACGGATACACAGGACATAGAACTAGCAATGGATATGATGGTGGTGTTTTCTAAAACGGATGACCGGAATGCTGACAGTGCCATAATAGAACGATTAGCAAAAAAACTGGCGCTGCATACCATTGAGGACCTTAAGATAGAGACAATAGCTGTGAGGAACCTCGTTAGAGAAAGAGGAGGGCAAAATGCAGAGACTACCCAACAGATAATTGATCTTCTTAACAAATTTAAACAAGTTGCAGGGATGGAAGTCACAAATGTTCTTGAAGATCCTGTAATGCCTAAAATGCTTGAGAAGTGCACATCTTTAATTATCCCTCACGAGTTCCTTTGCCCGATCTCACTAGAGATAATGACGGATCCTGTTATTGTTGCAAGTGGACAGGTAATTTCTAAGTGCCTAATCCCCTTGTATTTGCATTTTCTTTGTTTGGGTAAGTAGAATACTTTAATTTGCCAGTTAACCAATAGTATAGTAGTTCAATAAGTTACATGAACATGGAATATAAGTGGCACAAGTAGTTAGGAAGAAAAGGGCTGTATTCAGTTGAACTCATTTTCTTATGGAAATTAATATTTATTTTCTATTTTTGTACCCTTGTTTCTCTGGCTATTAATCAAAGACATACGAGAGAGAAAGCATACAGAAGTGGTTCGACTCCAACCATCGGACCTGTCCAAAGACAAGGCAAACTCTGGTTCACCTATCACTAGCACCAAATTATGCTCTAAAAAATCTGATCTTGCAATGGTGCGAGAAGAACAATTTTCAGCTTCCTAAGAAAGACATTTGTGAGTGCCAGGAGGGCTCCTCAGCACAACTCAAAGAGGAAATCTTGTCTTTGGTTGAGAGACTATCTTCTAATCTGTTGGAAGTGCAGAGAAAGGCTGTAAAGAAGATCCGTATGCTCTCAAAAGAGAATCCCGAGAACAGAGTTCTAATTGCTAAGAGTGGAGGAATCCCGCCATTAGTGCATATCCTGTCCTATCCAGATTCTAAAATTCAAGAACATGCTGTAACAGCTCTGTTGAATCTATCCATTGATGAGACTAATAAGAAACTCATATCTAGAAAAGGAGCCATTCCATCTATAATAGAAGTCTTGCAGAAAGGAAATATTGAGGCTAGAGAGAACTCTGCAGCAGCTTTGTTTAGCTTATCAATGCTGGATGAGAATAAAGTAACTGTGGGGTTAGCAGGTGGCATTCCACCACTGGTAGATCTGTTGCAGAATGGGACAATTAGAGGGAAAAAAGATGCAGTCACTGCACTTTTCAATTTATCTCTCAACCAAGCAAATAAGGCCAGGGCCATTAGTGCTGGCATTGTGCCCTCCTTACTCCAGTTACTCAAGGACACAAACTTGGGCATGGTTGATGAGGCCCTTTCCATTTTCTTACTTCTTGCATCACATCCGGATGGACGACAAGAGATTGGTGAACTCTCATTTATTGAAACTCTTGTCGAATTCATCCGAGATGGAACCCCCAAGAACAAGGAGTGTGCAACATCAGTTCTTCTTGAGTTGGGATCAAACAATTCTTCTTTCATATTGGCAGCACTTCAGTTTGGAGTATATGAGCACTTGACAGAGGTTGCAAAGAGTGGAACCAATAGAGCTCAAAGGAAAGCAAACACACTTTTACAGCTGATAAGCAAGAGTGAACAAATTCCATAAGATCTCCAATGTGGTTATTTAGCTTTTCTTTGATTTAAGTACCCATGTTCATATGAATGCCTGCAGCGAGCATTTGTTATTCAGTGTGTTATGTATATGAAGTTGTAAGGAAGATTGAACATATTCCGTAAAGTTACAGGAGTTCCAATTTGGTGATTTTTTGCTTTTCTTTGATTTAAGTATCCTTGTTTATATTGAATGATTTCTGTGAGCATTTGTTCTTCAGTTGTGATGTATATGAAATAATGAGCAAAAGCAAACATGCATACTCCGTTAGTCATACTGGTACATTTCCAGTTTGTTAATTATGCTTTTCTTTATTCATGTTCATAGTTGAAAATAATGACTGGTTTTAGATATAAGTTCAAAATATGCAAATATTGCGCAAACCTTATGTAAAAAAGTGAATCTCACTAGAAAATGTAATTTTTTTTATTTTTTATTTTTTTAATGATGAAGTCCTTTTTTTTATAAAATCAATGCACGATACTTGTATATTTGGATATTGTACAAATCATTATTCTTTGAAAATCTAGAATAGATACGAGAATACGTCAAATTATTTTTTCTATTTTTCTTTATAGAATTAAGAACTCTAAGCAACCACATATCAACAACTCACAATATTAAAGTAATAAAAATCATGGCACGCTAGACTTTGTTGACAAAATCGAAAACAACTGAAAAAAATCTTCCCGAGGAAACTACCCATAATCAACTATGGAAGAAAGATATTCCAATCAGTTTAAGATTCACAAAACCTTTGCAGTCTTATACATCAAACTATTATCTTTTTTTAATTTTGTTGCCTTTCTTATTGACAAAACAGTGTGTAACAATGTTAATATTATCGCTCAGGGCTTCACAAGACGTCCTCCCGTTTGCAGCAGAGTACCATTCCCTTCAAGCTACTCTCTTTTATATCATCGGCAGGACGTAGCCCAGAAGTATGAGATCCCGTGTCCCTGCATTTTCACCAGTCCCTACAGCTTTTCTTGTAATCTTGTCCCCACACGTAGACCCATCTGTTTCTATGTTAGTTTCTCAAAAGCCCTGGCCTTTCTTTGCCTGCTGCTGAATCCAAACGCCTAAAAGGCTTAGTTCTGCATCCGAGGTTCAGAATTTGGCTGAATCAAAGAGAATCACTACTCCTGTGGAAATGAAACCTTTCATATCTGCGGAAGCTTTTGAAGCAGTTCTTGTCAACTTGATGGGCCAGTGGTGCTGCTTTAGAACGTTATCTATTCTATCTACTTCTTTTTCAGTTCTGATCAGAGTACCGAAAATGTTTGCTGTTGCTTGCAATTTTTTCGATCTATTGTTCAAGACCTTAGCAGATGTGCCAAGGAGTAGGAGAATAGAAACATTTCTTTCTTTGTTTTTTGTCTTTTTTCCTTAAGACCATGTGGTGAGCACTGAGCATTTGCATATAACCATCGGCATAAAACCATCAAAAGCGCTAGCTGGGTTCACTGCACAGTACTGTCTTCCCGTTAAACACGAAGGAAGCTTTTGAATATAAATCCCTCGTCTTCAGGTGGCCAAGGCGCCGTTTGAAACTTTGGCCGAACTCAGAATTTATCGTCCCATCAGCTTTCAAATTATTAAGTTCATCCTAATTCAAAATCTTTTTATAAATATTTTTCAACTCAAATATTTTTTTATATACAAAATCTATTATCTTTTTTAATTTTTCATAAATATATCTTCACTTATTTTAATATCTAAATACCTTTAAATTCATTTTAAATAAGCACACAAAACTTATTTTATTATTTTAATTCACTATTATTCATAAATAAAAATTAAATATCTAAATGGTGCCTAAGTTTTATCGAGCAATATGACGGTACTTCTTTTGGTAGGGATTGATTAAATTATAGGACGTTGCTATGTCTATCAGTCTCAGAGCATCTCACCGGATATTGCATATGTAAAAATAAAGTTACTTTTTCAATCATTAGAGATAAAAGTCACTATAATAAATTATCAATAGTAAATTATTTTAAGTTTGACCTACAATATACGTAAAGGAAAAGGATAATTTGATAGTTACTATTTAATAAATAAATCTTTATTTTATTATTTTTGTAACTCTACTTTTCTCTCTATTTCCAACTCGCAAAAAGCCACTGAATTCAGGAAAAGGATCTTGGGCAGAATAAAATCTAGAAAAATATAATAAAATAGTAAAATAAATATTACTAATAAAATATAATAGGTGGAATAGTAAAATATGATAAAATAAAATTAATTTATAATTAAAAAAATTAAATATTTTTAAAATTATTAATTAGTCATTATTATATAATAAATAAATTGATATCCAATATAGAAATTTAATGTGAATAGTCAAACTCAAATTTATTTTATATTATTTTATTGTTATATAATAAAAAAATAACTATTCCAATATAGAGATTAATATAAATAGAATAGTAAAAATCTAAATTTACGTTATATTCATCAAAAGTATCATTTACATATATATATATAATCTAATAACAATACTCTAACGATAGTTGAGAGTTACCATTAGTTATGTATAGTATTTTTATTTTTAGATAATTTTATGAATATATATTTTTAAATATTTTAATGTTTTTAAAAATATGACATCGTTAAAAAATAATTCTTTAATTTAATTACGAAGTTAAATAAAAAAATAAAATAAAATTTTTTTTAAAAAAAAAAAGGTCGGGTGGAAAAAGAGGAAGTGGGCGGTGGCTCGTGGGAATATCATTTTCGTAAATTATAATTTGTCTGGACTCCGAGAACCAGCTGACAGAACAGGTGTAAGGATATGGCTAATGAGATCTGTTTTCATGTGTAGAAATTTCAATCTCGAAGCTGCCAAAGAGCCACATGATGTTTTCTTTGGGTCATTATTATTACAGTACATATCTAGAATCAGACAATGTACATGTTGGAGGTGCAAGTCCATGAACAAAAGTTGGCAGGCACTTAATGGCCCTACACCTCATCAAGTGGACGCAAAATTTCTCGATTTATCTGTGTCAAATGCTATATAATGTTTGGACAGTAGCTACAAATGATGCATGTGTGCCAGCTATTAATGCTCTCTTTATCATATAATATAAAATAAAATAAAATAAATAAGAAGATGCGATTAGACTCGGCAACCGAACAAAGCATCTTCACATGGCATCAACTGCAGAATGGTTACTAGTATCTGATTGACATTATTCTTAATTTTTAAAAGGATAAATAATTTTTAATTATCTAATATTATATTATATATTATGAAAATTAAAATAATAAATAAAATAAACTTCTGGTATTCAAAACTCTCCCCCCCTAAATACATATAGATTATATTATTAGATAGATTATTTAATGAAAAACAATTTATATAGAATATATAAATTTTAAATATTTTTTAAAAAGAAACAAATAAATCAGAATACTCACGTGAAAAAACCTATATTTTAAAAGTAAATTTTACTTTCTTTATAAAAGAAAAAGGCAAAAATTATATCTTTTAAAATTGTGTTTAACACTATTCTTATCTATTTACATCTTTGTTAATCTCATCAGGAAGTGTAATGCTCGACAGTGATAGAAAACAATATGTGCAATATATCACCCTTGATTTAGAATATTGATCGAATGTGGATCCTTGTATTATTACCAAGAGAGGGATGCTACAAAATGCGCATTGCCATATGTCACATCTCATCACAACCTAACTTCAAATGATTATGGCATCCATAATCGCCTAAATCAATATATGATAAACGGAAAACCAATTTAATCATTCTATATTTGGCATCTATTTGAAACTTAATTTAATCCATATATGATTAATGGAAACTTAATTTAATCATTCTCACGCACTCTTTTTTAAAAAATTTGTATAGTTTATTTTTAAAAATATATATTTTTATATGAATTCTAAATTTATTACTTTTATTAAAGAAGTGCGTAAAATTTATACACTATATCTTAAGAGTATAAATATTATTTTTTAATTTAAAAAGTATTCATCTAAGTGATCAATTTAAATAACAAAACTAAAATCTGGTTAATTTATAATAAAATGGAGAGAATCCAATCTTAGACAAATACGTAAAGAGATATTGGTTTTGAAAATGAAAAAGAAATGAAAGAAAACAGCCGAACGAGAATCGGTGGGGTCTGGAATCAGTTTTCAACGATTTGTCCTGGTCATGAACTAGCAAGTGGGCATTGAAACCCAGTCAAGTGGCCCATTGTCACGTGGTTTGAAATTTGAAAATTCTAGCTAACCACCAAAATCAGCCGGTCAGCAGCCCTTCAAATTCAATTCTCACCCGCTCTGTTATCTTTACAAATCCCTTCAAATTCAATTCTCACCCGCTCTGTTATCTTTACAAATCTCTCAAAATACAGAAGAAAGCAGCACGTGTCTAAAGTGGGACCCGCTCCATAATTTTAGAACACAAAAAAAAAAAACATCAAAGGATAAGGTTGCACTTGTTTTCTGCGCAGGATAAGGTTGCTGACGCTGTGAATCTGTCGTACATTAGTGAAGATATTTTAAGGTTATTTATTTCTGCCGTTTGGGACAGGTTAGCGAAAGGAAAATAAAAAAAATGAGTAGTGGGGCCATTATTGAATTATTTCAATCTCCAACAGCACGTTTTCTAATCGAGTGGGGTCTACTCAATTATTCGAACCCCAAACACAAAAGATAAAAGATAATTATGAAATCATCGTCTCAATCCACGTCGAGAAGACGATTTCTTGATTATTTATATATATATATTTATCACATTTTTATTATTTTAAAATATATTTGAAATTTTTATTATTTTATTTTAAATATATTTTTAGCATTTTTAATGATTAAGAAATTTTTTTAAAAAATATACAATTTCATTAATAATAACTTTTTTAACCATTAAATAAAAAATTAAAAAAAATAATTAATAAATAGTAATAATCTCATTATTATTTTATATATATATATATAGTAATTTATTACTAAGTTTTGCATTTCATATATTTATATATTAGTAGCTCTACAGCCACCCATTGGCGGACAACTGGGATCCCGCTAAGGTAATTTATTTTTTTGCTTGTTTTATATATTTTTTAATGACTTTAAATGTTTTTAAAAATAAAAAAAAATTATAATATCTTTCAAATATATTTCCGTAATAATCATTAAATAAAAATAAAATTAAAAAAAAAGGGACAAGATTTTTGGTCAGAAAAAGCACTTGTGACTTTAGCATTTCTCATTTATATATGCACTGTGGATATTTTTCTTCAAGAAAGAAAAAGGACCAAAATGTACGCTCACGTGCAGGTCCTAATGTGTATTTAGTAGTCGCTATCTTATCCGTACCAACTAACTCGTATTTCTCAGTTATTTCAAAAAAAACTTTCCTCCTCCTCATTCTACAATTTGGATGATAATATCTAGTGGTGATAATATATTATACGATTCGTTAATTCAATATGAATATAAGATGATAATAGCAGGTTAAGATTTAACGTTAATGAATTCGGGTCAAAACGGATTGACCCGTTAAGACATAATTGCTTAACGAGTTGATAACGGGTCAACCAGTTATGACACGTTAAGAAAGTTAAAATTACAATTATACCATTATACTTAAAAATAAAATTGTTAGAATTTTAATTTCGATATTTTTATTATTTTGATTGTAGCTTTGGACTTATAATTAGTTTTATAATTTTTATAGATATTGTGATTTTAACATTTATATAAAATTATGCTAAATTTAATCAGATTAAAAAGGTTAATTTCATGCCTATTCAACCCATTTAGATGAATAGTTTGAAATAAGTCGTATTGTATCGTATTAACCTATTTCGTAATATTTTCTTAATTTATTTGTTTACTTTTTTTAAAAAAAAATATTTCGTAATATTCACTAATAGGTCAAAACGGGTTGACACAACATGACCCGATATGTTAATGGGTCATGTTAAGATTTAAGATTTTGACACGATAAGCTTAACGGAGCAGGTTATGATTGACCTATATAGTATAATATACATACTTTGACATGACACGAACACGACATGTTAACACGATTTGACAACCTTAATAATATCAGCCTAAAAAACACTCTGTTTCTAATTGTGGCCCTCTATTTTCTTTGCAAGAAATTTGTCTTTGACAAGTGATCAAACTTCTATTATAAAAATTTATTTTCTTACATATAAATTTTGATTTTCTATTTTTGTTAGAAGTAATAACACTGATATTCACGTAACATATTTTTTAATATATTTCACAGTACATATTTTAAAATGAGGAGACAAGTACGTAATATATGAAAGATGGTGCTTTTAAAAAAACACTTTTTTGACAATTAAAAGATTTCGTGACCAAAATCTTGAGGTAAATAATTGTAGATTTCAGTAAAGATTTGGATTAGATTTTCTAGTTTTACAAAATCTCTTTATAGAGATTCTATTATATTTTATGGGATTTTTTAGGCTTAAGTAATTATTTTAATTTTTACAAATAATTATTTTTTTAGGGTAGAGGAGAGGTTTTTGTAGTTTTGGTAGATTTTTATTTTTGGATTTAAGGGTTATATCTCGATAGGATAATATTTTTGTATAATTTTTTTGCGGGCTAGGGAGTTTCTTCTATTTGTATTTTGAAGGTTGAAGGTTTATTTTATTAATTTTAAGTGGAGGAAACATAAATGATATTATAATATTATCGATTTGTCTAATGGATTTCAAATGGGTTAGGGGCACTTGCCAGCTGCGAAATTTGCTATTCATCATTTTTACATATTATATATTATATTTATTTTATTTTATTATTTTAAATTTTTTTAATTTTATTCTTCTTAAACTAATTAAAATTTTATATTTATCATCCATACACAACACATCTGATAACAAGAAAAAAAAATAAAACATGACGCATGATATATGAAATGATGATTTAGAATTTTATATATATTTATCGATGTTTAAAATCCAAAAATGGCTCTCTTCTTTTATTTTCTCTAGTTAAGAATACTTGAGTAAGTTTACAAACTACGACGTGTATGAGTCTCCATTTTATCAACTTTTTCTCTCCTTCACTATTTTCTGGTACATATTATATAAATTATGCCCGGGCGATTTTTTTTTTCCTGCAAAATATAACAACTATGAATAAAATTCAAGAGATTGATTACGAAAATGCTCCACAATTACATGTTCATTTATCTACCCCTTCAAAATATACAAATAGTTTTATATGTTATCTAGAGGTCAAGATATTCGTAGCTATTCTCATTTTTTTCTTAGATCTAATTATTCAAATTATTTTAGATGGGAAATTCTCATTTATAATATCCATTAATGAATCACTATAAAATGTCTAGTTTCATCAGTAATATATCATGATCGAATATCACTTCTACCCCAATTTCTTTAAATAAATAAATTAAAAAAAACCCACTAATTTGCATCCCGTGAATGTTGATCCATAAAGAGAAATAGATAATACGGTAGAAATAAAGAGTTTTATTACGTATAAACAAAATTACATATTAATCTATGTATTAATATTAAGTTTTTAATATTTAAAATTTAAATTAATATTATTTTTAATAAAATTTAATTTTTAATTAATTATATTAAATTAATTTATATATTAATATATATTTATACTTGTAACTAAATAAAACTAAATATTTTTATAAATAAATTAGATGGATGAGTATTGAATAGTCTCAGCGCGCCAATACCTATTTTAGTAGCCTAGCAGAGGTCCTTCTAGCTTCTACTACAACTGTTGCTTGAAAGTTACAGACAATGACAAATATTGATCAGCTACTAGACAATGACAAATATTGATCAGCTACTCTGAGGTGGAAAGATTAAGCCAATATTTATACTTTCGATCATGTTACGCGGTAAAATTACACCAAGTACGTAGAAAAAGCGCCTGGGCCAAGGTTTTCTGTTTATAAATATTCCCAAATCAAGAAGGCATTGCCACACTTTCTCCTCCTTTTCCTGATAATCTATCTTTTTCTCTCTCCTCTAGACACCTGCACCATGGATCCCTACAAGGTACTACTACTACTCAAGCTCCCATTTGATTCTGGTTTCCTTTATCTGAATTTTTTTTTTTTTTTTTGAAGTTCCTTTATCTGAATTAGTTGTTTACTTTCTGAATTAATTATCGGGGAGTTTGATCTTGGTCTTCTTCATTTTGGTTTTATTTTTTTGGTCTATATTTAACTCATCTATGTTTTTATTTTTATATTTGCGGATCTGGTTGCCAGAAGATCTAGGAAACAAAGATGCTAGCTATGAAAGCAAAATAAAATTATATATGGATAATGTTTTTTGTTAATATATAAAACGTCCAGACTGAGTGAAAAGGTCCAAGATCATATCACTAATTAATTACTAGTTAATTAATATAGTATATGCATAAGCTTTGATCAACTTGAGCAGTATCCAAATACTACTATGTTAAGATCTCCCGGAAAGATTCACTGGGGTGCTAAATATCCCGAGTGATGAATGGTATCAAAGCTGATGATCATTCGACAGAATATTTAAAAGGATCCGATTCGACGAGACTATGTAAGTAAGATCGATCTCTAATTTGGAACACATCATCTATAATGTTTTGGGATCTGCTGAGATTCTTGATCGGTCTAATTTAGCCGTGATGCATAGAGAATGGACTGATTAAAGGAAGCGTGTGGTTTGCACGCACAGTTTTGACCATTCGGCTTAGCTTGATGGCGACTCCTTTTTTTAAAAAAATTATGAGAATCGAATTAATGGTGTCCCAAGTTCCCAACAGCATGTTGTATTTTATTTGGACATATACTGAGAGACTCTGACTGAGGCTGAGACATGCCAAATTTAGCATGTTTTTAATCTAAATACTTAGCAATCAAGCAGAGGTGTGATTACTTGATTAATGTTTTGGATATTAATTTTGTTGTTGTTGTTTTTGTATGATCTTTGATCCCTAAGCCAAGAGGTTGTTGAATATGATGTTTGTGTTATATGATCATGGCAGTACCGTCCCTCGAGTGCTTTCAATACTCCCTTCTGGACCACGAACGCTGGTGCTCCGGTTTATAACAACGACTCCGCCTTGACCGTTGGATCCCGAGGTACTTTTAATTTTTTACCATCATAAAGTTGCTACTATTTTTTAGCAACGTTAAACAATCTTATGGACCAAGTGCAAGTAGATGATTTTTAGAAAGTATAGTGTTCTGAGTTGAAAATTTTTTCGTCAGATCATATGTTATTATTATTATTTTGTTGTTGGGTGTTCATGTGACTTTCTTTCTTCTTGTGCGTCTGCCGCAAAGTCTAGCTTCAAGCCACATAGTTCGATCCTCATGGTTGCTCGATCTTCTTCTTATTTCTTGTTTTTAGCTTCCTTGTGCCCCTGTCACGAGATTCCAATTAGATTTAGATCATTGGAATTATCTCTCCTCTTGGGAGATATAGAGACATTCACTATGGTCACTCTGCGTTCTAATGCAAATCATGCAATTTTGGGTCATCTTGGTTTCTTGGTTTTTTTGTGTACACCACCTTCATACCTCATCTTCGTATGTCTCGTTACCTCGTGAAAAAGATCCCTCTTTTTTGTGGAAACAGATCGAGTTGAGAAGCGTCATGTTAAAGTTTTGACTGATTCTTTCTAACAGGTCCAATTCTTCTCGAGGACTATCATCTGGTGGAGAAACTTGCAAACTTTGAGAGGGAGCGGATCCCCGAACGTGTTGTCCATGCCAGGGGAGCCAGTGCCAAGGGGTTCTTCGAGGTCACCCATGATATTACTCACCTTACATGTGCTGATTTCCTGAGAGCCCCCGGAGTTCAGACTCCTGTGATTGTCCGTTTCTCCACTGTTATCCATGAGCGCGGCAGCCCTGAAACCATTAGGGACCCTCGAGGTTTTGCTGTCAAATTTTACACAAGAGAGGTGAGGTTTTCCTTTGATGTTTTATCGTATAACTAAGCAAGCAGATGTGTTTGACATTAATGATGATAGTAAATTGCGATAGCCTTTTTGCTAATATCTTGATCATTTTTTCTTTGACGCTCAGGGTAATTATGATCTTGTGGGAAACAATTTCCCCATCTTCTTCGTCCGTGATGCAATGAAATTTCCAGACGTGATCCATGCCTTCAAGCCCAACCCTAAGACGAACATACAGGAGTATTGGAGGATTCTCGACTTCCTCTCCTACCATCCAGAAAGTTTGAACACGTTCATGCTCCTGTTCGATGATATTGGTATTCCACAGGATTACAGGCACATCGAAGGTGCAGGTGTTCAGGCCTATACTCTGATCAACAAGGCTGGGAAAGTGCATTACGTTAAATTTCATTGGAAACCCACTCTTGGGGTCAAGTGTTTGTTGGAGGAAGAGGCTATTAGGGTTGGAGGAACTAATCACAGCCATGCCACCAAGGATCTCTACGACGCGATTGCAGCTGGAAACTATCCTGAGTGGAAATTCTACATCCAAACAATGGATCCCGAAGATGAGGACAAATTCGACTTCGACCCACTTGATACAACCAAAATCTGGCCCGAGGACATCATACCCCTGCAGCCAGTCGGCCGCTTGGTCTTGAACAAGAACATAGACAATTTCTTTGCAGAGAATGAGCAACTTGCATTTAACCCTGCCCATGTGGTTCCTGGTATCTACTACTCGAATGATAAGATGCTCCAGGGTCGGATTTTTGCCTACTCCGACACTCACAGGCACCGTCTCGGACCAAACTATCTGCAACTCCCAGTTAATGCTCCCAAGTGTGCTCATCACAACAATCACCATGAGGGTTTCATGAATAACATTCACAGGGATGAGGAGGTACTTAATTAATAAGCTGGTTACTGCATAATTTTTTTAGTCAAATCAGATTCAGACTTGTATTTATGCAACCTCATACTCTTTTAAATATTGTACATTTATTCTGATCGGATGCCGTAATGCTAATTATCAGGTCAATTACTACCCCTCGAGGTTTGATCCTGTTCGTGCTGCTGAGAGATTCCCCATTCCTCGTGATATACTCTCCGGACTGCGTGAGCGGGTTAGTTGATCCGTTCTTCTTTTGTTGAGATGTACCTTCAATATGTCGTTGAATTTTCACCCCTGATCATGAAAGACCGTTTAATGCAGCGCGTCATCGAGAAGGAGAACAACTTTAAACAACCAGGAGATAGATACAGGTCCTGGGCACCAGACAGGTACCTTCGGTCCCCCGTTGATTTAACCATAGACGTGAATTAAATAAGGTGTCTCAAACTAATATGTGCTTCTTTTTCATCTCTTTTGGGATGTTTTCTCAGGCAAGATAGGTGTGTCCACCGATGGGTTGAGGTTTTGTCTGACCCACGTGTCACCCATGAGATCCGCAGCATCTGGGTCTCATATCTCTCTCAGGTGAGCCTTTTATCTCTCTGTCCTTCAAAGATTATATATGAGATAATTTGGAAGGTCGACTTTAATGGTATCTCTTACTGATTTTTAACTTTCTTTCTTCGATTGGCTGCAGGCTGACAGGTCTCTGGGTCAGAAGGTGTCATCTCGTATTAATGTGAGGCCATTACTGTGAAGAGTGATGCAAGCTGCTGCATCTATATTTTAGCTAAAGAGGACTCGTCGAAATAAGAAAAGACTTAAAATGGGAGAGGAAGACCAAATCAGTGTTGATCCTATATTTCCTGTTTAATATCGTACATATGCTAAAACCTTTGGTATATTGTCGTGTAATGTTTATGTTTCAATCCAATAAATGCCACGGTTGTATGTGCAAGTTCTGTTTATGTCCTGTCATTTCCTTGTAAATCGTATGGTTGGACTAAGTAATTCTTTTTATGCTTAATATGCAAAGCGAGTTCTCCCATATGCCAAGCCTTAAATGCTCCAAAGGTCATCACCAATAAATGTTTAAGCTTTGTTCTCATAGCAAAATATCATCAAGGAAAGTTGAAAGGTTTCCAAGTTCTGATTCATAGCCAATTATCTGCTCTAACTCAATACATCGCCCAATTGGAACCAAGTCCAATGAAATATGTCCAAAAGAGTCAAACCTAATATGTAAGCCCAACTTTGACAAAGTAAATCCGAGACTGAGATATCCTACCATGCATGCATTTCCAAGCCCAACACGACTTCATATGATATGATGAAGTTATTTTATTTTTTTTGTAATATTTTAATAGTTGTAGCACTTCTATTCTTTCAGTCTTATACTACACATCTTCACATAATCAATAAGTAATTTATTATTTTTATTTTAATATTTAAATATATGCGTGTATAAATAAAAAGATAAAAATAAAAGATCAGATGTTAATTAAATGAAAATATATAGTGTAAGACTTCCTTATCTGTTCTTTAATTATTATGGCTTAAGCTCATAGTTGAGTGACTTTAGTCTTTGTATAGACTCCTGGGCATGGCTTGGGCTCTCATTCTATTCTTTCTACTTGGGTTCTTGAATCACTGTGATGGGCCTCTTTTTCATGTACTGGATTTAAGATATCCCGAGCCGATACATTAGTTATTTCTCCGTGTACTCCTTTTCTCATTACGATGGATTTCATATCAAAGGTCGAGGTTTGCGATAAGTTTTTAATTTTTTTCAGAGGTAACCCTTCACGCCTCCGTTCGAGCCAACGTTTCCTGCCTCTTTTCGAGTACGCAAAATACAAATCTGAAATCTTTCTTTTCCTCACTCCCCGTGGAAGGTTGCGAAAGCTTTGCTGTTTTGATGGTAATTCTTCTATCCTAACCTTTTTTTTTTCCTCTTGGTATTTTTCTTTCCGTCAAGATCCTAACCTTTTGGTTCTCCTTTAACATAATTATCTTACACCTTCGGTTTGGGGGTTTTCTCTGACGTTTAAGGTAGAGCACACTACCGGCTACTAGTGCTATTTAAGTTTGAATTCGTGAATGCTGCATATAAGGTTCTTTAAGTTAGAAGTCGTTGTTTTCAACTTATAAAAAAGAAGAAAAGTTTAAATTCATTATTTTTATCTTTTTAATAAAAAACCAGACGAACTGCAAGACAGTATGAATATATTACCTAGTTCGAAGTTGAACCTTATATCTGTGTCGATATTTCCGCGTTTTCTAATTTAGAAAGTTACACTTTACTCATATTAAGGATTTTGAATAATTCTTCAGCTTTAAATTATTGGAATTGCCACTAAAATATTGTATCTTGGGAAAAAAATAGAGCAGCATCATCGTTATAATTGGAATACGTCAAAAGCAGATACAATTAGTCCTATGTTTTAACGTAGGACAATTTTGGGCAAGTTTTTTCTCTTCTACTTTGGGTTTTTAGTAGAGAATTTTAAGATGAGAATGTTGAGTTTTAAGATGAAATATATTATTATTGTTTTGGGATTTGGAAAAGTTAAATTATTTATTATATTTTGTATAGGGATTTGAGAAAGTTATAATGATGAGATGAGAATTTTAAGTTTAAGCTGAGAATTTTTATGTGCCAAACCGAATGTTAAGGGAGAGATGTTTCATTTCTATCACTTCCGCTATATCAGATGGGCGACTTGAACACAAAATATAACTTTCCCAGAAAAGAAATTTCATTCATGAGATTCACCTCATGCTTTATTTCTAATTCAAGATAGTCTTTTTTAATAACTATTTTACCACATCACTCGGGTAATGATGTTTGAAATGATACCATTATGAGTGAGTCCCGCAACTATTAGTCAAGTTATTCAGCCAAAGAAAGAGTATTAATTGGTAGTTATTCAGCCAAATAAAGAGTTTTAATTGATAGTTTTAAACTTATTATATCATTTTTTAAAGTGATGTAAAATGGCTATCTTGGCAGCACCAAAGCATATATAGGGAATCTGTCGATACCTCTATAGAGAATTTCATCTCACTTAAACTTGATTCTTGGTCATGTACCTGTGTAGTCCTTATCAGTATGATGTATGAAGTACTTGGTGCAAGGGTATTTTCGTATTTATTCATTAGGAAATTTTCCCAAGTTGATCTCAGATGGTTCCACAAATTATCAACTGTAATCTTAAAATTGGGTGTAATAGGTCTGGTCCAGTCCGGGGTCACAGACCAAAAATTTCGGTCCATCCTTTTTCGGGATTGGACCATTAGCTATCGGTCCAGTCAATCCAATTCGGTCCATATGAGCTAGGAACATTGTTTTTCTCTTTTCTTTTTATGGTAAATAAATTAATACAAAAAATTAATTAGATTAGTAAAATCAAAATTAAGTGAGTTCTTTAATGTGGATTATGTAATCAACTCATTAAAAAAAATCAATTATAATTATATTTATGATGTTAATAGTTACTAACTTAGTACTTTAGTAGAGAATGTATCTACATATAATAACATATATTATAATATGATTCATTGTATGATATATTAGTTAATTGATAGCAAATATTATTTACATTTTATATGGTCATTGGTGATAGATTAGAGAAAATTACATAATTAACCTATACAATTACTATATAAATAATATATTATGTATATAAAAAATATTTAAAAAATTTATATGTAAGTCATTCGGTCGGTTTCGGTTTAGTTCGGTCCAAAAGAAAACTACAGCCTGGGATTGGACTGAAAATTGAGTTTTAGAGACACCATGGACCAAGATCGAGTAGGGGTAAATTTAGTCCAGTCCAGTCGGTTTTTCCGGTCCGGACCAAAAAATTTTCACCCCTACTCAAAAATGGGCTAGGCAAATATTAGACCAGTTTTCCTGTTCACAATAAACAATCACCAATTGCCATGAAGAAGATATCTTTGAGAGATTTTACTTATCAAAAAAAGATATCTTTGAGAGATGTGCAGAATGATATTAGGAGCTCAACACAGAATGATTCCTTGAGTTCAAGGTTTCTGTGAATGAGAGGCTTTTTTTGATGAGTGAAACGGTTCTGGGAATAAGAGACTTACCCCTAAATGCTTTAAAACTTTATTGCTTCAAGTCCTGGAGAAGTAATGGTGCAAATTAACACTTCACATATACTGATAAGAGTTTTGATGCAGAACTAGGCAAGAGTTGAGTACAAGAAATGCCTGTCAGAAAAACTGATTTTCTGAAGTCGAGAAAATATTTCCCCAACCAGCTGGAACTGCCCCGACAACATCCTGATGAGCAGGAAAAAAATACATCGTGTGTATCTGCATCTGCATCAACTCCTATAGCTTCTCTGATAACCGTTTTGCCCGGTAGACCACCAGTTTCTATTTTTCTTAAAGAGCCTGGAAATTGTTGTCCAGCTGCTGAATCCAATCACCTTTTGTTTACTTCTGAACACGACGTTCCTCATTCAGCTGATTCTGGGGGGAACACTGATAACGAAAGGAAAGAACAGTTACTATATATACAGAAGCCTTTGAACCTCCACGAAGAGTATGACAAGAGGGATAACATTCAAAGTAAGTCCAGTGGTGCGGCTTTAGAATGTTATCCAATTTCTGTTCTCCATTTTTATTCTTTTTACTTGAGTGTTCTGAAAATGTTTTTTCTTGTATGTGATTTCATCAGTGTTTTGTCATTTATCATCTGTTGAGCTTAGCAGATATGCCATCGATTTGGAGAAAAGATCAATCCAGCTATCAATTGAGGAAGGTAGTTCTATTAATTTGAGACAAAATTTCAATTTTCAATGGGAGTCCTTAATTTTTTCAATACTATATTGTGTCACTAAAGGTAAGCACTTGACAGATGGAAGTATAGCATCTTATGCAGGGAACTTTGTTTTTTTTTTTTTTTTCTTTGTGGTACATCTGTATGGGTATGCATTTTTATTTCTATATGCATGTGTGCATTGAAGTGAAATCAGCATAGAATCGTAAATAGCATGAAGTTCACTGCACACTACAAGTTAAGTATGAAAGGGGTTTTTGAATTGAAATCTTTATCCTGAATTTATTTCATTATATATGCGACTGCAATGTAAAATGTATCTTTTAGTTATGATAGAACACTACTTTGGCACTATCTCTAATGTGAATTAAGTTATTTTATAACCAAAACAAGATGTACTGTATCACATCTTATCAACCTAACTTTCAAAGTGGTAGCGACACCCTTGCCCAAGCACCATATGTAATGCATGCATATTCTGCACATTATTCCTTAGCCTTGAAATACATTTTTGAGTTGCACTTTATTTAGGATTGTAGATATCTAGCAAGGCAGTTTAAATGATCATAAAACAAGGAGATTGGTTAACTTGCCAAAACCGTCTAAGTAAAATTAGACAACGAGAACGGTTTGCAGGCGTTTGGTTCATGGAAGTCTCCTGTACATATGAAATGTTAAAATGGCGATTAGTTACCTAAAATGTACAAGTTGAAGATGAGACTAGGATGTGATACCCCATTTTGATAAGTGATAAGGGTTATGGTGTATGTGATTCTACATTGGTTAGGAATGAGAAGTTCTTACTCTTTATAATGTTCCAATGGGGCTCCAATTGTATCATTGACTAATTCTTTTAGAGTATAGATCATGTGACTTGGGCCTTCTATGGGGGCGTTACAGAGAAGAAACTAGAAATTGCATCCACTTACTATTATATTTGTTTGATAGGATATTTCATTGACCGATTTTTTTGTTGGGAAAAAAGAAAGTTTGTATAAATTGTATGTTGACTCAAGTTGTCACTTATCAAAAAAATGTTGACTCGAGTTGTCTTCCTTTTATCTGAAGAAAGTGCATTTTAAACATCTTCCTTCTAGAAAAAAAATTATATATGCAACTTTGCCAAGACCACAGACCTCATAAAAAAAATTGTCTGTTCCTCCTATTTTCTTTGTGCCCCATTTGATATTTGCTTGCTTGAATTATATTGTTAAAGAAAGTTTAATGGAGTCTTTCATACCAAAGGATTTTAACTAACTATAGAAATCAATGGTATTTGGTATGATGAAAAAGGCAATTAACTCAACTCCATTGCAGTGAAAGAGATCAGAAGGATGAATGCTCTAAATATATTTGGAAATTCTTCACCAACCAGCCATCCCTCGCCAACATTTCAACAAGTTCAAACCAAAAGATGAATGGCGATACAAATATGTTAAATTCTAGTGATTTTGCTGATGACCAGGTAAATGAATCTGCTTCAATTTCTTCATTTTTCCTTTCCATCTTCTTGGTTGGTCTGAAACGAATCTACCTCTTTTTGGTTACTGTGAACCTTGCGCTTAGGATCGGAATTTACGAATTATAATCTGTGTCATCTTTTACCTTTGAGCGGTAGAATTAGTGAGGGATCGGGAATAATTTTCAATATGACCCCTTCTTTCACGGTGGATGAAGAAAGTCTTATCAATATCAGTCTCTACTGTTTTCTTAAGTAGAATGAATGGCTGATTGAAATAGTTTGAGTTAATATGTTTTATTAGATTTTGGGAAATGAGAGAAAAAATTAAATAAAAATATTACAAAGTTAAAATGATATTAGAATATAATTTTTTAATATATTTTTAATATAATTTTTATTCTGAAATTTTAAAAAGTAGTATTGTTTTTTGTATTTTGTTTGAAAGTTTGAGAAAATTGTAATGATTAGAAGAAAAAGTGGAAGATTTGAATAAGAAAAGTATGTTTGAATGGTATTTGGAAAAGAAATTATAAGAAGTTTTAAGATGAGATAGAATCATCTCTCCCCAAACAAGCCCTAAATCTACCGCCATTAGAAATCATGGGTTTTAAAATTCTATTAAAATTGTAATGCAAGTCGGTCGACCTAGAATGACTTTTTAGCAAAAGCGAAAGTAAAGGTCTCACTTTGCACCTAAAGACAAACATTTTTTTTTGAAAAAAAAAAATTTGGGGAACCTCTTTAAGGCAGTGCTTTTTGGACTTATCTCTGCAAAATAAATCTTGGTCTCGTGCATTGCACCTTCAAAAGTTTCTCTATGTGGGATTGATTAAATTGTTGACTTTTTACCAATGTGTATGAACCCAAAGAATTGTTTGCACTTATGAGGTGTTGGACCTTGAAGGGAGTGATCTTTCAAGATCAAGACCTTTACCACTTGGGCCAACCCCTTGAGGTTTAAAGTTAAACATATTTTCTCCTAAATCTTATGAGCAAGAAATTAATTTATATAATCACTAGATAGCCTATACAATAAGAGTAATGCTACATACAGTCGTAGAGTACGTAAGTATCATCAATTATTTTGAAAAAGATGGATCTATTATTAAAAAATTAATTTTTTCATTTAGATTTTGTATTTATTTCTTTTTTTCAAAAAAATTATTTGGCATTTGTTTGATTATTATGTAAATATCATTTCTTTTACAACGATACATCGTACAACGATACCTGCAGAAGAAAAACACGAAGTGGTTCCAAAAATCATAGGCAAAAAGCTTCTTATGGGCCTTAAAAGAGAGTTTTTTACAATATAAATGGTGCGTGTCGTTGACCACTTATATATATAAAGAGATTGATAGTTTAATAGAGAATCTATGATATAATTCTCGCAACTGACGAGGATGGTCTAATTTTTCCTATGGCCGCCAAATGTTGTGTTATCCCAATCGTAGGTATTTTCTAGATTTTAGAAGCGAGCTTTCACGCCCCCACAATGTTTCCACGCCACCAAGAAATTTCCGACCAACACATTGGAAGCATAAACCAAAAATTCCCAAGCCACAAGGCAAGCAACAACGTGGCAGATTTTGATTGTTTCATTGCTAGGACTAAAGTAGCTGAAAATGACCTATGGATTCGAAAGTTCATGTAATGTCAATAAAAAAATAAACCTTTTTGTCCTCTTGTCGTGCCAACGTGTGTTGTAGATTTCTTGTTTACTCTACCAGGATGTCTTTTTCACGACACGAAATAAATATTTTGACCCATAAATAACCACATTATTACTCACGTCTGTATTTTTGTCTCGGCAAACTTGAGATAGATTATAAGGAAAAAGGTATGGGTGAAAACTGATACTTTTGGCGCAGTTTTTGGGCAAAATCGAAACCCAATCAATATTTTGAAAATGTTTAAATCTCGATTGAAACTAGCCGATGAAGGGGGAGAAAGCCGTTGACGTCGGGCTCAGCATATCGGCCAATTCGAGAGTCTAGTCCAACATCAAATCGGGATTGAATTGGCCGATGATGGTTTTGAAATTATTCTACCACTGGTCGATTGGTTCTATGCTGACTTTGGTTAGTTTCGAACTCCGACGGCTAGTCTGAGTTACTCAGGGTCGGTCTGACAGGTTTTTGTACACCCTTAGAAAAAAGTGAACAATTTTGTAACAAAATTAACTAGTTGGTCAGGTGGGTGTTGGTCGACCCGACTGCCCACTTTATTTCCCCTATTTTTTCTCTCTGCCTCTTCTATTCTCTCCTCCATTTCTCCATATTTTTCTCCTATTACCTTTTTATTTCTTTTGTTTCGATGTAATTAGTTGGACGTTGCTTTTTGCATATCCCCTAGCAAGCCATGTTTTGAGCCTTTGTTCCGCTAGTTTTAGACTTTTGCCATGCCATATCGACAACAAATGAGGCCCACATGCCGTTGTTGTTGAACAATGTGGGGGAAATCTATTTTCGTTGCCTCTCTATTTGCATGTTTTATTAATAATTAGACAGCTATTGAGTGATAAGGATTAATCATAATTGGGGCATGGAGCAGTGATTGACTATGCATTGTGGAGACAATAGAGATTGAGAGGAGCTGTAAAGATCTAAACATGACATCCTTTTATTCAATCCATCATTGCCTCTCTTTTTGAGAATTTAAATACTTACTCGGACTAGGATGATGTATAAATTTTGCATATTTTATTTAGGAAAAATAGATAAATTTAAAATATATAGAAAAAAATTAATTTTTAATAATAAATTTTACTCTATTTAAAAAATATATATGTAAATAGTCAAGGGACATTGAATTGTGAACGAATTTGGCTAAAAGTTGACGTGGCAAGCTATTCAACCACCAAACATTTGTGTTTAAGCATTAGGTGAAGTGACATTCACGTATTTGTCATGACTTTGTGGAGAAAGCGAATAAAAAATACAAAATTTGATAGGGCCAGAAGTCTTGTGGCTAACGCTCAGTCGCTCACCTCACGGTCACGGCCCATTCTAATTCCATCGGCATAATTCCTTTCACACTTGCGTTTCCGTAAAACTCCAAAACGGGGTTTTGGCTTTTCGAAGCATATCAGGAGTACTTTGTGCGGCTGAGAAGGCACACGTCTCAAGGCAATTTTCGGCAAACGTGGCAAGTTTTCAGTGGCCCAGACCACAGACTCCCGTAAGTGGTTGCGGATAAATAAGAGGAAGAAGCCAAAACCAGGATAAGGAAGCATCAGTCCTTGACATTCTCAATTTTCCCAACAAATTTTATGATTTATGTCATCCTTAGAACACAACAGCCCCTATCTCTAAATGGGGCCCTTGCCCTTTCATTTTATCGTTTATTTCAATATATCACCCATTTTTCGCGATAATTTCAGGAATATCATTTTGTTTATCTAGCGGACCTGAAAATTTGATATCTATAATTCTCTTTAGAGTTTTTCAACAATTATAAAGATATAAAATATTTTTATAATATTTATTAATTATTTAAAATTATTTATAAAACCCATATATACATATTTATCTTATTCATCATGAATTCATATTCAAGGGAGAAAAATGATATTTAATATCCCATTTGACGTCCCTTTTTGACATTATGAACAAAAATCATCGTTCTTTTTTAACTTTTTACATTTCCTTTTCGTAAAAATAAAATTTTCATTATTATTCGCTAAATATTATTTGAAGAAAAAATGTTTTTCCAAAGAAATGCTAAGAAGCATTGACCATTCACCGAATAAGGATAAACATTACATTCAAGATATCTACCTCTTTAAGTTACTTAAATGCGTGGAACACATCAAATGAAATCACGAGCTTAGAAACAATACCTATGAACGATAATAAAAATAATTTATATCCCACAATTTTATTTAAAATCATTTTTGTTATTGCTTTAAGCTCGATGTCATATCTTTTGAAAACTACTTATTTGCTAAGTAACCTATATTTTCTAGAAAATAGTAAAAATACCTTTAGCCCAATTTCTTTTTATATCATATATAAGTTTAAGTTTTTTTAGAAATGCTAGATCTATAAATAGATTTTATAAAAATAAGTTTATAAAATTATTTAACTTAAAAATAAATTTATAAATAAGATATATCAGATATTTTATACAATAAAAAATTTATAATAAAATACACCAAATTTAGCCAATTTATTTTTTTCATAAGATTTTTGTTCAAACATTTCCGAATAATGTTGACAGATGAAGGCGCGAGACGCTAAATTGGGTGGATGTTCTCTCTTGAGTCTCGACCGCGTTTTTGGTTGTCTGTTGGGAAAACCGAGGAGATTAGGATTGGTGAGATGAAATTACGGAAATAGGCAAAAGAACAAAGGAGAATACGAGCACGAAAAGCGCGAGCCTCGGGTTTCTCTATAAAAAGTTCCGAATCTAGAGCCAGACCCCACTAATTAGCGCACTGAAATTTCAATTACACAGGAACTTCTTCCTTCCTCTTTCCTTTTGACCCATAGCCATGGATCCTTACAAGGTACTACTCTATTTTGGATTTGATTTTCCTTTTTCTTTTATCATCAATCGGTTCGGCACCTCTTCTTTATTTTTTTTCGTGTTGGATTGGTTTCATTTCTGGTCGATGGTTTTTATCTCATCGATATTCTTAGCAATCGAGTGGAGTCTTATCGTTGCGGACGTTATTTTTGTTGGATAATATTGTTTAATTAGCCTAGAGCTGGCTGAATACGTTTTGTATGGTGCAGTACCGTCCCTCAAGTGCTTACAACTCACCCTTCTGGACTACGAACTCCGGTGCTCCAGTTTGGAACAACAACTCGTCCTTGACCGTTGGGTCCAGAGGTAATTGGATGTGTTTTGCGTTGGCTTTTCCGAATGATTGACGTGGCTGTTGTTGCTGCTATGAGGATATGATATAATCAAGGCAGCTCTGGATTAATTAACGTTATTTTTTGTCAAATTGAAGTTTGTGAATAATTTTTAATGGATTTTCAAAAATAAATCTGATTTTGCTTTTTGGTCCCTGTGAAATAGACCGTTCATCATCTCTATCGTTGTTTATTAATTACGTAGCTGTTGTAATTGTTGTTTCTTTCTTATACCATGACGAATATTATTTTTTGCTTTTGCTGTTGTGTGGGTGGTGGAGTTTACGTGATGAATGTATTCAACGTTGTGAGATAAGATGAGGGTTTAGTGGATCAAAATTAAGCATCTTATGAATGACTGTCCAAAGTTGGACCAAGTTTGAGATTTTAGAATGTCTCGTGTTTCCAAATCGTGCGACTTTTTTAAATGGTGTCTCTTTGGTTTTATTATTACTGACAGTTATCTTTTTCTAAACAGAAATATATATTCATGTTAACTCTAATGCTTCACATCACGTTATGTAATTCTCTTTGGAAATTTTTTTGGGGATATCAAGACATTCACAATAGCGCCTCTGCATCCTATTGCAATTTTTTATCATATTCGTTTCGCGGTTATTTGGTGTAGGTATTTGTACTGGGTTCACATTTGTGGACTTGCAAAGATGAGGTTAAACAAAAAGGATGAGTTTGGTACTGATAGAAAAACCATATCACTTTATAAATTTTATGGGAAAACGGCCTTGAATAGAGCTGGAAGAATATGATTTACATCAGTTGCCCAAATGATTAGATAGGCCGTCTCCCTTGCCTTTTATTTTTTAGGTTGACAAACCGTTTTCATTTCTTCATGCGAATTTATTTCTGCATGTGTTCACTCTGCAAAAGGCATAAAGTATTGGAAATGATGTAATTTTAGCATGAAGCTGGTCATTATTAAACTTTGGTTTAGTCTTTCGAGTTTTTTCCCCATAAACAAATAGAGTTGGGAAGCTCTATCTAATTTAACTCTTTCTCTGTTTCTATTATGATTTCACAGGACCAATTCTTCTCGAGGACTATCATCTGGTGGAGAAACTTGCACAGTTTGATAGGGAGCGGATCCCAGAACGTGTTGTCCATGCTAGGGGAGCCAGTGCCAAGGGGTTCTTTGAGGTCACCCATGATATATCTCACCTAACATGTGCTGATTTCCTGCGTGCCCCAGGAGTTCAGACGCCTATTATTCTCCGTTTCTCAACTGTTATCCATGAGCGTGGTAGCCCTGAAACCCTGAGGGATCCTCGAGGTTTTGCAGTGAAATTTTATACCAGAGAGGTGAGGTTCACCTAATATTGGGTGAGTTTAAAGCGTTGACCGTATTGGATGGTATTCTAGCATTACTCTTCGTGGATATGTTGATGAATCAATGTTAATGTAGCAGTTACAAGCTACAAACAGCCACTTAATTATATAACAATACTACTACCATCTCAAATCTTTTTGGCCAACATATTTGTAGGGGGCTGCAAGAAAATGCTTTTTGCAGCATATTTAATTATTCTGTGAGGAAAAAAAATTGACGGCATATCTAGGTGCAAAACATTTCCTGGAACTAGTAGCTGCTTTAAAATATATCTCTGAAAGTTTATTTCATGCAACTGAATTAATTTCTCTCGACTCTATTAAGGTTAATGTCTCTAAGCTTTCAAGCTATTTTTGTTCGTATCTTGACCTTTTTACTTGTGGCCTCAGGGTAATTTTGATCTGGTGGGAAATAATTTCCCCGTCTTTTTTATTCGTGATGGTATGAAATTTCCAGACATGGTCCATGCCCTGAAACCCAACCCTAAGTCTCATATCCAAGAGAATTGGAGGATTGTTGACTTCTTTTCCCACCATCCAGAAAGCCTGCACATGTTCACCTTCCTTTTTGATGATTTGGGCGTTCCACAAGATTACAGGCATATGGAAGGTGCAGGTGTTAACACCTATACCTTGATCAACAAGGCTGGGAAAGCACATTATGTGAAATTTCACTGGAAACCCACTTGTGGGGTTAAGTGTTTGTTGGAGGACGAGGCTATTAAGGTTGGAGGAGCTAATCACAGCCATGCCACACAGGATCTATATGACTCAATTGCAGCTGGAAACTATCCTGAGTGGAAACTATACATCCAGACTATTGATCCTGATCATGAGGACAAATTTGACTTTGATCCACTTGACGTAACCAAAACCTGGCCTGAGGACATTTTGCCCCTGCAACCAGTTGGCCGCCTGGTCTTAAACAAGAACATTGATAACTTCTTCGCTGAGAATGAACAACTTGCATTTTGCCCTGCCATTGTGGTTCCTGGTATCTACTACTCAGATGACAAGTTGCTCCAGACTCGGATCTTTTCCTATTCTGATACTCAGAGGCACCGTCTTGGACCAAACTATCTGCAGCTCCCAGCTAATGCTCCCAAGTGTGCTCATCACAACAATCACCACGAGGGTTTCATGAATTTCATGCACAGGGATGAGGAGGTACTTAACCTGGTTATACTGCATATTTTAGTCATTGAGACCTGTATGAAACCTCAGTGCCTTATAACCTTGAATGGTATAAGATGCTAAGGTGGTCTTGCAAGTTTATGCTTTTCCATTTCATGTAGATTTAGTCTTCTCAGATGCCGTGATGCTAATTTTTAGGTCAATTACTTCCCCTCGAGATATGATCCTGTTCGTCATGCTGAGAGGTTCCCCATTCCTTCTGCTGTCTGCATTGGAAAGCGTGAGAAGGTCAGTTTCCATTAATTTCATCAACCTTTTGTCAAAATGAGACTTTCACATGTAGGTTGTTGAGGTTGTTGAGTTCACCCATTAAGGTGAAGGTTGTGAGAGCCTTACATTTTTATTTATTTTTGGTTTGGCAAAGCTGTTACCTTCTTGATGAGATCTGTCTAATTCTTACAGTGAAGCTAATGGTTGATCTTCTTGATACGATAATGAGAAACATAACAACGGAAATAACAATAATAATGAATTGCCTTTTATTCTATTTTTTCCCAATTGTTTCCCCAACTATCAGAAATGTTTTATTTTCCATGGATTTTACACATAAATTAAGTAGATGGCTGAAACACGAGAATATGCATATTGGAATTCACACTGAATATGTTGGTTAATGGTTAATGTAGTGCATCATTGAGAAAGAAAACAACTTCAAACAACCCGGAGAGAGATACAGATCCTGGGCACCAGACAGGTACCTGGGTTCCTCCATTGTCTCAACTCCAAATATAAAAATGCCATATATCTCTGTTAATTTCATACTGTTTGTTTGCATTTATGTCGTGATATTTTTCAGGCAAGAGCGATTTATCTCCCGATGGGTAGGTGCTTTATCTGATCCACGCGTCACCCATGAGATCCGTAGCATCTGGATCTCATACTGGTCTCAGGTGACTCTCTCTCTCTCTCTCTCTCTCTCTCTCTCTCTGTTGCTTCCAAAATTATAGCTGTGATAGTTGAAAGGCCGAAATTGGAACAGTTTTGTGATATTTTGCTGATTTGGTGTTCCTGCTGCTGGCATTGGCTACAGGCTGACAGGTCTCTGGGTCAGAAGCTAGCATCTCGTCTTAATGTGAGACCAACCATGTGAAGGAGGGATGCAAGCTGGAACTTTTGAGTTGGAGAGAGTAAAGAAAGGAATGTGAGAGGATGTCGGTCATTTGGAAGGATAAAATCAGTATTAGTCTAACGTTTCCTGTGTAATCATATGCTAAAACTTGAATCTTGCGTCTCTTAAACCTGATGCTTCGATCTAATAATGCCGGTTGTATGTGCAAATGCCTATTTGAAATGTCATCTGTTGATTTACCGTCATTTTCTGGGATACTGTGTGGCTGTATGTTTAATATTATTTACCAATACATTATGCTTTATATCTCGTGTTCCAACCATCTGCCCAGCATTCGAGGGTTTGGTAGTCACTTGGATTGGCATCGAGGTCCAACTGAACATTTTGTGGCTGCAATAAAATTCGATAGGATTTCGCAGTTTTTACTTCTGCAATACCACAAGTATAACATGACTGTAAAATAGTCAGTTTTCCTTTTTCATGCTCAAAACCAGTGTGATCATGAATAGCATTTCATCCTCTATTCCTCCCTGAATCGGCCTTGTACAAGTAACGATAACAAGAAAGGGCACAAATCAGTGAGGCCCCCAAAATTTATGCAAAAAAATAAGAAATAAAGTTACTTTTGGGCCTGAGCCCAATGAAATTTCAGCAAAAAATGAAATTTCGGCCCATTAACCAAACCGGACCGACCAATTTACGCCTACTTCCAACACAAAACAAAATGAGTAGGAAATCTGGAAATGTGAAAAACTTGTATAACCGAAGAACCGAAAAAGCAATAATTACATGCATTCTATATTATAGGTTTATGGTGTTATCTTGTGGTATAACATACGTAAGCGTGAGCTATAACTCATTATTCACTGCCTGACTCTGTTACAATCCTCCAGCCTCCTATCTACAGACTGTCACGTATGCAAACTAATGACTAGAGTGTTTGGACAACCTTAAAAATGATTTCCACTTAGGTCCTAAAACCCGAAAAAAAAAAAAAAAAAAATATTGGTCCTGTGATGATAACTTGGATGGTTGGTTTATGAGAAAATGGAGAGATGGAGTGGAGTAGGAAACTTAAAAAAAGTGATGGGTCCCTGGCTTGTCCAACCTTTTGCATTTGTTTGCCATAAAGTAAAACCTTACCTGCAATTTGATCCACTTTGGTCGTTGAATTTTAAAATGAATGTGTTCGACGGCTTCTCTACTTATGCTTTTAATTTGGTCAAACTTTTATTTATTAATTAAACCAGAATATTCTATGATTTATTATTTATTCACCATCTTTAATGATGCTCACTCATATGCTACATTTTTTATTAATTTCATAAATTAACAATCTATATAAAAAGATCGCTCGAGAAGATTCGGAATTTTCAGCTTTTGAGTATTTTTATGGAATCATATTTCTCTGATTAAGCCAATTGTTGTTCACATTTGTTAAGATAAAATATAAATAATTAAATTTATTTATTTTAATCCTTTTAAATTTTTTGGACTAATGATAATTTTACATAGTATTAGAGAATAAGTCTTGAATTTGAATCTTTATTCTATGCTTTATCTTGTTTAATTAAATATTTCCCGTGTTAAACTGACTTATTAAGAAAGAATCTGATACATACGAGTGGGAGTGAGTGTTAAAATAAATATGAATAAATAAATCTATTTTTTATTTTTTACTATTAGCTTAAAGTTTTTGAACAATTATTGATTGGGTAATGATACATTTATACTTTATTTACTAATGCTTTACTACCTATATTTTTTTTGTTCCTTATTATTTGAATTGGGATTAAAAATTTTAGAATATGTACTTCTTGCTAGTCAGTTTTTATAAAATTAAATTTATTTTTAATTAAATTACATAATTATATTAATTAATTGAATTTATTTTCTTTTAAATGATGTAAGAATGTCATTTCTTCACATTTTCAATCCAGATTAAAAAAAAATAACAAGAAAAAATATAAGATATCGTTATATGAATCCGTTGTGTTCTCACAGAACGGAACGAAACTTCGTACTTTTCAGTAAATGTCAGAAATCTTTTTAGATCATAATTATTTTATTTCATAAGAAATATTTTCGTACATTTTGTGGGCCTAAAAATATTTTTAGTGAGTCCTCTGATCATTTATATTAAATCTCAATCAACCATATCCACTGGAAACGAAAAGGAATAGTGTTATACTATTAAAACATTTGTTAATTTGTCTATAAAAGTAATACGTCATCCTAGAGTTTAATATTTTTATTGCTTTAATTAAATAAGACAATTAGAATTTCAAGTCATACCATTAAGAATCAAATGTTTATTATTTTATATAAATGTAAGGTTAAAATATAATCCGTACAATCCATTATAGAAATATCATTAAAATAATATCAATAGTAATATTACATTTTATTATGGCTTTTAGTGTGAAAGTTCTCTTCATTTTATAATCTCTAATATTTTAAATATTATGATTATCAGCAATAATAGATAAAGGGTCAGTCTAAATATATTTCTAATCTTTTAGAAGGTCATTTTTTTTTTTTTTTTGTTATATAGCACATCTTTAAATTATCAAACATCATTATCGAGAGATATTTTAGACATAAAGAGACTATTTATGTCAGTTTATGAGTTTATTTTTATGTAATCTCTTTATATTTATAGCATTTTTTAAATTGATATATCTATTTGTATGGTTAATACTAATATAATATTATTTTTTATTATAAAATTTATTATTTTTAGTTATAATTATACATTTGAAATGATTTTATAAATTAATTATTTAAATATAAAAATCACTTAAAACATATTCGCCAATATTAAATATGGACATGAAACAGCATTAATGGCTGTCCAACTAAACATCAAAACATCAATGGACTGCGTCAAATGAACCTTCACTCTGTCGTTCAGGTATCTAACTCCATGGAATCCTGAAAGTCAAACTTGTTGGCCGTGAATCGAAGAAAAAAAAACCCTATGCAATACAGAAGAGAGGAAAAGAAAGATGAAGAGAAGGAAAAGTGAAAGACAAACTCTAAAATCTTTTTAATCCTATAGAAGCGAGCACCAGTGGTTGGCAATATGTTCTATTGTTATATGCAGACAAATCAATTAGAGCATCTGGCAGCAGTTGTGCAAGGTGAAAGGCACAAGCCGCCCATTTTAGATCCCCCTTGAAAAAACTAATATTTCTCACCGATTCCATCCCTAAACAACATATATTACACAAAGCTATTATAATACTAATACCACGCCATCGGAATTCAGCAAACAGCAGCATCATGTATTGCATCAGCGGTGATAGAGATCTCTCCCCCCCTAAAACGCTTGGCTGTTAGTTGACTTTCCATCAAGAGTCTGCAGGCCCGAGAGCCAGCCTCTGCGTGCGTGTGCGGGCGTGTGTGTGGTCGCCCTTTGGGAGAGAGAATCTTCTTCTCCAATGGCCAGGATTCATAAAACACTGTGAATCACGCAGATTGTACTGCGAGCGAATAACTGTGGGGGAAAAAAGGGTTGTGTCGTGTCTTGTGGAGGAAATATCATAACAGAGCCAGGCTGTTAAGAGTTCGGTGGAGTTGATATCACAAAGTGCAAGGCTCCTGAGAGCTGTTGTGAGTTCGCTTGTTTCCCATGTTGCTGTCTCTGAGTCCTGAGACAGATTTTTCTTGGGGTATTTCAGGAAAAGTGTAAGAGTGAAGAGAGAATAAATAAATAAACCAACCCGACTCAAGAATCTCCTAGAATCTTTACATGGTATGGAGTTCTTATACTTATCCTTTTCCCTTTCTCTTGTTTTGTTTTCTTGGCTTTCATCTGTTTTTGTGTTTTGAGTCGTAAAACTAGCTCTCTTGAAATGCTATATTATTTTTAATCTATTGATGGAAATGAATTTTGGGATTTTTCTTTTGTTGAAAAATTGAATCTTGAAGAATCTATGCAGAGTGAGTTTTCATTTAACTCAAACTTTCAGGATATGGGGGTTTTCTGCTAGTTTTAACTTATTCTTTTTTGTGTTCGGCTTTCGATTAGTGAAGTTTCTTTGTCTTCATTCTCTGAGAAAAACTTGTTGGTTATTTCTCCTCTAATTGTCTGTCTTGTTAGACTATGTTTCACCAATTTGAACAGAGTAGTGTTTGAACTTGGAAGTGGAGACTAGAGAATCCCCACAACTCCCTCAATTGGATATTCTACCTCCTTTAGATCATTTGCGGAACCTCGAACTTCTAAAATTCAGAGGAATAAAATCTCAGAGCAGTGGAGTTTTGAAGAAGGATCAGAATGGAAGATGGCGTTTTATCACCCGGTACCATGCTGGATGCTCTGCCCGATTCAGGTATGGATTTGGACTTCATGGACAATCTCTTTTTCGATGGATGCTGGCTGGAAGCGACAGATGGATCTGAATTCCTTCGTCAGAGTCCCTCTAGTTCCGGTGCCCTCTTAGTCCCTTCATTTGAATGGCCTGCTTTGGAGGCTAATGGCAACTTGAGAGCCAACCCATCCCAAAAGGACAATGAATCACAGGAAAGAAGTTTGGTCAATGCCATATCTCTCGACCAGAATATGATTAATGTTGCTGGGTGGTCTCGTGAACCAGAAAATAATGTAATTGAAGGTTCTGAACCGGGCACGAGGTGGTGGATTGCACCCAGCGGGAATCCAGGTTGTACTACTTCTGTAACACAGAGATTAATCAAGGCAGTTGAGTACCTTAGAGAACTAACAAGAAATAAAGATGTTCTTATACAGATATGGGTGCCTGTGAATAGAGGGGGTAGACGTGTTCTAACAACCAGTGATCAGCCTTACTCTCTTTATTCCAGCTGTCCAAGGCTTGCAAGATACCGGGACATTTCTGGGAAGTTTCATTTCTCTGCCGAGGAGGATTCTAAGGAGTCGGTGGGATTACCTGGTCGAGTTTTCTTGGGTAAGGTTCCTGAGTGGACGCCTGATGTTCGATTCTTTAGAAGTGACGAGTACCCAAGAGTTGATCATGCACAAGAGTTTAATATTTGTGGAACTCTTGCCCTTCCAATCTTTGAACAAGGTAGTAGGACTTGCTTGGGAGTTATTGAGGTTGTGATGACTACACAGCAGATCAAGATTCGCCATGAGCTTGAAAGTGTCCGTGAGGCACTTGAGGTCTGTTTTCTTCCCTTTTTTCCTCTTCAGAATTTTGTATTCTTGTTGTGATCTCCACATGAAATTTTTTCCATCTTCTTGTGAAAGTAAATTGGAATTTCCTAGGGAATCGTAATATTTTGTAATGCTAACTATGTGCAAAAGAACTTTACCCATGCAATTCTGATGATAAATTATTTAAGGACGAAAATGTGAAGAAGACTGCAGAACACACTAGAAGATACAGGACAGCTTAAGTAGTGATCTTCAGTTTCTCCCTCTCTTTGGTTTGAGGTGTGGTGTCAAATGGAGATATCTTGTTTAGCCATGCCCAGTAAATAAGGACTTCTGTATTCTGTTGAGGTTGTGGCATTTAGGAACTTAAATCTACAATTTGATCTTCAAAACGTTTATGGTTGCAGATGAGTAAAATCTAGAAATGAGTTTGTGATGGGCCATAAGGTAGACCGAGTTTTAAAGATCCCTTGCAAGTTCCAAATGGGCCAATCACTAGGTCAAGAGCTAAGAAGAATAATGAAGCAATGCAATAATTGGTGCAATCCACTTGAGATGAGTCTAGCGAGAGCCCAACAATCAAGATGGGCTTGAAGGATGAAGAACTAGTTTTCAAAATGAAGCAATTGAGAGTATTTAAACTAAAACCTCACAAAACCCTATGTAAAATAAAGCCCAATCTTCCAAAAATACCCCTGAGTGAATAGTGCCATGCTACAATACTCGGCTACAGCAACCCTCTTGAAACCCTAGTTTAACAAAATAATAACTTTCCTAATATGCCCTTAAGTCCTTATCATAATAAACCCAATTATTTTAAACTAATAAAATAAGTTCTTCAAATGATTAAACAAGTTGAAAGCCTTCAATTGCCTAAGGCCTTTAAGTCATATCTCTTACATAGCTTGTATCAGATGGATCAAAACTGATTCTTCATCCTTCAAGCCTATCTTGATTGTTGGGTTCTTGCTAGACCCGTCCCAAGTGGATTGCACCAATCCTTGCATTGCTTCCTTATTCCTCTTAGCTCTTAACCTAGTGATTGGCCCATCTAGAACTTGCAAGGGATCTTTAAAACTCGGTCCACCTTGGGGCCCATCAGTTTGTATTCAATAGTGAATATCAGTGACTTGTCTCGTTTTGGCCATCTCTAGGAGAGAACTGTACTGTTACTTATTGTCTTCATTTGTGTTGTATTCTCTAAACCAAAGATAGGTCTCAATCTGAAACTATAGTACATTATAGCTTCTCTTGTATAATTAACTGGTTTTTATGCCTAATGTGCAAGTTCAATGCTGAACTCACATGACTGTTTTTCTGATTGGAGCAACTTGTTAATTTGCAGGCTGTTGATCTTAGGGGTTCTGATACTTTGAGCACTGATAATGTGAAGGTACTGGATAATTGTTGCAAAAGGAAATAGTTAATAGAAATATCCAATTTTTTTTTTTTTAAATGTCATTGTTGGGGTTCTCTTTAGCAGGCATGCAACACGGCCTACCAAGCTGCATTACCTGAGATTCAAGAGGTTTTGAGAACTGCTTGTGAGACACATAGATTGCCCTTAGCTCAAACTTGGGTTCCATGCATTCAACAAGGTAAAGAGGGCTGCCGGCATTCTGATGACAACTATGTGGATTGTGTTTCCACAGTGGATCATGCTTGCATTGTAGCTGATCCCAATATGCTGGGTTTTCACGAGGCTTGCTCTGAACATCATTTGTTAAAGGGTCAAGGCATTGTTGGGGGAGCATTTAGGACAAATCAACCATGTTTCTCAACTGATATAACATCATTTAGCAAGACAGAGTACCCTCTGTCTCACCATGCAAGGGTGTTTGGATTGCGTGCTGCTGTTGCCATACACCTGCGCAGCATCCACACTGGTACAGCTGACTTTGTTTTGGAGTTCTTCTTGCCCGTGAATTGCACTGATCCTGAGGAGCAAAAGAATATGCTCAGTTCATTGTCCATTATTATACAACAGGTTTGCCAGAGTTTACGGGTTGTAACAGATAAGGAGCTAGAGGAGGATACTTATTTGCCTGTTAATGGCAAACCTAGTACAGAAGATATGTTACATGAGAAGTCCACAGAGTTTTGGCCATGTCAACCGGATTCTAGCCAAAAACGAAATGTTGAATTTGGTGAAGAGTGTTCTGCATATGATGAGGGTAGCTTCCCAAGGATGGGTATGGGAATGGGTAAAGCAGGAGAGAAAAGACGTACCAAGGCAGAGAAAAACATCACCTTGGAAGTTCTTCGGCAATATTTTGCTGGCAGTCTAAAAGATGCTGCAAAGAGTATTGGAGGTAAAGCTTCATTGTAACTGAAGCTATATTTCATTTTGAAGCTTTATTTATTGTGGGTGACTTAAAATGTTAAAACAAAATACAAAACCAAAAAATTAAAGAAGAAGTACCACTTATCTTCAATAATGATATGAATTTAACTCAATAAGGGAGAAGCAAGATGGAAGCCACACTAGGAGTCTGTTCTGCACCTATCCTAGGAAAGGTCCGTTGCATAAGTTGTGTGTTTGCATACAACAAAGTAACTTCTCCCATATATAGAATCACTAGTATCAGGTTTGTTGGCAGTTGCATTGCTCAATACTTTATTGGTGTTTCAGAATTCTAGATATTTTCCCCCCTTTAAGGTAGGCTGTGTCAACAAATTCCACTATCAGTCTCTTGAGTTTGACATTTTTAACCATTATTTACTTCCAGTATGTCCAACGACTTTGAAAAGAATCTGCCGTCAACATGGGATTAAGCGGTGGCCTTCTCGAAAAATTAAGAAGGTTGGGCACTCCTTACAGAAACTCCAACTTGTAATCGACTCGGTCCAGGGTGCATCTGGTGCTTTTCAAATAAATCCCTTGTACACAAACTTCACGGAGCTAACCTCTCCAAAATTATCGGGAACCTTCTCACTTACAGATTCAAAGCTCAGTGATCACCTGCAGCCATCAAGCATAAAGGCTGAGGGTGAATTTTTCGGCCCTGAAGCTGTAGCGTCAAAATCACCCTCCTCATGCAGTCAGACTTCAACATCAAGTCAGTGTTGTTCCAGTGGGGCACAGCAACATCCTCCTGTGTATAACGTTGGTGGTTGTGAAGTGGTTGGAGAAAACCACGGTGATGGTGTGCTAAGGAGGATCAGTAGTGAAGCAGAGATCCAGGCCACAAATCAAGGACCAAAGCTCCTGCCAAGATCCCAGAGCCATAAATCTCTCAATGCCAAGAACCTTACATCCTCACTGAAAAGTAGCGCTAGGGTATTTCAAGAAGGATTTGCTCAGAAAGTAAAAGTCACATATGGAGACGAGAAAGTCCGTTTTCGCTTGCAAAACAATTGGAGTTACACAGATTTATTGCTAGAGATTGCCAGGCGATACAATATTGAAGACATGAGTAGATTTTATATCAAGTACTTGGATGATGATGCTGAGTGGATCTTATTAACATGTGATGCTGATTGGGAGGAATGTATTGATGTTTGCCAATCATCACATAGCCACACTGTCAAACTCTCCCTCCAAGTTTCTCATCATCATTTGGGAAAGTCTTTAGGCATCAGCGGCCCTTCTTGATTGTAAAATGCCTGAGTAGTCATGACAAGGTATCCAGAGTTTCAAGTTCAAAATGGAAGTTTCTCATCATTAGTTAGCAAATTCCTTAGGCTGCAGTAACCAATCTTCATTGTAAAACGATCTGAGTATGATGATGAGGTCTTCAGAAATTCCAGTTCACGATGGTTCCAATCCTTCCAGTAATTTTGGGCTGGTGACTGGAATTAGTGGCCATAGAATGCCCGGAGGAAAGGGGTGGGGGGGTGGTTGGAAGCAGTGAATCTTGATTGTTCACTGTGAGCCACAACAGCTGTGGTATCTTAATAAGATACCTCAAGAGTCGACTCAAAATCATAGCATATACTCAGTAGTGTAGCATGTAGAATCAAACATTCTTCCTTTTTCTCCAAGAGGAAAAACCTCACCGAGAAAGCGAACTTAAATGTTCTCTCTTTACCAGTTGATGAGTTATTGTATATTTTAATGGAATGGTGTACCAGTCGAGAATTGAAATGAATGTGAAATCTGTCCGTTTTGGGAAATGTAGATTGTAGACGGATGCAAGTGAAAAGTCTATCCCCTCGCCCCTCTTTTTTCTCCACTCATTCTTACTGTTTAAAGTCTCCATGTTGCAGGTGAAGATTTTGTTTTGTGTAAGAATTGTGGAATGTGACCTGACAAGGGGTACGCCTGGAGTGTAACTTGAACTCATATATATAATATATTTTTTTTCACTCTTACGCCAACCCCTTCAATTATGCAGTATGATGTAGGTGGGTCTGCCCTTTCAAGAAACAACTGCTGATGCTGATCAGCATTCTGCTTTCTGGGTCTCTTGGCGACCTTTTGTTTCCATGCAAGGCCACTTCTTAAAGAAGACCCATGATTTGATTGTTTGGTTTGTTGGTATAATATTAGACAGGGCGGTTTGCAGTTGGGTACTCATGAAAGCGATCTTCCAAGCCTGGATACACTGTCTTAGATCTTACAAATAACATAAAATAATGCTCATACGTCGTCAGAGTGCACTGCCGCACGCATACACTATTTGTTTACACACTGGTGGAACTGCTCAACTTTCATGATTCCGTCACCTTTTTGTTTGTTAAAATGGGTCAATTCATTTGAGCTTTGAACTTTGGAGTTTGGATGGGTGAAATAAGTGCAGAAGATCTTGAATAGAATATGAGGACCAGCTGTCTGTTTAGTGTCACGAAACTTTTGCTATCTCCAAGGAAAAACTAAATGGTCCAGGAACTGGAATATGTCTCTACTTATCAAAACGTACACAGGGCATCATTGATTTAAAGCACTTATCCATAGTTGCAAGAATGACCCAATCAACATTAAATCCCAATCATCAGAAACTAATGTTGAGATTATAAAAAAGTGTTAACACAAATTTGCCCGTGGTGCTCCGCCAAGGAGGGCATAAAAATTTTATTATTAAAACTAATTACAATCACACAAGTCCACGGCACCAACGCAGAAAGGATATAGAACAACTTGAAACTGTGTGTGTGTGAGAGAGAGAGAGAGGGCCAATTAAACTCATTCCTTCAATGTTCATTTTGAATTCTTTCATCAATGTTATAACAGTTCATCTTAATTGTACATCCAAGAAGTGGTCTAATGGCAGTCTGGATCAGTGCATGTCACCACCATGAGCCGTACAGAAAAGAACCTATCAACCTTGATGGACCAAAAGCCGAACAAAAGTTTCTGATTTCCTTTTTTTTTTTTTTGATACATGGGGGAGGGGAGATTCGATCTTGATTCTCTTAGTAAGAAATCAAGGTATTGCCAATTGATCCAAAGGATCTTGGCAAAAGTTACTGATTTCTCTTTCCTTAGCTCACATTACTAAAGTGACATAAAGGAAGGCAAAATTCGATGCCTTTTTGTCCCTTATTCTTTTTCATCATATATAAATAAATAAATAAATAAACGTTGTATACTACGTGTCAGGAGCACAGGAGATATGTTTTTGCACCAACGATACATGCAATTTCAGTACAAAAGAGAAGGATATTAACCAACAAAAAGTCTGCCTATAGCTATGATGAAGAAGAGTCGAAGACGTATGATCTTGATCTAGCTGCTCCAAAAGGGTTATTATTTTCATACTAGCATCTGAGAAATGAAAAATTCGATATTGGTGGTGACATTGTAACATCACCACCAAGATCGTTATTCAACATATTTGATCCCTCTAACTCGCACCATCACATTATTGATGCCTATATCTACTACAATAATGTAAAGGATACCAGTTCCCATTCCCGCTGATCACGTGTTAGGGGAGAGCTCGGCTTAAAAGTTTATATTACTGATTGCCCATCCAGAAATTCCTCTAGTTCGAACCCTACTGTTGTATCATTGCCTAATAAGGATCCAAACTTAACTCATGCACATGCCCAAACAGTTCCAAGTGCAGTCACAAACACTCGCTCTAACAACAAAGCTGAGTCAAGATACACCTTCCATCATCTCCCTAACCCAAATCACCAAGATCATCGATCCTAGTACGAAGTGTATGCAGAGGTGTATTCCCGCGTAATGTATTTTCCTACTACGTGTGCTACTTGTCTATATAAACAAGAGCAGAGGTGTATTATGAAACTAGCAATTACCTATAAGAAAAGGTTTCCAATTTTTACTGTTTTTCTTTCTTAAATCATGACTGCATATTAAGGGTGAACTTGAACATACTCAAGACAAAGTAGCACACCAAGGAATTGCACCACAAACGTTGATAACAAGGTCTTAAAGGTTTCTTGGGAAAATTAAATGTACGAGGGACAAAAAAAAGATACTCGAGGTGAAACACCACAAGGAGATTAGGGTACCAAAAGTTGAATTAGCCGTATAAGTTGCAGAAAACATTGATGAAAATAATTTTTTTCCCCTGAAAATGAAAGTTGGGTACAGAGGGGGAAGACAAGAAATTATGTTTCTGTCCATTCAAATTCTACGGCATTCATTCACCAGTAATCTTTGCAAGAACACAAACCATTAGTGAACCTGTGAAACCTATTGATATCTCTTAGAATAATCTCTCTACCAAATATCTCTGAAGCAAGCTTCATAACCGTGTGACAATCGCCACAAGTCCTCAGATTCTTTTTTATTATAATTGGAGCCCCAACTGGAAGGGCCAGTAGCCCAAGTGCAAGGGCAAGTTTCTCGCTGTGATACCATAAGCTTTGCTCTTTGTATCCCTCCACACTGTTAACTGCAAATTGAGTTTCAGACTTATAACCTTTCCTAATCACCAACTCTTCCAACTTTCTCAACATCTCATATATCTCGTCTGTCCTAGAATGTGATCTGTCATGCACTGTAAAAACAGATGTAATGTTCTTAACATCAATCCAGCTACATCCTGGTTCCTTTCTTACTCCATTGACTCCCATCGACCTCCTAACCTCATCAGCTTCCTCCATCATCCCTTTCTGCATGAGAATATTAGCGAGCAGTACATAATTCCCAGGATTGTCTGGTTCCAACTCAAAAAGTATCTTCGCAATCTCTCTTCCTATTTCAAGATTGCCATAATTCCTACAAGCCCCAAGCAAGGCTCCCAAAACTGACGAGTCAGGTTTGATTGGCATTGACTCAATAAACCTCTTAGCTTCTTCCAACTTACCGATACGACCAAGCAAGTCAACCATGCAGGCATAGTGTTCGGGCCCAGGATTCATGCCATGAACCTCAGGCATGGAAGAAAAGTAAACAAATCCTTCTTCGACATGACCAGCATGGCTACAAGCTGATAGAACAGATACAAACGAAATGTAATCAGGTTCAATTCCCTTCCCAAGCATTTCCTCAAACAACTCAATGGCTTGGTTTGCACAGCCATGTTGTTGGCAAGCAGCAATCATCGCTGTCCAACAAACCACATTTCGTTCCTGAATCTCTTCGAACACGCGATTGGCATCAACCAAGCTCCCACTTTTTGCATACATTGTAATCAATGAGCTTGCAACGCATGCATTGTTCATAAAACCTGTTTTTATGGTCTGATCATGGATCAAAGTGCCTTGATTCAGTGCAGAAAGACTAGCAGAAGCATGAAGGACAGAAGAGTATGTAGCCTCATCAGGTGCTATACCTTCCATCCTCATGAACAAAAAATATCTGCAAGCCTCCTCAAATTTACCACAGTGGACACACGCCGTTATCACCACATTCCATGCAACAACATCTCTATCTCCTATGGTTTTGAACAACTCAAGAGCATCACCAAACAATCCACATTTACAGTACATATCCATTAATGAGTTATTCACGTAAGTCAATGCTACCAAGCCATGCTTGAAAGCAATTCCATGAACTTGTCTCCCAATTTCCAAGCAGCCCATATTTGAACAAGCACTCAGCACACTCGAGCAACTCACTTCATCAGGACTATCCGAAACCTGCCTACGAATTTCCCTGAAAATCTCCACTGCCCGATAATATAACTTTTTCTGCAAGAACCCAACAATCATAGAATTCCAAGAAACAAGGTTTCTGTCAGGCATTTCAGCAAACACTCTCTCCGCTGAGGTCATATCAGTACACTTTGCATACATGTCAACCAGTGCAGTGCCAACAAATATATCGGTCTGGAACCCATGTTTCCAAATTAAACAGTGCATTTGTTCACCATGTTCGACCATCATGGAGTCAGCACAAGCAGGTAAGATGGCAGAGAAGGTATAGTGGTTTGGATAAATACCAGTGCTTCTCATTTTGTTGAAAAACGTCAAAGCCTTTAAGGGTTTACTAGAGCGGGATAACTGGGTAATAAGAGAGGTCCAAATGACTACGTTTTTAAACCCACCATGGTTAGTTGAGAAAAGCAGTATGCTTCGGTTGATGTTACCACATTTAGCATACAAGTTGAGGAGGTTGTTAAGGAGGAAAGGGAGACAAGTGTAGTTGTTCGTGATGATCTGGGTGTGAATTTGGGTGGCATGTTTGAGGTTCTTGGTGTGTAGAGTGGCGTTGAGGAGATTGTTGAGATGAGTGGAACGATGGGTTGACGATATTTGGCGGTACGAGTGGTGGGAGAGTTTGAGAGGAGACGAAGTGGAGTGGAAGATTGTGTCGATTTTATTGAATTCTAGACGTAATGGAACTTTCATAATAAGACTACAGAGTGAATGAGGGCCGCATCCTACGAGATGTACTTAACGGAACATGACAAGTTCAGGGCAGGGCTCTCTATGCTGCCAACATTATTAGAAAAAGTTTCTTTTTTTTTTTTGAAGGCATTAGAAAAAGTTTCTATTCTCACGTCAGGGGTAGAATATACTTAATAAAGTACGTACAAATGAAGGGTCCAAGTTGCTTCATTTCAAAACATGAGGCCATTGAAAAAAACAGTTAAAAGGCGTGTACCTAAATATAGAGAAATAGAGGAATTGGGTTATCCGGCCTGTCCCGCCCGTGCAATGGGCCGGGCGGGCAGATTAAAAAAGTAAGAGAGTAAAGTGGGTAGGTGTGTATCCCAGTGGTCCTGCTCGAGTTGTATGAGACTCGATTTTAACACTATTTGTGGGGTTGAACAACATTCCTGACCCACTTGTTACAGTTGGAAATGCCATGGTTGCATGATGAACATTGCGGCAATGATTGTACCAAACTCGATTAGTGTGTGATCATCATCTGCAGCCATCAAGCATAAAAAAAGACTGGGGGTGTGTTTTTCAGCCCTGAAACTGTGGCGTCAAATCACCCCCCTCTTCGTGCAATCAGACTTCGACCTCAAGTCACTGCTGTTTCGATGGGGCACAACAACATCGTCCCATGTGTAACGTTGGTGGCTCACGCATGCACTTTCTTAGATCTTACAAACAACATAAAATAATGCCCACACTTCGTCAAAGTGCTCTGCCTCACGCATATCCTATTTGCTTTCACACCGGTGGAACTGCTCAACTTTCATGATTCCAGTCACCTTATTCACTGTTTTTTTTTTTTTTTAATATTACCTTTTTTACTGTTAAAAAATGGGTCAATTCATCATGAATTTTGCACGTTAGATTATAAGTGCAGGAGATCTTGGTATGAGGACCACCTTTCCTCTCACGAGACTTTAAATAGGTCGTATAAGTGCTCTATCTCAAAACCGTTTGACTACACGACTATTCACAAACAATTTACTACTATTTACAATTACATACTATTTATTGATCATCTGAAAACATCTTAATATCCAAACGTAATACATGTCCAGGAATTGACATCTGCCTCTAATTATTTAGAAGTATCCAAAGGGCATCATTGATTTAATCCACTTACTCTTAGTTGCAAGAATGACCTAATCAACATTAAACCCCCGATCATCAGAAACTAAAGTTGAGATTATAAAGAAATGTTGATTCGAATTTGCCCGTGGTGCTCCACCAAAGAGGGTCTATAAAATTGATCATTAAAAATAGTTGCGATCATACAAGTCCATGCACGAACTCAGAAAGGATATAGAAAAACTTGCAACTGAGAGAGAGAGAGAGAGAGAGAGAGAGAGATTCCGGCCAATTAAACTCATGCTTTCAATGTTCATTTTTGAATTCTTTCATTAATGTTATCACAATTTTTTTTTCTAGTTCATCTTAATTGTACATCAAGAAGTGCTCTAATTGCCATCCGGGTCAGTGCATGTCACCACCATTAGCCGTACAGAAAAAAACCTATCAACCTTGATGGACCAAAAGACAAACAAAAGTTATTTACTTCTCTTTCCATAGCTCCCATTACTTAAGTGACATAAAAGGTAAAATTCGATGCCTTTTTGTCCCCTTTTATTTTTCCTTGTCGAAAGATCCTTATATACTACGTGTTGGAAGCTACTGGAGATATTTTCTTGCACTAATGATACATGAAATTTCAAAGGGAAGGATTATAACCTACAAAAAAAGTCTGACTACAGCTGTGATGAAGAAGAAGACGTATGATCTTCTAGCTGCTCCACAAGCACGCATCTTGACGGTGGACCGAATATGCTCAAAAATACCTGTGAACATAAAAAGCCAAGAAGAGACGTGACGTCCTCACATTATTCATCTCTCTCGATTGGTAGACAAATGGGAATCACATCAGGACAAAAACATTGTGGTATTGTAATAAGGGGAATATTATGGACATACAGGTAAGAAAACAAGTCCATGCAAGAAACCAAGGAGGACCAATGCGAGGTACATTTGGAAGTAATAAACCTGCAATGACATAGGCAGAGAACATATTAAAGACACCGAAACATATTGACCACAAAAACATTAAAAGAAGCGAAGTCTAGAGAGGGATTAATACCACAAAAATTTCTGTCCTTGAGAAACAAAGAACGATCACCCCAACTAGCTTTGTCAGCGTAATTCCACTGCAAAATTATGTTGAAGACAGATTATTTAAATTTTGAGATAGTTTCTGGTTGATAGAAAACTTTATGCTGGAATTGTGGCATGTAAATAGGGCAAAACTCATTTGGCAGCAGTGTCAAGAAGACAACAATGACATTGGACCTGAAATGTCATTATCTGATAAACCATGGTTTGAAGGTTAAGGACAAAATAGGAGCCTAGACTACAATTAGAAGCTGAATTGATGTCTAAAATTCTATTTTTAAAAAATAGAAATATGGAATACTACAGTTATTTTGAGAAAGTACACTATAGTCCATTTATATATGTCAGAGAGTAATGCGCAGTTTCTTTGGTATCCTGGACATTATCTCTGTCGCCACAGAAGAACAAAAATAGCACCTGAAGACAGATGCACCCATCGTACCCAGAGCTTCCTTAGTGCGTTGTTCCTTATCTCCACTGCTTACCTGCACAAGAAATATATGAGTAGAGACTAACAGAAGAAATTTCCTTATCGTGGCACTAAAGAAAACTGTAAAGCCGAAGAAAGAGGAGACAATGTCCCAGCATTCAGTAGGGGAAGCCATCGGTGACTCACCAACCATAACTCTCAAAACAAATTAATTTTTTTCACAACTACAAAAATAGTTAAAAGATTCAAAGTTCTGCTACTACACTCCATTTTTTAACACTTCATATTCCATGAGCAAGAATGTGGTTGCAGCGATATTGAAACTCAAATCAAGTAAACCATAATCCCAACTAATTGTGATTGATAAAAGGATTCTTTTGCGCCGCTTAGCTCCATCTAGGCCATTCCCATTTCCTTTCTAAGTGTAATGATATCAAGAATGGCGTTTTATTTTGTTCTGATTTTGTGGCTTATTTAAAATGGTATCAAGTATATGCTTGGCCTCTCTCCCCTTGATATTAAGATTCAAGTAAATCATGTGTGGGAAAAGGAATAGATTTCAACAAAATGTATTTTATACCATTGAAACAAATACATAATATAGTATGAAAAAAAATTAAGTTTGCACAAGTCGATCAAGCACCAATGGGGAAATGTCTTTTACAAGCAGAAAATAGAATGAAAGAGTGATACTGACCGAGAAAGCATGTGTCATATGCACACAAAACTCAACAGCAACGCCCACTGACATAACAAGGTTAACTACAGAGACTGCATTCAATTGTATATCCAGAATTGCCATCACACCCTGTACAGTGTAATCTTGTAAGCGAAGCAAAAGGAAAACAACAAATTAATTAAGCAATAATTAACATCACCATTTCAAAGTTAAAAAACCAGGTATAAAGGAAGAAAATTACCATGAGATCTACGAGAATCATTGCTAACACAAGAAAAATAATTGCTGAACTCCAAAAACTACAAATGATAAGCCAAGAACAAGAAACAGGATGTCTCAGTTATTTCAGAAAGAATAGAACATCGCTGACAAGGAGAAAAGAAAGCTATTATCTAAAGCATAGCCTAAAGCATTAATACTCACCTGCATGTGATGACTAAGCAAACAATAAACACTGCACCTGTTTACATCAAACATATCTAATTAAAATTCTTGTTAGTCAAAATAACCATGAGTTGAATCATGTACATTTATGCTAGATTATTTAATATTCACTCTGATATCCAAATATCATGTAAAAAATCAAATTATCAAAAGAATTTAATCTTTTTTATTTAATTCAACAAATAAAACAATAGTATCCTCTTCTAAATCTCAGCCCCAAGCTGCCTGATAGTCAAAGGGGTTAGACAGCTAACCAAAAACTTTTACTCATCCCTTGCCTCATGCTTGTGGTTTTAACTTAAATAAAAAGACATTGAGTCATTATTCTATATGAAAAATCTACATGGTGGGAAAAGAATGATGTTATAGCCTACGAAACAGCCTCTTCCATTAAGCATTAAAAAGTATGGAGAACTATACAGAAATCTACAAAAAAAGGGGGAAGTAATATTTCTTGGCAACAACCATCACACAAAATAGAAAAACAGAACACACACATGCGGGGGCACAGACACAAATATGCCAAAGGTTATCATGGCAATAATATACGTAGCAGGCAATTAAATATCCGTAGCTTCTAGATGGTCAACCAAGTCCTTTGTGCAAAAACAAATGAGACAATTTTTTAATTTTTTTTGATAAGTAAAAAACAAATGAGACTATTGAAACCATAAACTTAGTAGCATAGCTCATAGATCACATTTATGTGTCCTGAGAACATAATACACGTCAGTTTTCAATTGACAGTCCTCAAGTTCACTAACCAATAGCAATAGCGAGATTGATCAGAGCTGTCCTCCATATATCCAGGTATTGCTCAAAAAACATATAAAAGACTGAATATGGGAAGATCTCAATCTGCAGCAAGAAGAAATGTCATTAACAGATGCAAGATAAACTATTACACGGTGCATTCTGCAAAAAATCTTTTTCTTGTATAAGGTGAAAAGAGGCTTATATGAAATGTTGTAGGGATTCTTGTTTATTGTAGGGGTCAAAGTGATTAACTATCATTGTATTCTACTGTCAATGGTATTGGTGAGAAGATCCGCCTGACAATGGTGCAAAATTAATTTAATACCTAACTGAGAATCTTTTTTCATAATTAGTTCCAAAAAGATAGATGAAAGAATTGAGACAGGGAGCATTGATATTACCTTCAGAGAATCAGAAATCTTTGATGTGAACTCTCGAGCAGCCCTCATTGAATTAACATAGTCGATCTAAAATATAACAAAGTGGGGCCCCTCTGTAATACAGGATTAAAAAAGACAAAAAAAAGCAGTCCGACTGTCATGATAAAAGACACCATCGTACCTGCCTGTTGAGGGGTGTATGATACGTACGGAATGAAGATGCTGGAATAACATTATTCTCATATCCTGTTAATATGCAATTAATAACAATTATATAATTAATACCAAATTTAGATTTTGGGCCACATACTATGAGCTCAAAGACTAAACCATTAAATGTCTAAATACTGGATATTTTTTAAAGAAGACAAATAATGGAAGAAAAACATTCGATCCTACCTACCTTTCAGTTCCACACTACTAGTGTAAGCCCCATGGCCACCTTTGGCACAAGCAGCAGAGGGTAGGGAATTCAGAAACCATGGGAGTTTCTCCTTAAATTGTACTGTAGATGGACGGTCATTATGCAAATCTGAGTGACGAAAGCACTGAACAGCTCCAAAACCGTTAGTAAATAAGAACCCTCAATTTAAAAATGTCTATTTCACAAACAAAGACTGAGTAATAGTATAAAGCAAAGATGCAGAAGATTCATTCAAAAGATTTTTCTGTAATCTATAGTCTGTAAATTACCGTGGTACAATCTTTGCATACTCCATCCAGGCGACAAGAAACTTCATTAGGAGAACAGCAGGGAGGCTGGAAGAGAACTTACTTCAGTGATTACAATGGTATGAAAGCAACACAGAACAAAATTAATAATAGTGGCCAAGTCCAAAAACCTACAGGAAAAGCATGATTTGATTTATTGCATGATCACCGTTACCATGATGTGGGTCATACATAGTCAAGCAAGATATTGAATACAAAAAAGCCAATTTCTTTATAATTAAAAAATGGAGGCCTGTTACCAAAAATGTTAGAAAACTGAGATCTATATTTTTGAAGTGGAAAGAATTTTCACTGTTTTGAGAGAACTAATTTTGACCTGAGCCTTTCAAACCTATTCAGTCCAAATTCCAATACCTCTGTGCATCAAAGTCTAATGTTATAGACATGAGTAAGCCTAATCCTTTTTTTATAAGTAATATGATTAAGCCTAATCTAAAGCAGTCTAATTAGAAAAATAAAACCCCAAAATTTCATAGTAATGTTAGAAAAAAGAAGCAATAACTCTAAGAAAGATTGACCCATCAAGATGCAGCCTAGTAATCAAAGGGCGGAATTGAGATGAGATGTAGACTCAGACAGCTTGAGTTTGATTGCACAGTGGGAGTTCCCCTAGATTAATACACGAATTTTTATGGGTGGGGTGTCCAAGGGACCAAGAGACTACCTTGGTGAGATTCCACATCAACCAAAAAAAGAAAAAAAAAAGAACTTTTAAGAATATTTGGATCAAGACCTGGTCATCAGGGGGGCAATAACTCTGATTTGTGAACTTTCGACAGCACCCAAATGCTTCTGGAGACATCCACAGAAGAAAATCATCAAGCCATGAAGCAGCTGGCTTAGCAATGTAACTTGAGTCTGGTGTTAAGGATTCTCTGGCAATCTAAAGAAGCAAAAAGATAAATAATTCAAATTAAGAGGACGAACTAAGTGGACAACCAAAGATAAATGAGTAGCAAACGCCCAACAAACCAAACTAGTCAATATCTCACCTTTTATAAAAGATTCATATTCACATGAATGTGCTCTATGAAATAAATAAAGCGGATCATAAGAATAACACAATGAATAATAATACATTAATCCCATATTTTCATGGTCCTAGCAGATAATGAATGAATTAAAATGAGTAATATACAACCTTATTAACATGTGATATCCAATACCATAGGCCCTTAATATCATTTTTTTAAAAATGGCTATCAAACTTGTGCTTTTCCACCTGAGTTCTGATATAGTTGATAAATATAAAATATACTCACATATATTTTTTGTAGGCATACTTTAATATATATTTAATATGACATAATTAGCTAGATAAACTATATGTGTGTGCCATCTTCATCTCATATTGTCTATTATCCTGTTTTGGGATATTCCAAGATATCATCCACTTAGAAGAATCAATAAACACAATTCTTATAACTCTCCTTACCCTTTCATTGAAAAGTCAATAAACCTTTTTATTTGCTTTATTTGAGTTTAAATTAAGGGGGGCTGCTCATTTAAATTTGTAAATTTATTTCAAAGACAATGCATTAAATGATTTCCCTTAAAATTAAAGGTGGAAATACAATACGATATGAGGAAATCTATAATAACTACAATTTTTCTTCAAACAATTGTTCAATACTAAAGATAAAAGGATAAATTTACAATCAAATGACAAAAATGCCTCCCTGCATATATTTGTTTACTTTTTTATAAGAAATTTGGACCATTTATCAATTTGTGTAATTATATTTGTTTAGAACTAGGGGTTGGCTCGAGTGGTAAAGGCCTTGGGCTTGGGGGTATGCTCCCCCAGGTCTAAGGTTCAAATCCCCTTGGGTGCAAACAATCTCTAGGGGACATCGGACTGAGGGATTTTCTCCTTAAATTACCCGAAGTGCACTTGCGGGAAACTCCTTACTAATGGCCTGTGCAACCCCAGGATTAGTCAGGACGTTGTTCCTGGGACCCGGTGCCAATAAAAAAACACTACATGGCAAAGTAATTTGTTATTGAGCCTCTAGAATAAATTAATCTTTGAAGAAACTCGGCTTCTAAAATCATACGGATAGAAAGCCAAAGAGAGTTTAACATGAATATATACGATAATTTTTTATTGAAAAATGTGAAAGATATATTCTTTATAAGTGAGAACGTGGTGATAGAAATTGAGGAATGTAAAAGATGTACCAAAAAGAACAGGCTCAACTAAGTAGAGAATAATATGAACCTATATGTCACCTTGTGCAAAAGTTTGAGGATCAAAAGAAATTATCAAAAGAATATGGGAGGCATTTGATATGTAGATCAAATAGCGCTTAAGACGTGTGTCAAAAGAGGAAGGTTTACCTCATTTAAAAGGGAGTCTGAATCACATTGGCTGATGGAGCATAACTGGTTTGTATGTCTTGATTCTGAGCTGAGGAGTAGAGCAACATCAGTAATGCAGTCTTAACATGGTGACAAACATCAGTCAAAATCAAGTTTCATCCCTTGACACCTTTTCTCCCATGAAGGCACATCATGGAGACATACAGGTTAAAATCAAATGGTATCATGATTAAAAGCTTAATTTCCTCTTCATCATATTGTATAAAAACAAAACAGGCAGCTGGAAATTGATCCCTTCCTCTTTTCATCAAGGTAAAGAAGCAAGGGTATAATAACAAGAATAATGATATAGCTACAAAAGAGATCAACTTGGCAGCAAAAGGGAATATAAGGACAATAAGATACCTATAGTTATAGTTCTTCACAACAAAATATAGTGGGGGTCCAACTCTGAGATACTCTGAAACATCATTCAAATATCCCTGTAGAAATAGAAATGTAGTCTTAGCATAACGAGTAAATGCTTCTGCTTATGATCCATTTGTAACGAAAACATTTCAATTACTTCAACCTGAAGATAGGAGTCTCGAGGAAGAACAATCTTTTGTTCCAAACCAGGTTCAATCCTAGTGCATAATGCCTGAGATTCAGAGAGAGAGTGAGGCTAGTTTCAGAGGAGGAGGAGAAACAAACAGATAAATCCTCATAATCTCACAGAATGCCAAAAAATGATCAAGGAAAAAATAAACTTACAATACTAGCCAATGCATATCCAAGAAAGACTGAAATGACAACTATTTTTACTCCCCAAAAACTGAGGAAGGGTGCGTGGACTTCCTGAAATGAACATTGGAACCCAACAAGATTAGAAAGTAGGGTAAAAAATAAACACCAAGATTGTAACCACAAAAAAGAAATTCAAACCACCAGGCAATAATGATCCTTTTCTAAAAGGAAAAATATTTAGCATGAACGACTCCTGGAATTAGTACGGACAATGTTCACCATTAGTAACTGAAACTACAATAACATTTAGCATGCTACTCAACAAAGCCTCATGCCCTTTCCCTGACTACCTGACCTCGAAGCAATCATACCCTTTCCCCAACTGCCTGAGCTTGATGCAATCATTCGTGATCTATTTGTCACCACATGAGAAAGTTGTAAACTTTTAGAGTATGCCATGCCTTTAGTGCTTGAGTTTGTAATTGAATAATACAACTAGAATTCATATTTAAAAATTATGCGTTTTCATTTATGGTTCCTTACAGATATATAGTATAAGTCTGTAAAGGCTTCCACATCTAAGTGAGGCACGCTAGGAAAAACCTCCACTAGGATTGGAAATTATCTACCAGCAGAAAACTTAATATTATCTTTAGAATACACAATAAATTGCTTTGAACTGCATAATATTGATACATTGAGCAATATCAGAAACTTATTACACGTGTCACAAACTGAATGATCAACCAGGCATGAAAAGAGTTATGGCTTATGCTTAAGGAGCATGAAAAGCCTACCAAAATAGAAACAACTAATTATACTAGACATGCTGCAACCGTTCAAAATTTGACCTGGTTCCGTTTGGCCTAGGAATGGGGGCATACATACCATGAGGCTTAAGAAGGAGAGGTAAGAGCGCTTTCTCCTCAGTTATAGGAATCCCATGTTAGCAAAAGATTTCTGATATATTGCAGTTCACGATGTTTTAAGCAACCCCTGAATATTCTCAATCTCTCCTATTACTTCTATAATTCCTTTCAATCTCAAATTTTATTTATTTTGGGGCACTATTATCTCCTATTTATACATTCAGATTATAGTTTAGCGCAATTTTATTAAATAAATACAATTTCCATAATTTTTTAAAAGCCAATTACCTTCATATAACGAACCAGCAATCCTGGCTTTCTCTGCCCAATGCCTATGTTTCCATAAGAAAGCCTTCAATTAGATTTAAGTGTACAAGAAGAGGTAAATCACTAAAAACAAAAAAGAAGCTAATATTTTGCAATCTACAATCATCTGAGAGAATCAGGATAGTCCATCAATTAACCATAAATTATAAAAGTACCAAGGATACCTTTATCGGAGTCCACATCTGATGAAGAAACTTTTATACATGGAAAACAATCAACCCTCCTATCCTCAGCTCGGAGAAAGTCAAAAACAATTAAAGCAACGAAAGCTGTAACTTGCAGAATGAAGTCGAGAAGAACAGCCAATGCTGCAGAAGAATGTGTGAACAGAGTTTAAACATATTGCCAGGAATGAAATATCATGATACGATAAAATTATGAAAGCATACTCGCAGGTGATATTGAAATGCATGAATACTCTTAACCTGCAAACATGGAGAACACACGGCAAGCCGGCATAGGAATAAAACTTCCAACTGCGAAAGCTAAAACCTCTGAGAGACTGGCTAGTGTTATGGATGGCCCTACTTCCACAAGTGCATTGCTTATCCGTCCTTCTAAAGGCAACTCTAATGGTTGCCGCTTAACAGCATGCACCAGTATACACATATTATCCACCCCCACCTGATATTAAAAAAAGATCGACCATATAAAGATGATGTTGACACAACAATGGGGAGAGAAAAATGGTGGGGTTCATCACCATAAATGGATGAATTGTGGATTGACGTTCAAATAACTATAACAAGGGAAAAAGCTTGTATGGATACTAATAGATGAAAAGTTAACTGCAAGATGAGCGACAAATTTAATGAACATTTTGCAGCTACAGCACAACAAAACAGGATTGAGTATATCCTTCCAGTCAAGAACATGGTAATCACAATGTTGTAGAAAAAACGCATGAAATTTAAAAGATACAGGTGGGAAGGAACTTACAGCTAGAACAAGAAAAGGAATAACTTCCATAATGATCAGTGTCGATTTTACTCCAATGACGCTAAAGAATCCGACTGATGCAAGAACGGACAGCATGACAAGAATGACTCCAGAGAAACCAAGCAACATCTGGAATTCACCCAACATATGATATCAATTGTATTAGAGAAAGGTAAGCTTCCTATGCAGATATTCAGCATTCCAAACACTAAAGAGCAGGACTCCAGAATAAACAAAAATTCCATCAAGATAGAAGAACAATTAAACCAAGGATGAGACCATACCTTGGATGAAATATAAAAAGAAGATAAACGAGGTGTATCACCCAAAGTAAGAGAAATGTAAGCAAACATCACGAGATAGCTTATCTGCAAAAAATAAAGTAATAAATATAGACAAGAAATTGTAACTTGATTAAAAAGTACATATGAAGATAATAGAAGAAAAATGGCTCAGCCACAAGACTTATACAATGAAGAAAATAAATGAGTTTGGGAATATTTTGAAAGTTGTTTCCAAATCTTTCCACGCTCAAGGAAAAAGGGGGGGAAAGAAAAACCAACCACTATAGTAATGGCATCTGCAGTACTTTCTCTTTTCAATTCTTCCTCAATGGAGCTTTCCGAGGAAAAAGAAAGTGTTAAATTTTGAGACTGCACCAACGGCAACACCTCATCCTAACAGAAACAAGAAATTAAGTAGAAGAGATTAAAAAAAAAAAAAAGAGTTCCAACCACCAACAAATTAGTAATGCTAATGTGGGAATACGTATCTAATCATATCACATCAACAGTTCAAAATCGGCAGCCTTGCTTTCTAAAGCAGCACAGCAAGATGATAACATTATCCCAACAACTTGGGTCAGCAAACTAAATCCATTTCAACTTATTTGACCACTTAGGGCCAGATGTTTTTATCATAGGCTGCCATGAATTTGCTCATAATCATGGCACATTTCCTTTTTGCAATGCAGAAGTTGGGATGTTTACATTTAGAGTGCAGAACTTGGTTACATCCACACATTCATATCTAGTGCCAACTGCAGGCTATGATGGCACTAGCAAATCCAAGCTTTGTTTCTGCAATTGCTAGAAGCCATATTTATAGTCTCGAAAAAAGTTAAATATTTAACCTGGATAAATATGGTTTTCACTAGCTATTCTAACTTATTCTCGAAGATGACCTGGAAAGTCACTAAAAACCAAATAAACAATAACACCCTCACTAATAAATTTCTTAGACTAAGCACAAAGATAAATTAGGACTTACAGATATAGTATTACAGCGCTAACACCCACTTTTTGTCAGTTTTAAGGTGAGAAATTGATTGAAGGTTAGATTTTGGTATGATGTTTGGTGTAGAGATCAATCTTCAAAGGTAGTATTCCCAGTTTTGTTTAGCATTTCAAGCTGTAAGGATGCTTCAGTAGCAGAACTTATGCAGTTTTCTGACAACAAACTGCAGTGAAATATTATTTTTATCAGATCAGCATATGACCAGGAGGTGGAGGAAATCTCTTCATTACTGCATCGAGTAATATTCTGTAAAAAAAGACGTTCGAGGTTAAATTTTCTACCATGCGCTCATCCTTCAAGCTGGAGGTTCATTCCTTTGAAAGAGCTTACGGAGGCATTTTTTGTTGATAGAAGCCCTTGAGAAGATTCTTATGGAGGATAACTTGAGAAAAAGACTGATCACCATAATGGGGTGGTGCTGTATGGGCAAACAAGGCAAAGAAAGCATCGATCATCTCCTAATTCAACATGAGGCAGTTATGGAGTTACGTTTTGATCTTTCATCGTTTGGATACAACTGGATCATGCCCCAGCTGTGTGGTGGAGATGCCAGCCTGTTAGAAAAACCTTTTGGGGAGCCACAGTAACATCAAAATCTGGAGGATGGTTCATTTGTGCTTAATGTGGTGTGTTTGGTAGGAGTGTAATAATAGAACCTTTGAGGATGGTGAGAAGATAATACTAGAGTTATGATTATGCTCAAATCTCTTCATAGTTGGGAATGGCTGCCCACAACAGTTCGCAATTTGCTAGCTTTGTTGATTTTATGAACTCGTGTTCTTTTTCAACTTCTAGTTAGTACACTTCTCTGTACACAGGTTGTGCCCCTCTACTCAATTATTAAGATTAACTTGCTTAACAAAAGAAATAAGAAACCCAATACTTCAGAGTAGCACATAAGAAAAAACACAATTGCACAAGAAACAACCATTGAAGGGAAAATTGTACAAAGAACAAACCTTCATTAACTGAATAAAAGCCTTCTCCCAAGCCACTGCTCTTTGAGTTTCATTTCCTTCTTTGTCAATAGCATTATTTACAGGATAAGTAACTATGAATGCAGAAGCCTGTCACGGAATCATCACCGTAGGGTTATCACATGCTCCCACAATCCAATTAAGTTGCCAAATTAAAAGGGATGAAAAGGATTACTACCTCAGAATAATTGTTTGCGGGGAAACCTCCTAATGCAGTGCTTGGATCTAAAGGAGCTTTAAATGCACTCATGCATTTGTCTGCAGAGGAATAATGCTGAAAGAATAGAGGTACAGAATGAGCAAAAAAAAGGTTTAGAGCTCTAGCCATGATGCCAAATAATTGTTTCATCATAGCTAAGGATCAAAATCTAAGCACACTGACCCTACGAATATAATGTCAGCACATTAGTGTTTGAGGCTGGTCAATCTGACATTATAGCACTATTTAAGCTCATGAAGATCATAACTTAGATGTTCCATTCGTCCCATAATCTTTTGTCACCTTAGAAAGCATCATGTCTCCAAAAGAAAGTTACTACTTTTGAACAACTAATATACTGTGTTTAAACACAAATGAAGCATATTCACCTATGCCTTCTCTCTCCTATGAGTATGAGCTCCCTGCACCTGGTTTTTGGAGCATGTGTGTGTGTCTGTGTGAGTGCATGTGTATTTGCTATGAAGAAAAAAAAAGATTCGTATGCGCCAATAGTAGGTAAGTATCATAAACAATTGGATTAAAAAGAGTTCATGAAAACGCTTGGAATGTAAGTGTAAACAGACACAGCAAAGCTAAGCTCTACAGCTTTATACAAAATGAAGATGGAAATTACCAAAAAAGCATACCAGAAAACAATACTCAAGGTGTTCAACTCCCCCATAATTGTCGTAATTTTCAGGATCCATTTTAAAATACTGTCATGAAGAAGAGAAGAAAACAAGAAAAAGTAGGTTAATCTCATACATTATATATACTTGTAAAAAAAACCAATCATGACAGTAGATATCAAGGAGCTTTAGCCATAACTAGAATTAATATAACATGGCGCTTCAACAAAAACAGATCACAACAGATGAAAATCTTAGCAAGATTTTTTTTTTTTGATAAATAAAAATTTTATTAATCAAAGAATGGCAAAGCCTGAGTTACAACTCTGATGCCCCACCTAAGTAGGCACATTAGAGGCTAAAAAGTCCCGAAGGGCCATACCATTAAAATCAACGGCTATGGCCCATCTACAAAGAGTTCTAAAAAATAAAAGTTTAAGCTCCTCTATAGATCGTTCCTGGTTTTCGAAAGTCCTTTCATTGCGCTCCTGCCACAACTCCATACGATGCAAATTGGAATCATCTTCCACATAGCTTTAATCGGCCGCCTACCTCTTATACTTGGCCAACTAGCCAATGCTGCCTCAAGCGTTCTTGGCATCACCCAGACCATTGCCGAACGAACAAACACCTCATTCCATAGGGTCCTTGCTACCCCACAATGTAACAAAAGATGATCTACTGACTCTCCCTCTTTTTTGCACATGCAACACCAGTCTGCAATAATGATCCTTCTTTTCCTAAGGTTGTCAGTGGTAAGGATCTTACCCAATACTGCTGTCCAGACGAAGAAAGAGGCTTTTGGAGGTGCATTGTGACGCCATATCTTTCTCCACGGGAAAAGAGAACTAGACTCTGGGGTGAGAGCCTTATAGAACGATTTAACCGAGAAGATACCTTTGCTTGTTGGCTTCCACCACATAACATCTTCTTGTGGGCCTGGGTCTGGGCCAGACCATGTAACAGAGTCAGAAGCCCTCGGGGCTAAGTCTTTCGGCATTGGGCTTGGGCCTGGGCCGTCCCAGCCCATCCCAAATTTCAATCCCTCAGCCGGCCCGTCAAACCCAAACCTTGCTATCCGTATGCCCCAACCCAGCGACCCGTCGACCAACACCGAGACAGCTCCTGCACTTGTTCCGTGCACGCCGGTGAGTCAGAAGACGCCGGCGACTACACAAAAGGTGCCGACGGGAACAGGGGGACATTCCGGCACGGTAACGGCGACCACAGAAGTACACAGCCCAGCACCGATCCAACGTGCTTCAACGCCAGAGTGTAGAGAATTTTTTGGAGTTGTACACTGCCCAGAAAACGCCGATTTACACAAGAATTAATGGGGAAGATGGTATGGAGCTCCTATTTCATTCAGGCAGTGATTTGGAGATGGAGGAAGAGGAAGGAGAGGGGCCCGATGACTATATTCACTCTATGGAGGGTGATTTCGTGCTTGCTAATGATGAAGAACAGGTGGGTTCGATAGCCTTCTCTGACCACCGAATACACCTCCTTGTTCCCTCCCCTCATGCAATCCTCCAACACACGAATAAGCCATATTACTGTGTTACGGCAAACACAAACCTCGTATTTTTCTTTCCACCCCCTTTCAGTTATTCGAAAGTTTACACCCTCATTTACAAGAGTGATTCTTTTAGATTCTACCACTAACTCCTTGGACTGAACCATACTCCCGTATACCTCACTAACTAAAATGCACCATCTTCGACGACGACGAAAAACGAAAGGATAAAAGAAAGAAAACAGGGTCGTAAAATTTTCACACCATGTACGGAGAGAAAATTTTTATCAACTAGCCCTACCTCAGAAAACCCCCAAGAATTTCAGAAGGAAAAATAAGATATGAAAAGGATTCTATGACTTTCTGGATATCTTAGCAAGATGCAATGCCAAATTGAAAAAAAGCGAGATATGTTAACTGTTACACAATGAAACAATAACACAGGCAATATCAGATGGAAGCCCAACAACAATTTGAAATAGCTACCTTATATTCTAAATCATAAATTAATTAATTAATTTTTGCTCAAAAATGCCAAGTGTCCTACACAAAAACTTGCCAATGTATCAATACGAACAGAAGGAAAAACAAATGAATAAAGAAATAAAGGGCCTTTAGATCAGTTCTTTTGGCATATATACATGTATAAAAGAAAAACTAGGTTAGTGTAACCATATCAAGTCTTTCTACTCATATTAGACTTCTTTAAAGCACCCAATAACAAACATGGAAAAAAGTATTATTAAAATGGACTTTAACTACACAAACATAAAAAGAAAAAAGATTTTACGATTTCCATCATTAGATCCAATAGCGTGCAGTACCCAAGCACAGACCACCAAGTTTACCTGTAAAATACTTTGAGTGGCACAATCCTGGTCCAGTGGTTTCATACAAATATCACTGAGGCTTATCATTGATCCTGAATAATTTGCATGAATTCCATCAACCTGAAAAAAAAATAAAATAAAATAAAAAAAAAAAAAAAAATAACATTGGAAAAATTTACATGGCCACACTCACAAATGATTTATAAAGAAAATGAAGAAAAAAATATATAGAAAGAAAAATAAAATAAAATCATAGTCCATTGCAAGTCACATCTAAAAAGAACCACCGCAATGTATACCTTCTTTTGTATCTCAAACAGTAACTTAATGTTGCTCTCAGTCACTATATTTGGTGATCTACCATCCATAGCATCTGGGATTGTTGCTAATATAATCTGGAAAGAAAAATGCAGAACATTATTAGCTCTTTGAAGTGAAATAAATACCGCAATCCCCCACCACGGTGCTGCGTAAGAAGTAAAAAATGGCCAGCACTGTTATCAACTCCTTGGTCAGTGGCGGAGTCAGGATCTTTGCACCAGTGATGGGAAACATCCATGAATGGCACCAGTGAAAACTGACATTGGGTCTCCTTAAGGCCTTAAATAAAGTATTTCCGTGTAAATGTATAGTTATTAAACCTAGTTAAAGTATAATAAGTTAAAGTATAACAAAAGACTAGATAAGGTGACAGAATTTTTTTTGTAAGTAAAATAATTTTTTCTTGAATCAGGTAACCAGGCATTGCCTAAGTACACAGGGAGTATGCAAAAGAGAACACCTAGTTACAAGTTAGGAGCTAGAAAATGATACAAGAAACTCATGAAAACTAGATCCATTGAATACAATGACGGAAGCCCAAAGAAATAAGGTGTGAAAAAAGAAACTTCTAAGCTCATCAAAGTAGAACCTGTTCAATTCTGTAAAAAGGGGCTAGGTGGCTGTCAAAAAATTGCTTCTCTTCTGCAGCTCTACTCCCAGGCCCAACCCATAGCTGAAACAGTGCATATATCAAATGACATAAATTTAGACAACACAAATATAGTAACAACGTTAAAATACAAGTAAAAATTTTGTACTAGATAGTGGAAACAGCCAGTCCCTTCAGGAAGCTAGAGATAGGATCAAGCTGTTAATGTTGAATAAAAGATTCCAAGAAGCTAAATATACACTTGAGAATCCATGTATACAGAATGAAATAATGAGAATATTAATCCACAAACAATTTAACAAAGATGGTAGCCCACAGAAATATAAAGCTCATTTATTTGCCAAACCAATACCTTCTCAGGCCGCGTCTCCACCTTGAAACGGATTAGACCGAAACAAAGCATAAGAACTACAGCCAATGATGAACACAAAACTAAGGTCGGATTTCTAGCAACCCATGTTCCATATCCCCTGAACATGAAAACATGTAAATGAGGTCAAAAATCATTCTGCTTTTAGAATCGTAAGCATTAGTGGAAATGACAATGACCTGTAAAAGTTTGACATGTATCCTTGCACGACTGAAAGCCGGACCCCATTTCTAATTTGAGGAGAATCTTCAAGCATCTGATATTCAAAGAAAACATGCGATAAGATTAGCCAACAAATGAAAGGAACAGAAAGTACACTTCTAAAAAAATGGAGCATAAATTCTTTTTGTAGGAAATAGAAAATGGAGGAATAATAGAAGAGAGTTATGTCCAAGTCCATCATGAGCCAGATAATGAGCAAACCTGAGCAGTATTGTGGTTGCTAGTACAGTACTTATTCAGTCAGACAAAAGAAGGTTAAAAAGCAAAAGCATGTAAATGAGTGTGGCCAGTGAGTTCAGGTTCCTTTCTTTTTTGTCCTTGGCTAGGAAAATCTATATCAATTAATAAATTAATAAATTAATGAGTCTAGGATTATAAGGTGGCAACTCAAACTTTTGTTTATGCACCCACTTTTTAGGATTTTCTAGTTATTCCCTTTTTCGAGTTTGAATAAAATCTACCCCACTTATCAAATATACACACACACAACACATACACTCCTATGAGAAAAACAAGCCACAAGATTTTTTTTTTAATCAGTAAATAGTAATTTTATTAAAAATAGGTGAGGCCAATGAATTAGTATTTTTTTTCTTTTCATTGTTTAAACAGCTAGTGACCAATGAGCCTTGCACTCAAGTTATATTGTTATATCTGACTAATTTAGCGCGGATGATTATTTAATTACTGGGAATGGTAGGTAATCAGCATCTACCTGCATGGGGAAGTTCTCATCCTTTTTCCTGTTAACAGAATGGAGTTGACCAACATCCATTGCATTCAACACTGGTTTTGTTCTAGAATGCGGGTTCCTTTCTCTTGTATGATGAAATAAACCCCATCCTAAGAATATAGAAACCAGTACGACATACAGGATTGCTAATGCAAAGTCAATACATTTGGCCTGCAGTTGGCAAACAGAGAAACTATATTAGCGAAGTCATCTCTTTTATATGAGGTTACACGACTTAGTGCCAAAAAGAATTTGAATTGGAATGAACATATAAATCAAAGCAGCTGCCAAGGTTTGGAACTACAGTACAATAGGCTCTCACCTTAAGAGACCCAATTCTCACCGAACAAGAACCACTTTTGTGGGTAGCAGAAGGAGAAGTATTAGTACATACTGGAGATGAAGGACAATCACCACAAGAACAGCGCATTGAAATATCACCACATGAATAAGAAGTAACATTCATAGGTTTCATTCCAGATGACTCAGCAGGATTTGGACGGAACATAATGGCATATGGCGAACCTGGCAAAGTTAGCCCTGCCCGTCTACCAATAAATGCAAACCACTCTGCCACAAACATTATAGTATGAGCAGTACAACATATAGAACAGTATGAATAATTACAAAACATGTAAAAGCACTAAGCACCTCAAAAGACCAAAACGTTCTTCCTTGCCACTAAAATGATTAAAATATAAACAACTTAGTAAGGAAGTAATGGCATGAAGGAAGAAGAAAAATTAAATGTCAATATTGCTCCTGTACATGCAGAAAAAATTTTAAAACTATATTGTACTTCCTTTCTAAAACCTCAAATATTTTTTTATTATAAAATGTGGGGGTTTCCACCATTTTTTCATCTATCATTTTGAGGAGAAAAAATAAAAAAAATAAAAAACCTATCTGCAATAATTTTTCCTAGTCATGGAGGCCCCATAATACCTAGGAACAAATACATCTCTTCCTTTCTCAATAATTATATATTTGCCTCTATATATCTATGCAATCACATAAATCTTAAAAAACCCATTGATGAGATAGCATCCAAATACAATCCTTTAATGAGGAAGTTGAGAAAATTTTTCAATCTAAAATAAATTTTTCAGCAAATAATTTCCTTCTAAAAACTGTGGGATTTATAGACAGCACCCAAGCTATTTACAATGGTCAAGGATATGGATACCCTTCAAGATTTCACATTCACAAACATGATTAATAGATTAGGCATCTTATTGGATATTTGTTATTCAACCCCACTACAGTATAAAACTACTGCATACAACGTATGGCGCGCGCGCACACACACAGAGAAGTTCCAATTTCAAAAGGATCAGATACCTTTAAAATTTTGAGCACCAGCACCAATAAATTCTAGAGCTCGGGAGTTCATGGTACCATACTTAACATCCTTGCAGGAGTCATATAATCCTTCACCAAAAGCATCAGTTATATAAAAATCAATCCCATCCACGGTCAAATTGCTATTAACCTGAAAAAAAATTAATAAGTGCACATAAATAGATATACACTTTCATATACACCATTATGTGCCTCTCCAATAAGAGATATACACCTCTGGCAATCACTTCCTCAAATAAAAACCAATTGTTTAAAATTTGCTTTAGCAATTTCAAACTTGTATCCAATAGAAGATACTGCAGCGAGCAACAATAAGATAGAAAGGGAAGCTACATGGATTACTATAGATATTGTACACGTCATTATCTATACCTAAGGAGAAATCAAAGATCATAGGATCACTGGTAAATCTGGTGCTTTGGCAACTCAAACCTAGTAAACAAGAAACTGTTTATAAATAACAAGATTCCAAATAAGAGTATAACATTTTGCCAATCTTATAAAATGGTACTTGTTGCAAAATTATTATCCTTTCCAACGTTATGAAAGACAAGATTGCCTGATAAGGGGCACAACAGAATGACAATAATAAGACCCTTTGCAATCATTACCAGGAAGGATAAGTCGGAGTTCCTGACCTTGGAAACAGAAGTCACATTGATAAATAAACTCTGATTCGGAGAGCAGGTAAGCTCACAGAACAGATTCAAAAAGTTTCTCAAGCAAGCTGGACAACCTACAAGGAAAGGAATTGCCTGCAAGAAAAATAATTGTTATAAAACACAACGACAGTATTTCGGGGTAACTGAAGAGCTTGAAAAAGAAAGAGCAAGATGGGCAAACATATCTGAAGAGCTCTAAAACTCAGCAGACCTCAGGCTCAGTTACCAAAAAATTTACAACAAATGCTTCATGAACGAGGGAGAAATATGGATTATCACATTGAATACCAAATAATACAGGAGTGGCCAATCTTAGCCAAACTAACAAAATTGATTAAAAAAAGAGAGAAAAATGAGACTGGGCTCAAATGGTAGGATTCAATAAAAATCTTACTTGCTGGACTTGGGTTCGTAATGTGTCAAACTGAGCTTCTGTGCAACAAACATTGCCAGTGATTGTTGGGCATAAACTTTGGATCTTTGACGAAAGCAACTCATCTGGCTGGTAAGCATGAAAACATATTACGTAATCATCAGGTAATTACAGCCTTCACGGCTTCAAGAAATATAGGAAAGAAAACTTGAACTAGCAGAACTGGAGGTAAGTTAGACTGGCACCTACCCTGTTTTCCAAACAGGGATCAACCCAGTAATCAAACAACGCCAAAAATATTGTATAATAAAGTGAGACATATGCATACATTAGATGATAAGAAAACAATAGTTATATCGGTCGCTGTGGTAATAGTAATCCAGCCGAGCAAACACTAGGACCGAAATAGACGATTATACCATACCTTCATAGCAGGGGAACCGTAAGGACAGTTCAAAACTTTTCCATCCGTACGTTTTCCACATATGTCATACATCGCACAATGGTCTTCAGTATGTCTTTCCCTGAACAACATCGAGAATTTTAAATTCTCAAGCATCCAGATATAATAAAACAAACATAATCAAGTTATTTTCAGCAAATTTAGAGAAGTATTCGGTAAGGAAGAACAATTCGACTTTTCAGAATCGCAAAGAAAGAAAACGCTCGTTATTTTCGACCGCAAATAATTCACTTCATGTCAGTATACGCAACACTGAGTATATACATACAGAAGCAGGGCGCACCGGTATCGCAACTTTTGGTTATATCCTAAATCTAACCATTGTAATTTGATTGTATATAATCTGCGGTGATTGAACAAAAGAAACGACTTCCTCACCCTGATGTGGCAGCGGACGTCAAAAGAAACCGCGCGTCTGACATCTCTGCGTTCACTACAGATAAGGTAATTAAGACCTGCACATAATATCCATATTCGGACAAATTAATCAAAGAGACCGCCCCATTCCCTTGCATATCTACATCTTATGAATAACTCTATATCTATATCTTATATTTAAAATCAAACCTGCCTAAATTAGACAGTCAGGAGTTACATATAATTTAGAACTTCGTTTGGTTGCGAAGAAGAGAAAAGAAAATAGAAGAGGACGAAAGAATTCTAAAAACACATGAAAACTTGACAAATTAGAGAGGAAAAGAAGAGAGGGAGAAAAAAAAAAACTGGCTTCTGTCCTCCGCTTTCGCTTAAAAATTCGAGTAGAAGGCTTGGCAGAGGTAAAATTTTCCGTTTCCTTCAAAAAAAGAACAACATCTTCCAATATAAGAAATAAGAATTTTAATTTTCTTCATAGTTTCCTTTTCCACCATATCCTCTTAAAACGAATAAAGGAAGAAAGCTACGAAAAGAAAAAGGGAAAGAGATCGAAGCAAAATGGGGGAAAAAGTTGGGAGAAAAAGTAAAGGAAGAGAAAATGAAGAAGGGAGCATGAACAGAGGAGTTCTTGCCTGGAACAAAGAAACAGAAATGAGAAACCCTAGAAGAAGCCACATTGTCCTACTCGTGCACCAGAGTTCCATCCGGGAGAGATAAACCGCAAGCTATGCGTATCCTTCGGTATCTGTTTGTGTGCGAGAGAGAGTGTGAAGTGTGTGAGACTGAAAGTAAAAGCGAAGAGACGTTGCGGTTGTATACAGAGTGGGAGAGTCAAACTCCGTATTTATAGTTACCTGCCCAAGCAGGCTGTCCTTTTGACGTAGGTATATTAAATTCATGGCTTGCTTTCTATTTAAAAGATTCAATTTCAATAAATATTGAACCTCTTTAAGAATTGAAACGGTTGAGATCTAAACTTCATATTTAATAATAGATTTAATAAAGAGTAATACACATATTCACGATATATTTTACAACTATGTAGTAAAATGAGTTATTTTATTCTCAAATCAATTTTTAGAGTGTATTATTTATGTTATTTAAATAGTAAAATTTGATTTGAAATATTTAAATTTTAAAATTTATTTTTTATATCAAAATATGTCATGTAAGTATTTTATTAAATATATTATCAACATTGACTTATAAATAAAATTTCTCTTTTATATTTAGAATGTCATTTTTTTATATATATTTGAGAATTGAGGATTTCGAACCCAATACCTCCATTTTAGAGGTTGGGAGTTATGCCAATTAGGCCTTTTGGCTACATTTGCAATACCATTGTCGGTTACATTGACGTGAGAAGTCAAAATATTAATTTTTTTATAAAAAATTCTAAATATAAGTCCATATATCAATTTTTTGTTTACTTTTACCAAATATTTTGTATATGGATAATGAGTAAAATAATTTAATTAGTTTAAAAGAAATTTAAAAAATAAAAAAATTGTAATATGTAAGTTTATTTGTAGCAAAACTCTTCTATTTATAGTCTTATTTATTAAATTAAATTCTCTTAAAAATGACGGAGATAAGTCTTTATTATTTTGTTTCTTTATCTCTCACTTACTTCTAAAATTTCATAATATTAATTATATTATAGGGAATTTATATATTTTCCACATGCTATATTGTTTACAATATCAGCCTTTGCTTTCAGACGTTATGTCGGGTGGTTTATTCCTGTAGCCGAGCCTTCATTGAGCTCTTTGAGTACTTTATGGATTGTCAATTTAAGGGGTGTTCCTGTAATTCAGGTTAGTAGTGATGGTAGAACTTAGTAATTTACAAACGACAATTGGGGAGACCGAAACCTATGTAGACAGAATCATGCGAGCTTTGAACGGTGCAGTGCACTACGTGGCACAACAGTTCTCTCGCACGGGTATAAAAATAATAAAATCATCTACATAGAATCATTTCTATAATCTCTTATACAATTATGATTTAAGTGAGAGATATTTTTTATAAAAATAACATTATTTTACTTAATATCTTAATTTTAAAATATGATTATATAAAGAGTTATACAAAAATATTGTGCACGTATCGTACTCATAAAATATAGAAAAAATATTATTTGCACTTATAATTTTTCCTTACATAATAATAGGTATTAACGTGTTAGTTATTAATATATTAAAAATTATAAAATTTAAAATTTAAAAATTGAATTTAGAAAAAGGGTGCTACTAACACACCCACTAAGGGAGCCACCGAACGGCCAAATTTTGTTTTAAACATTTTTAAAATAAAATCACAAGCTCATTAAAAAAATACTTTCTTAACAATTAAGTAAAATAAATATACAGTCGGTAGGTTTTGTAAGTGAGAATATTATTTTCCTTGAAAAACCTGACAAAATTAGTTGTATAGATAAAGTTATAAGTACACATAGTATTACTCATAAACATAAAGACAATGCATTAGGTACAAATGTGCACTCTAAAATTGCAAGCAGATGCGAATGATTTCCAAATATAATACCGAATGAATATCAAAATAAGATAAATCTTGTAATATTTTAATATTATAATTCAATCAGATAATCAGAAACAGAAACGATTACAATAATTGCCCATCTCCAATTGTTGTCATTAGGAAGGAAGTAAATTATAATTAGTGTGGTCGGTAAGCGAAAAAGACATGTCCACACGGGCACGGCAACTACGATGTATTGTCTTACATCCATTATCTACGTCATGAAAAGTTGAGAATTTATCACACACGCCACACGGTACTGAAGGGATTTGTATCTTCATTTACAAAATAAAATCACAAGAAAACGAGCACTCCTTATAGCACTGACATTGATATGGTTAAATATTAATGTCTAATCAAATTATGACTAATTTGAGTAGAAGTTATCTGCATTAAAATTTGATCAATTACTATTTATCTTTAAAATAATATTTTATTCAAAAATTATTATGTTAGAAAGTCAAGTCGAGGAAAAAAAAATAGTTAAGAAATAATAATTTAAAATAAAATTTAAATTCTTAACTAATATATGGAGTGTATTTAAAAAAATTATTATTAAAATACATAATATTATATTATTATAAAAAAAATTTATGTGTAGTCATTTTGTATATTCTTTACAGACTTTATTAATATAATTGGTTACATCATTTTTTTAAATAAAAAATAATTGTTTTAATTAATCACATCAGCATAATACACAAAAATAAAAAATAAAAGTGACTGTATGTAATATAATTCTATTATTATTTCAACTTTAGAATGGATCAATGTGGACTAGTTTTTTTTAACAATTTTGGCTATATAACCAGATCCTCATTTTTTATCCAAATGTTGTACATGAAAATGACCAGTGATCTAAGGAACACATAAACAGTCAAAGAAGTACGTACTAAGTTCTTTTCGAAATTGAATTTCCTTATTGAAAATAGAGTTTCTAACTATTGAAATCGACCGAAGCAAGCTAGTCATTAGATTGTCGTCCAAGAAAAAAGTAAGATCATAGGCGTCATGATAAAGAATAAGTACTAGCCATCCACCACCATAAGTACACACGTATTGAGCTTACTTGTTGCAAGGAGATTCCTGGACTCCAATTAGGAAGTGGGTCTCAACCATTAATTCAACCCATTTTCCTTAATTTTTGCTAAGTTAATAGACATTCTTAATTATCAATTCCCCATTCATGTTTCGATTTAGACATGAATTAATACACTTTTTCTTAATTTCCAGAACTATAAGAATTAAAAACACGTAAATTTACACGCCACCAAGAAGTTAATTACTTGAAGCAAGAAACAATAATATGCCCGACTTAAGGTATCCCATCACTGATAATGTGTCAGCAATATTGCCATTCCCAATCATTGAAGACACTCTCACCCAATATCAAGAAAAAATCAATTTAGACATAATCGCGCATGATTCGTTTACAGTAGAATTGAGCAGAATACTTCGTTAGTATTGCCATTTTCAATCATTCACGAACTTCTTCTTCTTTTTTCTCTCTCTCATTTTTTTTTTTTTCTGATGATGAGAGTGCTCAAGTTCCGTTTTGTTTCAAGATTCATAAATTTAGTTCAGTCTAATTTTAAGTTAAATTTAATATTTAAATACCTAACTCTCTCGTTATTAAATACATCTCAATTCAAAAAGTTAAAACCTCATTATGTGAAACATGTATCATTTTTTAACTCAACACATTTTTATAAGTGAAACCTGTAACATTTTTAAATTTATTATAAATAGTACTAAATTTATCTTAACATTCAAATATATCTAAATTTATTTTAAATAAGACACATAATTCATTCCACGTGCTCAACTCATTAACCTTGATAAAAAAAAAAAAATTCAATTCCACACAGTATCTAAACTCAGACTCAGTGTGTCTCAGCCTGCTCCTTTTTGTTCTGTTCAAACAGAATATCTAAAATAAGCAATTAGATCACGTCAGGCGTCATAAGGATTCTCCTTTCCGTTTCAGAGTCTTCATCTGGGTCATCAAATTGGCCGTTAGCTAGCTAGTCGTTTTCTAATTTTTTTCCTTCTTAGCCTTTTACATCGGCCACAAATGAAAGCATTGATTTTCACACCAGCCTCCAGATATACATTGTTGTCTCCGGTTCACGTGCTATTATAGTTCCCGTAGACGAAAATAAAGTAACGAAAGATATTTCTACCTAACATGAGCAAATTCTACTCGGACACTCCTACCTATATGCATCATATGTTTTTAAAATTTTAATTTTTTTAAATTATTATTCTTAAACTAATTAAATTCTTCTATTCATTATTTATATATTAAATATTTAATAAAAATAATAAAAAATAATAAAATGTAGTATATGAAAGTTACGTAAATAATAAGAAGTTGCGTAGCTTTTTGCTTTTAAAAAATAATTTGCATGCAATCTCTCCCCATCCTATTAAAAAAATTAAACAAATATAAAATGAATATAATAAAAACTCAGTTTTTAATCGTGTATTCTAATTCTTTTAAAAAAAAGCACGAAACATTAAAGTTTACAATATTTAATATTGTATTTAGTATTATTTTTTTTTAATAATTTTGTTTTAAATAGAATGACTTTTTTATAAGACAAAACTGTAAGAATATTATCTTTTTAAAACAAATTATAAAATATCTACGTTTACAAAAATGTAATTTGAAAAAAAAAAGGACAGAAAAAACAATGGTACAGAAGTGCTGTTTCTTTATAATTTTCAACCATAATCGTTATGAAACCAGCACGACCAGACCTCGCTTTGATTTATTATTTATTCAAATGATGTCTCCAATGAAACTATTCTCGGTCTAATGCCCACCCCACTCCGAGAGTGGGTAGTTGGATTTGCTGTCGTGTGCAGCTGGGGCTGCATTGAAGTGGGTTCAAGCGTCATGGAAATTCATTGAACGGAAGAAGCTCTTCAGTCTTCATGGCTTCTAATAATATATAAATGACGAAAAGTCAAATATAGGCAGTGAAATCATAAGAAGAGTTATATCCCAATGGCAAAAAACTCATCATTGTTAATAATCTTTATATCCCCCAGACTATCATTTGCACCAACTTTTGTTGTTTTTGTTTTTATTTATTTGGAAACATAGCAATTTCGATTCTCATAGGCATAGCCATCTGAATATAGTCACGCGAGAGGTGTGCACGGAAGGAGTCAACCGCTTTTCTTTCTTCCAAGCCAAACAGTTTCCCTCGAACAATGTATATATAGCAGTACACCTCAACGCTGATAAACCCCCATGATGGCAAGTAAGGAAGCGATGCAAAAGAACACTACTACTACTTAAGAAGGCAAGAGCAATAATTCATTGGATCTTAGCATTTGATTGCTCATTTCATGCGTCTTTTACCTCGAGAACAAAAACATGCACAATGCACCACATTTAGATGTTTCGATCTGAAATAGGAGAATTCAATGAAAACAGTCGCTTTATCAATCATTTTGAGCTTTTAGTACGATATCGGATATATATTGTTTAAAATTTTTATGGGGACGGGAGTTTTAGAAAAATAAGAAAGAAAAGCTGGATGCAATTGAAGAGACATATTAAATGGGGTAATTAGCAGTTAGGGGTTAAGTGAGTGGGAGTAATGATGGTGATTGTGATGGTGGGGACTAACTAGCATACAAAAGTCATTGGGGAAGAGATTCTAGACGTGGGGCCAGTTGGGCGGGGAAAGGGAAGAAGAGGCACCTCACCCACCGTAGAACACTCCCCGCGGGGCTTGGCCTTTTGGGGTGGGGTGGGGTGTCCTTTTAGATTAGCCTAAAGCGAGAGAGAGTGTGTGAGAGAGAGTCGAGACCCCATCCATTGTCATGATTGTCACTCATCTGCTCTCATCATCATGCTCGGCGCCACGCCTCGATCATACAAAACTGCCACACGCCAAATGGACCTAGACATGGCCTTAAAAAAAATAAAGCAGATTCTCTCTCTCTCTCTCTCTCTCAAACGGGTCTCAGACTCTCAGTTTCAACTTTCACACACAGTGCAAGTCAAAAGTGGGAATGCCAGACGGGTTTTTTTGTACGTACTCTTATTTTATATGGCCTTCCCTTCGAAGATGGATTTAATATGAGGGCATGGAGCTGTGATAATGTAAACTGATCCAATTCCACATGCATACAGTACTTAAATGATCTATGAATGGCCAGAGATTATTTTTATAGTTTTATTTCCTTGGTAGCAGAATCCATCCACCTTTATACCCTTTTCACTCTACTCCAGGAGAGGAGGTTCAAAATTATTTCGTGAATTACTGCAGTTTCAACCAAATCCGATCGATATCTTTCATCACTCCACATTTATGATTTATGAGATATGTGCAATAATATTGTGTACTGGTGCTTTACCTCTCTCTGCTTTAAGAAAGCTCTAGTTTTAGATCCGCAATTTCTAAAATTCAGACCCCTCTTCTCTCTCCAGCCCAACGCCCTTGTCTAAAAGTATAACCCCTTCACATCGCCCCTGGCCCCCTGTCGTTCTAATTAATTAAAGCCTGCTGGCACGACCTCTGTACTAACTACCGCATTTCACTGATTATTTCGGTTTGAGTTTTGTTCATCATCATTTTTATATATTCCACACTATATTTATTTGTTTTAATTTTATAATAAAAATGATTTTATAATTTAATGTATCCTGTTAAGTCACATTATTTTATAAATTTTATTTTATGAAGTCTGTTTATAAGCTAAATTATTTTTGGTTCATTATATAATTTTTTTCCTAGAAATTAGTATTATTTTAAAAAATTATTTAAATACCATCCACAGTTACTTATAAATTTTAATTGAAGATCTTGATTGCAGGCAAGGCCTCTACATTGGCACGAAGGGTTCGAAATGGGAACTACATTTCCTCGAGGCCCAACTATCCACATTTATGGTGGTCACCGTACGACTTGACTATTCACATATCATTCTATGATCTTAAATATATGTCAGCGAGTACATGAACATACAGCAATAATAAGGCCATGTCTTTGTCACCCGCGTTGGATCATTTAATGGCTTGTAAGAAAGAAAAGTCATTGGTCAAATGATACGTAAAATGGAAGTACCTAAGTGAAAGGGTTGCAGTGTTTGGAAGTGTCAGTTATTATTACTTATTCACAGCATCGTCGCAACCAAGTTGATATGAATTCAGAAAGAAATCGGAGAAAATCATATTTTTCCTCGTATTTGATGGTTGGGGGGGGGGGGGGGGGGATACACAGAACAGAAGGGCCCCCTGCATCATCAATTGCACGTTCAACCGTGAAGACTTTGACCAAACGCAACCTATTTTACACAGTGCCACAGTGGGTACGCAGTAACGCAAATGAAGACAACCAGCCCCCCTTCTCTGCACCGCTTTAAAGTGGTTCCCTGTCCCAAATGCGATTGTGGACCTTTAAAATTTGCCAGAAAAAGAAGGATTTTGTTTGAACTTTTATTTATATTTTGGCCTTAAAAATGATCGCTATCCAAGCCAGACGGCCACGGCAGGCCGAGGACAGGTGCGCCACTCAACTTGAGGCAGAAGCCTGTGACAATAACAACTCAACGTACTTCCCAAGAACTTGAGAAATTTGATAACAAATACTTTAATTCGGTGATGCTGAGATATTGACTATTATTTTTTAATAATATTATTATTTTAAAATTTTAAAAATTAAATTATTATTATATTTTATATAAAAATTTATAAAAATTATAATAATTAAATAAAATAAGATGAGATAAATTAGATGTTTTTTATATTCAAATCGAGCCTTAGAGTTGTGTTACACGAGACATTTTGTTGATAGGGCCAAATCTTTTTTTTTATATATTTTTTTATATTTTTAAACATTTTAAAAAAAATCATAATGACATTAAAAAAACACTTCTTTAATTATTAAAAAAAAAATCAATTGATAGCTTTTGTCGATGACTGTAGCTTTAATCTTAGATTTAACTTATCGCCCATGCACGACAGATTGCAATTTATTTTTATGAAAATCTTGAACTTTTATTCTCGTATGACAAGTTTGCAAATATATTTTTATAAAAATCTTTTATGGCCGTATCAATTATTTTTTTATTTTTTACACGCTTCCATATTGAGACATCGAACTTCATTTTTTTATTTTATTTAACTAGTGAAATCATATTAAATCAATTCCAAAAACAAAGAAATAAGTTTCATTCTATCAACGATATTTTCATTTTAAGAAGATATTTATTTACGAAACCCAATGGCCGAAATACAACGCATAGGAATAAGAAATGGGTCATACCGCGTTAACGTTGACAAATATACTAGCTATGGGGCCCATAACCAAGAAAGATGCCAAACTTATCTAAAAAGAGACAAAGATGCACGAAAAATATAAACGAATTTCTTACACAATGCACCGAACATGTAGACCAAAACTCCGCCAACCAGTTTATGTTGATGGAAAAGCAAAGTACCATGGATAATGCTTGCAACGGACAAAACTTCCCTATCATGTCAGATTATTTGAAGATGATAAAATCAAATTGCATCCTCACAAATGCTACTCAATCCTAGTCATGGACAACCATATTCTCTAGATACGTTGGACTACCATCAACATCGCGCAATATTCAATGTGAATAAGGTTAGTTGTTGAAGTAATTACTGTATCACAACTAATAATTTGCCGCTAATGTCAAATCTAGTGTGCTTGAGAGGACTGAGCTTCTTTTTGTTTTACAAGCCCCCTCGCCCTTCTCGAAATGATTAACTTTTACATCCCATATTATTCTAATTACGTTGTATGGCCCAAAAACGTAAGGTCCAAATGGATAGGACGAAGCATACAAGGAGGGCAGGAATTGGACTCTTTCGTACCAGCAGTAGTAGTAGTGTGGCCCTTGGAAGTTAAAAACTTCCTGTTTATATACCTTTTGTTCACTTTTATTTATCCGCTGATGTTCTTTTTGAAAAGTGGTCCCAGCACAGTCTGCAACATGGGATTGCTGGCTAGAGATCCAAGGACTCGGGTCCTGTGCTCCTGAAAATTTTATATAGGGTTAGCATGTCCATTTGCATCGATCTTGAGCCCCGGGAGTCCCAATATTACATACGTTCTAAGTGGTGTCATGTTCTCAAGCTGGTAGAACACCATCCATATAAGATTTGCTAGTGGGATTTAAATTTTAAACTTTATTTTTTAAATTGAATTACACTATATTAATACTTTATTAAGAGCTTATCTATACTGATTAATAAATATTAATTTTCTTTTAAAATATAATCAAACATCTTTTGTACTCTGATTAACCTATGTTAATGGTACATCATGCTATTTTTTCCACAGTTGACTTGCCTTAAAAAATGAAGGACGCTGGCGGGGAGGCTAGTGTATTTTGAATTTTTCTTTTCTATTTTTTTAATATCCTTAATTATTAATAAAAAAATATCTATAATTTTATTAATAATCACTTTTTTAAATATTTTTAAAAAATCAAATATGCGTTACAAGTTGGGCGGCTGGCTATCATCGTCAAAAAATAAAAGCGCATTATACCTGGATATATTTATTTTGACTACAGGATTTAAGAATTTTTTTAGGGTTTGTTTGGATTTAGAAATGAGATATAAAAAGATAAGATTGAATGATTTTAGATAAAAATAAAATTAAATAAAATATTGTTAGAATATTATTTTTTAATATTATTATTATTTTAAAATTTAAAAATATTGAATTATTTATTATATTTTGTGTAAAAATTTAAAAAAATTATAATAATGAGATAAGATAAAACAATTTCCAAATCTAAACTGAGCATATCTATATCGAATATATATGTTTTGAAAGTCAAATATTTAAAAGTTATTTTCACCTCGGATAAGCAGACATAAGGGTAATTTTTCAAAAAAAAAAAAAAGAAAAAGAAAAAAACAGCAGAATCTCAACCTAGCCCAAAACATCACCCAAAAAAAAAAAAAAAAAATCGTAAAAAATATGGGATCTAAACTCGCATGAACTGTAGATTAAAAAGAAAAGAGAATCAGATTATTTGTTGCACTGGATGCAGATCAATACAAGCACCTAAAAGTTTGAACCCAATCAGAACGCCTATGAGATTTCCGGTTTCCCCACAATTAGCAGTAGCGTCACCATCCCAAGCTAAGTGATTGAACTTTGCAGCATATATTCAACATATCTACTACTCCCGTAGAGCCGAAAGATATCCAAATCCTGCATGCTAATTAAATGAAGTCTAAGCAAGACGGCTGGCCATCAATTCATTATAATCATCATGCAATCATGATTAAAGCTAACGAGACTAAAAGAAAACAGCGGCCGGAGGAGCTTCACATTCACGCCCATTTGTTCAGCCGCCGGGGTGGTCCACCATGCATGGAATATGTGAGATCGAGTACTTAAAAAAAAATGGTAGCACTCCAACTAAAAAGCTTGCCCTGCCTTAGTGGAGATCGGCGTGCACCATGTGGAATCATGTCTCTTAATCGCGTTTACTTCCGTTTCAATATTTTTTGTAAGTAAGGGTTTCACGTGTAGGAGCATGGGCTTTAACGAAAACATCTCATTTTATGATGGGAACTCGTGAAAGTTTGAAGTTTTTTATACCTTTTTTGTATAATAAACTAGATGGAATAAACACAATCTAAGGCCTCGACCGTTGAAGGTTTTTCAACCATTAATATTCCTGTGTCATGCCTATGGAAAATAGCAACTCTTTTAGGGATCTCTAGTAGGATTAGGAGCTAGTTATACTTTAATAGCAAAGTTGGTCGGTTTCATTAATCATGAACCCCCAATAATGCATAGATTTAAATAAAAGCAAAACCCATTTGGTGAACAAGGAAACAATGTTTGAAATGGACTCAGGCCTCAAGAGTCTCCTGCCTAAATTATAGGAAATTCGGATAGAGGTGTGGGAGAGGGAGCTGCAGGCTGCAGACCCCATCTCCTGGAAGGGGATTGATGGATCCTAAAGGTTAAAAGAGATTAACCTCTCTTCTAGGATGAGATCAAGATCCCAATGTCTAAAGATAAGGACTCGGTAAGAATAATAAAATACTGAATAGACAATAATGAAAATAATAAATTGCATACTTCCTATCGTGGTGATTCAAGAATGAGTAAGAGCCTAAAGAAAACCCAGTACTTAAAGATAAAAAATATTTGAGTAGGAAGAAAATCTTCTAGTCTATGCATTTTGATTGCCGTACTGATGCTATACACAGGTCCTCTATTTATAGGCTAGGCTAGGGACCTTCTAACGGAGTTAGACTTGAACTATTCCTCCCATCAAGGAATATGATAGAGCTTATCCATTACTAATTGTTAAAAATGAAATTCTTAATCCCCTAGTTTAAATTTAAATTTAAACTTATTAACAGATAAAATCTTATCTTCTTAACACATAAAATCTTATCAAAACTTGATAGGCAAGAGGGTCACTCTAAATAGAACTCTAACATTCTCCCACTTGACCATCATGTCACACAAGTTTCCATATAGGGTGATTAAAAAAATAAATATGGCCAAACATTATTTATTTCAACTAGTTATAGAACACTCTCACTCAGATAAAGAAAATTATACACGAATCATGACAGTAAAGCCTTTATAAAGTTAAGTCATCCCTTCCATGTATCACATGTACAATATCCCTTAAATAAGTACCATATGAGCAAATAACCTTATGAATGAACTTCCAATAAGTCATTCGGGTCATTCTTTACGTAATCCCCATGGATAAAAATAATATGCGCAAAACAACTTTATTCTCCCAAATAAAATAAATATTGTATGTCTGTAAACCAAATAAAGAGAAACTAAACATAAAATAAGTTGACAAGTCCCATATTGTTCACATGACCTTTGAACTGCAGTACCGGTAAGCCTTTGGTCATGGGATCTGCAATCATCAACTCAGTACTTATATGCTCAATAAACACCCCATTCCTCTTAATGCTCTCTCTAACATTGAGGTACTTGATGTCGATATGCTTATTTCTGCTACTACTTTTATTGTTTTTGGAGAAGAAAACTGCAGCAATGCTATCACAGAAGATCTTTAGTGGCATCTTTACTAAATTAACAATCTTAAGACCACTGAGGAAATTCCTCAACCAAAATGCCTACGTAGTAGCTTCACAGCATGATATGAATTTTGTCTCAATAGTAGACGTAGCAACAATAGTTTGCTTACAACTCCTCCAAGATATAGCACCCCCAACAAGTAGAAAAATATAAAGTAGATTTTTTGGTGTCTACACATCCGGCAAAATCCGAGTCTGAATAACCAACCACCTCTAATCGATCAGTATGTTTGTAGGTCAATCTGTAATCCTTGGTTCCTTGTAAATACTGTATAACTTTTTTTGCAGCTTTCCAATGACCCAATCCTGGGTTACTTTGATATTGACCCAATAATCCCACTACGAAGCCAATGTTAGGTCTAGGGCAGTTGTGTGCATACATTAGGCTTCCTACTGCAGATGCATATGGTATCCCTTTTATCTGATCCTGCTCCAATGCATTTTGAGGTATTGGATTTTACTAAATGTATCCCCTTAGACAATAGGTGCCACTCTTACAGCTCTTCATGTTAAATCTCTCCAAAACTCTTTCAATGTAGGCCCTTTGAGACAATTCCAAAATTCTTTATTCTCTGTCTATGTGAATCTCTATGCTAATGACATAAGAGACTTCACCTAAATCCTTCATTTCAAAGTTTTGAGAAAGAAACTGCTTGGTGTCGTAAAGCAAGCCTAAATCACTGCTTGCAAGCAAAATATCATCTACATATAGGACTAAGAAAATGAATTTACTCTCACTGACCTTAAGGTATATGCACTGATCAACAAGGTTTTCAATAAATCCAAATGAGTTAATAACCTTGTGAAACCTTATATACTACTGGCGGGAGGCTTGTTTAAGTCCATATATGGATTTCTTTAATTTGTAAACTTTTTGACTATTTTCTTTAAAACCCTCAGGTTGAAACATATATACCTCATCTTCAAAATCCTCATTTAAGAATATTGTTTTCACATCCATCTGATGTAACTCTAGATCAAAATGAGCTACTAATGCCATGACTATTCTGAATGAATCATTCTTAAAAACTGGAGAGAAAGTTTCATGGTAGTTAATGTCTTCCTTTTGAGTAAATCCTTTAGCTACAAGTCTGGCTTTATGTCGTTTAACATTACCAGAAGCAACCCTTTTGGTTTTATAAACCCATTTGCAATCAATGATTGCTGCTCCATTAGGCAAGTCAACAAGATCCCAAACTTGATTGTTAGTGATAGATTCCATCTCATCTTTCATGGCATTATACCAATATGTGGAATTATCTCCACTCATGGCCTTTGAAAACGAGCTTGGATCTTCTTTAGGTCGAACATCAAAGTCAGATTCTTAAAGGTAAACCATATATTCATTAGAAACTGATGGTTTCCTTACTCTTGATGATTTTCTTAATACTACTTCCTCTGTAGTTTGTAAACTAAGAGTAGGTTTTGCTTGAACATGTTCTTCATTAGTAGACTGTTCTAGAAATGATTGTTGTTCAAAGCAATCAATTTGATCTTCTCTTAACATAATCATACGCCTTTCATATGAATGAGTTTTAATTTGCTCTTGTGCTTCCTCAAATTGTAACTTACGAGGATAAGCACTCCCACTAGGTTTAGCCTCATCAAAGAATTTGGCATTTCTGCTCTCAACAATTTTAGGACTATTTGAAGGATAATAAAACTTGAAACCTTTGGAGTTTACCGGATAGCCAATGAAAAAACCACTTATTGTTCTTGGGTCCAATTTCTTGAAGTGAGGATTATAAATCCTCACTTCAATAGGACAACTCCATATGTGTAAATGACTTAAACTTGGTTTTTGTCCAGTCCATAACTCAGAAGGTGTCTTAGAGACAGTCTTGGATGGAACTTTGTTCAAGATATACAAAGCGGTTTTCAAGGCTTCACTCCACAAGAATAATGACAGTTCAAAATTACTAATCATGCTTCTTACCATGCCCATAAGCGTGCAATTCCTCTTTTCGGCTACACCATTTTGTTGTGGTGTGCCGGGCATTGTGTATTGTGCAATAATACATTCTTCTTCAAGAAATTTTGCAAATGGATCAATCATTTGTCCATTTTTTGTGTACCTACCATAATACTCATCTCCCATATCAAATCTTATGATCTTGATTTTATTTTCTTTTTGTTTCTCTACTTCAACTTTATAGGTTTTGAAAGCATCTAGTGCTTCAGCCTTTTCATTTAAAAGATAGAGATACATATACCTTATATGGTCAGGGAGTAGGAAAAGGTCCACAAATATCAGTGTGTATAATTTCTAAAATACTCGAACTTCTTGTAGCATCTTTAGTGGTCTTGTTGGTCTGCTTTTCTTTTATGCAGTCCACACAAGTCCTAAAGTCAATAAAATCAAGAGTTTGTAAGATTCCATCATTCACCAACCTTTTAATTCTCTCTATGGAGATATGTCCCAATCTCTAATGCCACAACATGGATGAGTTGTCATTTATGATGTTTCGTTTAATACCAACATCAATATGCAAGGATAATGAATTATTCTCAAAATTGGGATCTAACTCAAATTTAAATAAACCATCAACTTTTATTCCACCACCAATGTAAACATTATTCTTAAAAATGCTGAAAGTAGAATTAACAAATCTAAACTCAAAGTCAATCCCAGTCAACTTTGAAATTGAAACCAAATTTCTAGAAAAATTAGGAATAAAAAATATAATTTCAAGGTCTAAAACAAGACCAATTTTTTTAAAAAATCTAAAGATCCCAATAGCCTTTACTTGTGAACGCATCTTGTTTTCTGAATAGACATATTGTTTACTTGGTTTCGGCTTTCTTGTTTTGAGAAATCCTTGCATGGTATTAACAATATGGATTGTAGAACCAGAATCAATCCACCACGTGTTTCGGGGAGCTTCTACAAAAAATGATCATGACACACTAGAGATAGGAGATTATCTTTTTTTTCGAGCCATCTCTTAACTTTTGGCAATCTTTCTTCATATGCCATTTCTTTTTGTAGAAGAAACAAGAATTCTTATTGTCATTTTTCTTAAATGACACATTGTGCTTATGCAGTTGGGTATCCTTGCATTTCTTGGTCTCTACATTAGTATGAGTGGCCATATGAACACTTTCAGGCCTCTCATTTTTCAGTCTCTCATCTTCTTGAACACACATGGTCAATAATTCATTAACTAACCATTCATTCTTATGTGTATTGTAAGAGGTTTTGAAATGACTATATTCAAAATGGAGAGAATTTAGAATGAAATGTACAAAGAATGACTCAGAGATCTCCATCTTTAGGGACTTAAGTTGAACTTTCATGTCTCTCATTTGCATAATGTGTTCACGCACACCTTTAGTACTATCAAAAGTCTTACTTGATAGTTTCTTCATTAGGGTACTAGCTGTGACGCCCCCAAATTCCGCTTGGGATTGAACGGACATTTGAAGCGTCGAGACATGCAACACAAGGTTACCTGCCCCCGTTCATGACATATAAGATGCAATGTTCCTAACATGCATCTAGCATTATGCAATATTCGCAGCGGATATTTTTTTTTTTTCTTTAGCAATACTATGCACCAAACTAAAAATATCCCAAATACTTGAAACATATTTCATACATAAAAACATACTAAAAAGCCGTGATCACTACACTAGTCCAAAATGGTTGTGATCAAAAGAATACTTGAGATACAACTCCAAAAGTACAAGCATTAACCTAAGTTAAATACTATACCATCATCAACATCGCACCGTAGCCTAGATGACCGTATTCAGATGGTCAGATTCCAATTCTTCTTTGGGTCCTGTAACAAGATCTACCATTCGGGGGGAATGGTAGTTGGGACTACCACAGTGAGATTTGATTACAAATCTCAGTAAGTTAACATAAAACTCACACACAGGTTAAAGATGCATGCATGGCAGTAAAAGCATAAATGCATAAGTAAAGTCGTACATAAGCATAGCATAACTTGACATATAACATGACATAACCAGAACTTAAACGTGAACTGAACTTGACTTAACATGACATGAACTTGAGTTTAAAACATAACATGGACTTGAAATGTAGCATGAACGTAAACATGCATAACATAAATATGAACTTGAAAATAACATAAACTTGAACATATCATGACATAAACGTGAACTTGAGACATACTGTAAACGTGAACTTAACATGATGTGAACATGAACTTGGAACATAACTTGATCATGAACATAACATGTACGTGTACATAACAAAACATGAACTTGATCTGAAACTTGACTTATCATGCACTTGATCTGAAACTTGACTTAATACGTACTCCACAGTTGTTGTGGCCCCACGTATTCTACGTGTCACAATTGCTGTGTCTCACGTAGTGTATGCTCCACAGTTGTTGTGGCCCCATACTTCATGCTCCACAGTTGTTGTGGCCCCATGAATACACGTAACATAAAATATAATACGTACTCCACAGTTGTTGTGGCCCCACGTATACACGTAACATAAAATATAATACGTACTCCACAGTTGTTGTGGCCCCACGTATACACGTAACATAAAATATAATACGTACTCCACAGTTGTTGTGGCCCCACGTATACACGTAACATAAAATATAATACGTACTCCACAGTTGTTGTGGCCCCACGTATACACGTAACATAAAATATAATACGTACTCCACAGTTGTTGTGGCCCCACGTATACACGTAACATAAAATATAATACGTACTCCACAGTTGTTGTGGCCCCACGTATACACGTAACATAAAATATAATACGTACTCCACAGTTGTTGTGGCCCCACGTATACACGTAACATAAAATATAATACGTACTCCACAGTTGTTGTGGCCCCACGTATACACGTAACATAAAATATAATACGTACTCCACAGTTGTTGTGGCCCCACGTATACACGTAACATAAAAAATAATACGTACTCCACAGTTGTTGTGGCCCCACGTATACACGTAACATAAAAATATAATACGTACTCCACAGTTGTTGTGGCCCCACGTATATACGTAACATTAAATATAATACGTACTCCACAGTTGTTGTGGCCCCACGTATTCACGTAACATAAAATATAATACGTACTCCACAGTTGTTGTGGCCCCACGTATTATACGTAACATAACATGTCTTATCTTTCTTAATGCATGAGATATTAATTAATATCATATACTTTTCTAACATGGCGTATACTTGTAAATGGCACAATATGATTTAATCATAACATTTCATGGCATACTTAACATGGCATACTTATAACATACATCATTGTATGACAGAAAAGATTATGTAACAGATAATTATTCATGAGAGATTAAATCATACGTAGCAGATAAACATGTAATGACATAGCATGACATGGCATATACGATAACATACATACATAAATTGTAGTTCTCTTACCCATCACACATACACAATAAACTGATAGTAAGTTAGAGGCTAACTTACCTCGATCGTCGCGTTCTATGAGAATAGAGCGCGAGACACGAGGAACTGCACAACAGCTGGAAGAGGAACACTCAAGTCCTTAAGATTTTCACTTCTGAACTCAATTGCCATATTGTAAGCACTTGCAACACCACGGCCAACTTGAGGTTTCACTATACTCGGAAGAGATAAATTGACTTCAGAAAGCCTTTGCACTAAAACAAGTTCATTAAAATTATCAATAACAACCAAACAAACAACTCATTTCTCAATCCATATACTCTTAGCCATAGTCAACCACAAGATGACACCAGTCATCCCGGACTATAATCCATATCATCACTGCTTCGGGACACTGTCATACAGTTTCCCAACATTACACCATACGCTCCACACTTCTCTGCTACGCCATCCAACCCTTCGTGACACGCCATCCGGTGTATCACGACTTAGTACAGAGTACACTCACGTGAACTCTCTTCCATTCACACTACAAAACCCATCACTGCGATACACGTCTCACGGTGCATCGCTACGCGACACGGAGTACGCGCTACGCGTACTTCCTTCGCTACAACACTCATCAACACGATGCACATCACACGATGCATCGCCATACCACACGGAGTACACTACATGCGTACTCCCTTCCTTCTACGACCCACATCACTACAGCGCACGTCGCGCGGCGCGTCGCTGCATTACACAGAATACGCTACACGCGTATTCTCTTCACACAACCCGCCGTATCACATCTACGGCATCCATCTCACGCCTATACTTCACAGCACAGTCCACAAAACTACAAAATCAAGCCTAACACTTCACAACCACACTTCGTTTCACAACTACGCAGCGAACTCCACAAACACTAACTACACAGTCTACAGCCAACCAAATCAACTATGTTAAACATAAATAACTAAAGATAGAGGGTTATACCATCGACGGGATAACCCGTGCGTCGCTCGCTGCTCGTCACGAACATGCGTCGGAGGAGCATACGTGGCGGTACGGTGTCTGTCCACCACATAAAGTGGTAGTTTGGGCTTGAGAAAGGCTAGGCGTGGTCTTGGAAGACTCACGGTCGCCTTGTGATGGTCAAAGGTGGCGGAGCACGGCGGCATCACGCCGTGAACAGTAACTCCGAACGGTGAGCGGAGGAGACGCGAGGTAGCGAAAAGCCATAGAACTTCATGGAAAGCTAGGGAAAGGTAGAGGAACATGTGGTGGAGCTGTGGTGGCGAGGTGGTGGTCGGACGGTGGCTAACGGCGGCAGATCGGCCGTTTGAAACCATTTTTGGCCTTGGAGAGTGCGGGAGAGTGTGAGCTCTACGAAGCTCCGTTGGCCATGAAATTTCTTGGAGAGGTTCATGAGGATGAGAGGAACAAGATGGTGGTGGTGAAACACCACGGGTGGCCGTGTACGGCGGCGCACGGTGGTGCAACCGAACGGGTGTTTTGAGAAACCCATATGAGAAAAAGTGAGAGTTAGGGAAAAAGAAAGACATGGGGAGGAAGCCCTTGATGTGGTGAATCCAATGGTGGTGCTTGGTGGCTGATTTGGCCGTGTATGGTGGTCCAAAATGGTGAAAAGCCTTAAAAACCCATTTGTTTGGAGGCGAGAGTGGTGGCTAACGGTGGCTCGGATGGAGGTGAAACTTGGAGGGGATGTTCACCGGTGAGAGGGGAAGAAATCTGGGTGGGTGGTGTAGTCCACGCCGCCGGCGAGCGGCGGTTCTGGGCGGAGAAAGAAATCGGCAACAGGGGAGAAAACAGGGCAGGGGCAGCAACTTCCGGGGGCTCGTGGCGGCTAACGGCTGGTCCGATGGCTCTGAAAATTGGAGGGGATGAACTTTGGTGGGATTGGAAGAGAATGGCGGGGGTGGTGTACGACACCTCCACCGGACGGCGGAGAAACGGGCGGTCAAAGGGGCGGCGACGGTAAGGAGAAATGGGGAAGGGAAGAGCAGGGAGAGAGAGAGAGAGAGGAAAGAGAGAGAAGAAAAAGGAAAAAGGAAAAAGTGAAGGAAAAAGGGTAGGGGCCTAGGTAATTAACTTCAATCCTACGCTTCGGGATCCTCAAATAAACCAACGGTGAGTTAAAACACTGATTTGAAAACGCGTAAGTGTTTTATTTTAAATAAAACACTTTAAATAAAACACTACGATGAATTAAGGTAGAATATTATTTTATAAACTAAAATTTATAAAATAATATTTCCTCATCATTATTTAAAATGATAAAGTACCGTTAATTAATCGAAGATGATAAAATCATTTAAATTAATAAAATACTTAATTACAACACTGAGAGAAATTAATATAGAATATTATTTTATAAACTAAGGTTTATAAAATAATATTTTCTTCATCATTGTATAAAATGATAAAGTATCATTAATTAATCAAAGTGCATAAAACACTTGAATAAACACTAAGAGGAATTAAGATAGATTATTATTTTATAAACTAAGGTTTATAAAATAATATTTCTTCATCATTATTAAAATGATAAAGTATCTTTAATCACTCAAAGAAGATAAAACCATTTAATTTAAATAAAAGTTTTCAACGTAAAAATTAAACCTCTTAATATCTTAAAACAACTAAAATATTTAATCTAAGTAATTATCCACAATTATAATATTTTCAGAGCTCATTAAATTATTATAATTGTGCTATTTTAAAAACAAGCTTATCTAATACTTTGAAATCCGGTAGATAAAATCTGAAATACGCCATCAAGGTACAACGCTTAGGATAAATCTGTTCATGATTTTACAGTTGTCGGTGAAGAACAAAGTACCGTGATTTACGGAAAAAGATAATTATGCATGTGATTTCGGGTGAGGGTAGAGACGAGAGAGATAGTGATTGCTGTCGGGAAAGAATCCAAAATTGATTGCCGTGCTGTCAAAAAGCGCGAAAAAGAAAGAGAAAGGTGAGGAGATAAGACTAAAGTTTAGCGGGCTGTTACACTAGCTAAAGTCTTGTCAGAGCGAACAAATTGTTCCTCAATAGCCTTTAGGAATGCCTTAGCCTTATCAGTTTCAGGGATAAAACCTTGAATGATTTTGTTGATGTGAGATTTCATGAACAACAAATATAAGTGATTAGATCGCTCCCACTATTCATTATTAGAAATCTGTGCTGGCGTACTTGATTCCGTGAGGGTGGGTGGTTCGTCCACACGGATCACCATATCAAGCTCTAAGCACCCCAATTTTAGAAGAATATTTTTTTTCCAGTCAGAGAAATTATCACCATTTAACATCGGAATACGAATAATATCATCAAAAGGTAAAGAGGGAAATGTTAAAGCTGCAATAACCAATAAATGCTTTAATGCTATGAATTTTAACTTTATTTAAATCAACCAATGTTAATTTAACCAATAGTAAATTTTAACCAACTATAAATAGTGGTTACATCACATAAAAATTTACTAAATATCTAAATAATAAGACTAGTGAATTATTCAATGTTAAAGAATAAATTCTCCATACCTTTGGGCATAGGAAAATTTATCACCAACACGAAACCATCTATCTTATTCTAATTAAACCACAAAATAATAACCTCCCTTTGGGGCTGGGTCACTAAAATAATGATTTAATCCTAATACAGATGCTAATATATTTTTATGAAGTTAAAACTTTATATGATTATCGTTATAAATTAGTATGCTTTGGCTACTCCCAAAATACTCCGATAATCGGCATGTGATTATTTTTCAATAAATAAGGATGCTTTGACTATTCCCAAAATATTTCAAATAATCATAACCTCTAACATCTTATCATAGGAAAAACAATATATATTGATCCACCCAAAATTAATATAATGAACAAACAATCCAAAAATAAGCCCAAGAATAAAACAATTTTTTTAAAAAAATAATATTTTATTTCTTTAAATTGGGCTAGTCAAAATTGTTTTGTGTGGATCAATACTTACTGAACATATAGCCAATTCCAAAGGCTGGCATTTATAGGGTGTCTTTTAATAAGGACAAATCTTTCTTAAAAGCCAGAGGCCTAATAAGGCCAAGAAAGTTTAAAAGGCCAAAAGGCCTAATAAGTCGTTAAAGGCCTAATAATGTCAAAATTGATAGAAGACCAAAACAAACTAAAAGTAAATTCATAGTTGAGGTTCATATATATATATATATATATATATATATATTTAAACAGCGCTGATCAATGTCTTGATGAATTTTATGGTAGAAATAAATAGTAGTACTAAGTAAGTTCCCATGAAAGATTCTTCTTTCCTAGACAGAATTTCAAGGCTCCCAGGAAAGATTGGAGGGTCACAATGATCCCATTTAAGTTCCAATCTCCTAGACAGAACTGTTTTAGACTATAGGTATCCACACTCCCACAGCAATAGGCCATAAAATTTCTCATATCAAATCAAATTTGATCTCACAAAGAAAACACAATAATATTAGATTTTCATGTTCAAACGAGAAAATACATATATCTCAAAAATATGAATCAACAGTCATGAAGGTAGCTCTGATACCACATGTAAGAATAATAAAATACTGAATAGACAACAACAAAAATAATAAATTGCATACCTTCTGTTATGGTAATTCAAGAACGAGCAAGAACCTAAAGAAAACCCACTTAAAGAGAAAGAAATATTTGAGTAGGAAGAGAATCTTCTGGCCTATGCCTTTTGATTGCCATATTGATGTTGTACACAGACCCTCTATTTATAGGCTAGGCTATGGACTCTCTAACAGAGTTAGACTTGAACTATTCCTCCCATCAAGGAATAGGATAGGGCATATCCATTACTAGTTATTCAAAATGAAACTCTTAATCCCCTATTTTAAATTTAAATTTAAATTTCTTAACAGATAAAATCTTATCTTTTTAATAGATAAGATCTTATCAAAACTTGATAAGTAAGAGGGTCACTCTAAATAGAACTCTAACAGACTCCTCAAATACGGAATGAGAGACAGACAGATAAAATAGATTTTATAGTGTTTATTGAACATATAATTATGTCAAAAAAGATGCATAGATTTATACTTCAAACTTATTTTATGTAACTATCTTTTTCCAACTTTGAGCGATATTTTTCCATAAGAACCAAAGCGAACGCTTTTGGAAAATATGGACTCATGGTCGTGTTCAGTACTCCAAGCATACTTATGGGCCAGCAATAGACCCAATGTTTGAGTAGACTGAGTGACGGAGGCGAAGGCCCGAAGCAGATAGCGTCGCTGCCAGAAGGAAGTAGCCAACCTTCTGTTGTAGTTACCTTTTGTTGAAGACATTTTTCAGGGCGAAGTAGCCACAAACTAGAGATGCCAACAATGTGCCTTCAGATAAGCTTCTAATACAAGCTTGGACGTGTATGTTACAAACTCAAAATCTACATAGAAGAAATACTTAAGATCTGATCTAAGCCGGAGGAGCTAGTGACGATAAGCTCCAACTCCGCCGCCAATAGCACCGTGCCTCTGGTGAATGGGAGACCGATTGCTATGTTGGGAGTTATGGTGAATGGGAAGCCGACGATGGTTGGTATTTTTGACCTCTTGGCGTCTATTGGCACCATGCTTTGCACTGCCTTTTGTTTCCTTTGCTGTCATTTTAATGGCACTTATCTTCATTAACTCTTCTAATACTTCTTCCATGGATGGACGATTTTTGGGGTCTGATTCGAGACATTTTAGTATCAATTGAGCTGCTTGGAATGCACCTTCTAGTGGGTAATATTCACGTAGCCTTGGGTCCATTTTTTTCTTGAGTTTCTTTTTGTCGGACATAGAGGGTCTAGTCCATTCCACTAAGTTGCGCTCGCCTCTGGCCCTATTTGTGTCGTGTACTTGTAAGCCTGTCATCATTTCTAGCAATACGACCCCAAATCCATAGACATCACTTTTTACATACAAATGACCTGTTGATTAGGGTGTTTGTTAGAATATGAATGCATGGGATGGTCAAAATTATGTTCTTATTTTTATGTTAATCCAATATCTTGAGATATAAATTATTCATGAGTATTGAAGTAAATGGTTATAAGTGAAAAGTTACATCTCTATCTCAAAATTACAACTCCTATGCAACTTCAATAATTAAAATAAAATTGTTCTTCGTGTAATATCTTGTTATCTTCGGTAACACTTTAGGTTAGGTTTGTATGTTGAAATGAGAATTTTTAGTATGAGATGAAAGTTGAATAAATATTTTTTTAATATTATTATTATTTTAGAATTTGAAAAAGTTGAATTGTTTATTATATTTTATATGAGAATTTGAAAAAATTGTAATGATGACATGAGATAATATGAGAATTCTTAGTTTAAATGTTGAACTGAGTTGAGATAAGTTGAGTTCTTTATGAATAGTAGTGAGTTGAGATGGTAAAGTGAGTTTTGTATGATCTACCTAAGATAAGTTTAGATGTGTTATGATGTTAAGATGAGTTTACATGTATTTATAGGAAGTTGAAAAAGTTGTAGGTCCCGCAGATAAAGATGTGTTAAATTGAAAAAAGTTGTGAGTTTCATATGTAAAAAGATTTTAAGTTGAGATGAATTTAGTGATTTGAGAGTTGAGTGATTGAATGTTAAACTCGACTTAAAATTAAACTAAACTGAGATGAACTCAATTCAATCCAAGTTCCAAATAGACAATATTTATTGATACAATGCATTTTAAGTGGTTTTACATGTCTATTATCTACATAAACAACTATTTATAATGTATCACATCAACAAACAAGACTCAGAATAATAAAATTTAGAATGAATGATAGTATTGCTTAAAATAATCTATGCACGTTAAATACAATTTTTATACTCAGATTTAAATGTACACCTTTTAATCTTTCTAAATTGAGTCTCAGTTTCTAGGACTAGGAGTACTTTTGAGTGTAATTTATGTGCATGGCTCTAACTAATTCTTAAATGTACACTTTTTTTTTTTTTTTTCCTCTTTTGAAGGAGTTTCGGACATACATTAAGAGACGACAGTATCATTTTTCTAAGGGAAATCGATCGACAATCTTTTAATTTCACAAAACTCATGTAATAATTGAAAAGTGGGGCATTACCGGTTTCAACATATTCAGGAGCTGCATAGCCATAAGTGCCCATGACAATAGTTGTCACGTGCGAGTTGCCATTTAACGGGCCCAACTTTGCCAGCCCAAAATCCGAAAGCTTTGCATTGTAGTTCTACAATAAGAAACCCAACATAAAATCAAAGCAACAAGGAAGAAAATGGCAAAGAAAAGAAAAACCGCCCCAACTGTTAATAAATTTGTTGAAGTGGCTTCAATTTCAAATCACAATGGAAACGTTACCCCATCCAGCAGTATATTGGATGTCTTAAAATCGCGATAAATGACAGATTTCTCTGATGTGTGCAGAAAAGACAGCCCCCGAGCCGCTCCTATGGCTATGTCAAGCCTTTTATCCCATGAAAGTGGTTCTGGAGCTCCTTCTAAAGGCAAGCACACGTATACAGATTTAAAGAAATGAAGCAAAATTTGCATAGAAAACTCCATAGTTGTGATCGATTGGAAGTGGTTCTTAGTTCTTACTTTTGAAAAGGTGGTTTTCCAAGCTTCCCTTCTGCATATATTCGTAGACAAGAAGGTACTCCTTGTCTTCCCAACAGTACCCCAGGAGCTTGACTAGGTTCGGATGGGAAAACTTCCCCAAGAATTTCACCTCCGCCTGTGCCCATAAACACAATGACAAGGTCTAAAATGGTTCGATTTAATAAACAAATGGCATATTACTGTTCCGGATCAAAATTACTGTTCCGGTTCAACAAATTAATAAACAAATGGCATATTTAGAAGAAAAAATCGACGTAGGTAGGCAGAATATTATTGCTTTGTCTATCCATTTCTATCAGCTTCTTGTGTCACGTAAAACCCCACAAATTTCTGGGCTCTCATCATTTCCGGCATAAGCAAATGATCTTATAGAAAAGTGCTTAAAACCATGCCCAGTCAAAATATTCTCTATGGGTTTCGGTAGACGGTAAGATGAGATAATTTTAAACGTGAGTTAAACGATGAATAGAATATTGTTTACAAACTTTAACAACTTTGATGAAATTTCAAAAAAGTTTTCGTGGAAAACTCGACAAGTTGAAAAAACTGTCCCAGTGCAGCGGGGCCTCCCAATAATTAGTTTGAATGACAAAAACTCTAAAATGGTACAGATAAAAGCCACTTCTTTTGAAAAATCTGAATTGCCAAACTTTATATAGGGATTAAGAAAGTCTCGTCCTTTTCTTTTAAATTTTAATTCATTCCGAGTCAGTCAGTCAATGGTATCGCGAACGAACAGGGAGAATACATAGACGACTAGATCAGGAGGTTACCATCCATTCTTTCAACCCCTGGGGGCTGTCGGGGTTCGATTTCTTGACGGCAACAGCCATGCCAGCGCCGACCTTGGATGGCGCGTACGTGTTCACGTCCACCCAACCTTTGAAAACTCTTCCGAAACCTCCCTCGCCCAGCACCGTAGCCGGTCTGAAATTTCGTGTTGCACTCTTTAGCTCCTCAAGAGTGAACACTTTCAGATTCGGGGTTATGACCCTTCCGATCTGAGGCGTCGTTTCCTCCAAGTTGCTTTGAACGAGGTTTCCATTTTCGGTAGCACTGCTGTTGCTTCGTGATGTCCATCGCCCACTTTCTTTGCTAATGTTTCTTGATACTTCTGCATGAAATGAAAGGAAAAGAAAGGAAAAAGTGCGCGTTAAATAGCAGAGTCCTCGGGCGCTTCAAAAGCTACCTCGAACTTTCCATGATATTCTTGTTATTGTTATGTTATTGTTATTGTTACATTAATATAAACCTTTAAATTGACAACGTACCAAATAGACAAAGCAGACAACGTGTGTTAGAAACGGATCTGATACTTTGTTCGAGAAATTTACGTGAAGAAATACAAAGGATATCCGAGAAAAAAAAAATCACAAAAAATAAAGGAAACCGAGAATCCGACAGATTATGGAAGGACAAAGGAGAAAGGAAGAATTGATTGGTAAATTCAGAAGGGGTACGTACCAGATGGGCTAGAAGGTTTGGTGGTGCTTGGGCTATGGTGGTTACTCACCGGAGCAGCAAAGCAGTTTCCCATGACGATAACTCTTTTTCGTCTTTAAGTCTCTCTCGACTCAGGTACTTATGCAGTTCTCCGCAGTCTCCAACTTCCTACAAAGAGAGAAGCAAGAGACAAGAAATTACCAAGCAAGAGAAAACTGGTATAGGGAGACCTTGGGCTTGGACCCCTCTCCCGCTCTCTCTCGTTTATGTCGTTTATTGTTATGTCGTGCAAATCATTTATGAAGGGAGAGTACACACAATTGAAACCTGAAAATGAGTCCGGTCCGGTTTGGTGCATGAGAGAAGTCCCTTTCAATAATAAAAGATAAACACCAAGAAAGTCTTAAGTCACCGGACCAATCGCTAAACGAAAATCTCGAGCAGTTGGGCCCATTAATTAATTGTAAGGCTCATCCCAATATTTTTCGCCCTAATTAAGCATTATGATAATATACAGTATATACATTATTAAAAACATGTATTTGAGACCAATTAATTTATTTGCGTGTCCCGCCGTGCAATTGTACCTTTTTTAAATTTTAAATATTTTTAAAAACTGTTTAATATTTTAAAAAAATAAAAAAATCAATACACAAATAATCACTTACTTAATTAATAAATAATTTTTTTAAAAAAAAATTAAATGCATGAACGGATAAAATGAAGAGAAATAATAGCATTATTCTTATATGTATATAGTTGGATAATATAAGCTGCATTTTGTTTTTTCGGATAGGTGGCCGATAAAATGCCCACTTCCCGATCCGTCTTAATTCTTGGTTATAGGCCGTGATCAATATATAGCTAATTTTAATTTTTACGTGCTCTGAGTTTCAAATCACCATATATATATAAATATAAATATATATATGTATAATGTAATGTCCTATAAACACGCAACACCGTACCATATAGTTGTGAAGTACTTAGAAATAGTCCTTCTTCATGAGTCAAATGTCGTTGGTAGAAGGACCGAGTCCAAGAGGGGAAGGGGAAAAAAAACATTAGCACCGCTAAACACTTTGTAGGATATAATATTTCTATAACATTAGTTTCTTTTTTAACGATCGAGCAGTAGTTAATTAATTTCGGTAATAATAAAGGCACATGAGATTTATTTCATGGGATGTAATTAGTCGATAGAATGTCATGTTAAGTGAAGGAAATATAAATAATTCAAAACAAAAGTAACACTGTCTATCATATAATTTTGTCTATTAGTCAATGACCTAATCTGAAACCTTTTTCCGGATATTTGCTCACGGGGTTTTGACCAAATACTACAAAAACAAAAAAAGAGATCGAACAAGTCCCTTTTAGGTTTTAAGAACCCTCTTGTATATATAATGTTCGAGTCCAATATACAGAGACAATTAGGACTCGTCAATTACGTTCCCATTAATGGTCGGCCTCATTTTTCCAAGACTAGACGGGCGGAGAAAAGGACCACTGCCACCTACTATGTACCAAGGATTAATTCCTTGAGGAATGGCTAATGAAAAGATAAATATTTTAGTGATTTTAGAAAAATAAATTTATAAATTAATTTAATTTGACGAGATATGACATTAGATTGTAAAATTATTTTTATTATTAAGTAGATTTAACGTATATATAAACGTATATCAATTTGTAAATTTACATTTATGAAATTTCTTTGTGACTGTACTACTTCTCGATAAAGCGGGAGTTTTGAGAAAAATCATGTCATATTGTGTAAGTGTTTTTCCCTTAATATAGCTAAAATATATATTCTACGATTATACAACAGGTACTCCATTTAAAAAAATAGAAGAAGAAGTAAAATCTATCATTATAAAAATAATTTTGTCATGTAAGCCTCAAATTTATTTCTTTTTGTTTTTAAAGTACGCAAGACTTACAAGTCTTAAGACTATAAATATTCAAGAGAATAAGGGTCTCCATCTTATCTATAGACCTGATCTTTAGAGTGATATGCACGGTATTAGTATACGGGTGTGACTTGCTTGTGGATGTACAAGTTTTATTTGCACAGAAAGTAAGGTGCATAGGAAATTTCTGAGATATTAATTAGGATTAAGACATCATGTATGGATTGAAAATATTAAGGATTCTTTAAGTGAAAACCTACCACCACTAAATTAACGTTGTGGCCATGAGAGAATAAATTATATGAGTTATAACCATGTGCTTAAATCAATGGACAGTTCTACAGCTACTGCTCACGGTTACTATAGTAATGGGGAGTTATCGTTAGTTAATTTTAGTATTTTTTTTCTACTTTTAAATATATTTTTTTAAAAAAATTAAGACATTAATAAAAAATACTTTCTTAGTCAAGAAGTTAAAAATAAAAAATAAAAATAAAACAAATTTGCAACGGTAGCTCCTGGAGCCGGAGCGGTGTGTTTAGCATTTTCCTAAATCAATAGACCAAGATTGTCACGCCTTACAGCTGTAAATGTGCTGGACACAAAAAATAGTACATAATTTCCCAGATTTACATGAAGTCAACAATAATATCATACTTCCTAATTAAGTTCTTAATTTATAAATTATGTTTTAATTAATAAATAATCACTTTGCCGGCCACCTATCTGACCTTTGAGGATAAAGAAAGGAAAATATTAAGCACTAATTAATATTAAATTAATTAATTTAGAGATCCTGTATTTGGATTGATGAAATGTTAGGGATCCATTTATAAGATTCTTGAACACCAATGATATCATACTTGAATTTCTGAATGATAAAGAAGCCATAGAACCTTCTGAAGAAATTAGCTGCCAAGCATTTTTGACATAAAAGTCCACGGTCTTGTGTATTGGAGAAGGTGCATGTATTTTATTTCTTAGTATGGTTGCTTGATCATTGAGTTCTTGGTAACTTAGCATTTAAGTATTGATTTAGCTTTAGATCCAACAATATATTTGTATTTTATGAACAAAAATATCAATTTTACAAAAATAGTAAAATTCTTTTTACCATAAAGTAAATCTATATATATATATATGTTCATAAGTTGGTGCAGAGAATGCTTCATTCCCACCACTTGTAAGCAGAACTCCTATTTTAATATGTTGATTTTTGTCGCTTTGTGTGGGATTATTTTGGTAACTTAGCCTTAAATGTTGCCAAACCACTCAAACACAAGGAACATAAATGTCTCTGGAAATTGAGGACAAACCCACGTACAGATATAGAAACTATGGCAATGTCTACATTCGAGGAAGGATGAATGATTCTCCCATTGGATAATTCAAATACAAAATTCAAGGTCTTCGGAAAAATCAAACATCCATTATGCAATCCTCTTCTGGGTTGGTGGTCTGAAGGGACGAAATGGATCAAATTCCAATGTTATTCATAGCTTAACCCGCTGGATACTGTATATTACTCCATCTACAAAGACATAACAGCAACATCCTCGAAGTATTAGAACAATCTTACAGCACCCACATGCTGTCGTTTTATCTAACAAATTTAAGGCATGAACAGGTCAGGTTGGTCTATTTTTCTTACCACCACCACCTGCTGGTGGGGTTTCAACAACCAAATTCTTCTAAGAAAACATGTCTAACTGTCCTTTTCACATTCCTGTTTTACACTCAAGAAGAATCTGAGAAAAATCACTCAAATTGACTCCAGCACATCAAATAGGTTCTTCATATGATCATGTTTAGCCAAGCACAACCAATCAAGATCCCAAATTCTAAAGGCTTGAATGAAAGAGCATGTATCCTACAACATCTATTGAAAATTCCATACTGAATGAAAGGCCCACACGAATAGTGCTAAATGCTATAAAACCGATTCCACATGTATATCGTTCTCCCACTATAAGCCTTAAAGTTCTGACATGAACTGTACAAAATCTTAATCCGAGCAATATCTGAATAATACAATTACAAGGTCAAGAACAAAGATTTTTCCCCCTAATTTCATTAAATTCAATATTCAATAATCCAGACAATAATTACACAAAAAAAGTAGACCCCATAACAGCACAATACAATGTGTATATGGGTAGGCTTAACTTATCTTTCTTCTTCTCCTGGTCATGTTGGCATGACAACACAAAATGAGCTCCAAAACCAAGCAAAACCTCACCACATTTGAATTTCTTGATTCCGATTTCAATGGCACCGTCGAGTGGACTCTCTTCTTCTTACAAGTCCCAAGCCACTAATCATAAGCACCTAACCACTTTTAATTACTTAAAATAATAATAAAAAATATATAATTCCCAAACCTGGATATATAACATAAAGCATCCATATATATACTCATTCTCTAGGTGCATATATAATACAATGGAGAATGGATTTCAATACATTTTTCTTCTAAATTTGACTAGGCAGCAAACCTGCAAGAACAGATTATGAAGAACAAATATTAGAAGGCAGATTCCATCATCTTCACTACTTAAATCAAATAAGGAAGCCAAGGATAATTGAACGACAAATTACATCTGACAGAGAGAGGAACTTCCTCTCTTAATGATCAGTTACTATAGAATATTGTTACCAACTCAAGTACTGGTGTAGTATGACACCTACACCTAAACAAAATATAAAATTTATCCGTTTCTTTGCATGATAGTGGCAAACTCGTGAAAATTATTTACAAAGACCAAAAGTGCGACACTCCCTCCCACCCCAAAGATATTGATACAAAAATACAAATACACAGGAAATAAAAAGTATTATGATTCTTGATGAACAAGAAAAATAGAAGGATATAAAGGGATAAAAAGATTTCCTTTCTATAAATTAACTCCCAGAATGAAAAATGAGGAAAAGACAACTACCATACAATCAATACTGACACAGGGTCACAACCTGACTTCACTGAGTTAAAAAAGCACATACAGAAGACCAGGTGGAATCCTAAATTCACTTTCTCGGGTTATAATTGCAATAAGAGAAAACAAAGATGCTGTATAAAGAAAAAAGAAAAGGTAGGAGTCGTAAGACATTTGCAAAGGTATATGCAAGGCCTGAAGATTTCTTTAATGTTAACTGATATCTGCACCTTCCAATGACTTTTGTAAGAATTTGAAAATCGTGTGAAAAATGATATGTAACAAAATGATAATTCATGATACAATAATTGGAATTTAGATAAAACAATGAGAACCAATAGCTTCTTTTGACTTTTGCAAGAGGTGGGAGCATTGCAGCATCGGATGCTGCAATCAATGGGTGCAGCCTTCCTAATAAATGCAATTGCAAGCAGCAAAACTAAAGTAATTTTTGTTTCTTTTGCCGGATTTTGTAACATAGTATTTCTAAACCCATAGAGTGAGTTGGTGCCTTACAGTTAATCAAAGCATTTCAGCAGCTTCTGCCTATCAATGTTTAAACAGAGGATGATTGAGGCGGGGGACTGTGGACCCGGCTATTATGGACTTCAGAGGTGCAAGTCTGAGAGGACAAGTACTCGAGTGCCACGACAATATCGCCAATAAGAGGGCGGAATGTTGGTTGCTCCTGAAGACACATTGCAGTAATAGCGATTGCATGATGCAAACAACGAACAGGAAAGCTACCTTGCAATAAAGGATCAACTAATTGGATGAATTTCCTTCGGTCCCTCAAAAATGGACGAGACTGCAATGGAGAAACAGATTACATATCAGAGAGAGAGAGAGAGAGAGAGAGAGAGGTGCATTTTTGATAATCAAGGAGCTTTTTTTTTAATTTAATTTAATTATTATTATTATTATTATTTTATGACGGGGGAATCACCCCACGACAGAGCCTTTAGGACTCACTCATGGAATCTAAACCCCCCTCCAACCCAAGGAGTCTAGCACAACAACCCACCGCCATGACCTCCCACTTAAATCACAGTTTGATCCCGTGGGAATCGAACCTGTGAAATGGGGTTCATGCACACATGTTCGCCCTTGCCACTTGGGCTACCCACGGGTGGGTGATATAGAGCATTTTTATCACCACAAAACAACAAAATTGGATCTCAAACAATCAATTGCTTGGAGGATCCAGGAGCCAAACTCATTCATAGAGTCTAGCCATAAAAATTGGGTTAGACTTTAACAGATGGAGAGAACACAGATCAGATTATACACACTTAATAGTGCTTGGACATGCCATGAACTTATAAATAGAATGGGAAATGAAAAGGGGACGGGGGAGAATAAAAGACTGAAGTGCTACAGGGGAAAAGAAGAGTTATCTCACCCAAGAAACAAGGTTCTGCTCTCCCTGCTTCTTACTACAGTCTATTGCCCTCCGGCCAGTGATCAACTCCAACAGAACTACACCAAGGCTATAGATATCAGATTTAAGGGTCAACTTGCCACTCATGGCATACTCTGGGGCACAGTACCCATATGTTCCCATCACTCTGGTTGAAACATGAGTATTGTCACCAACAGGTCCCAGTTTAGCAAGCCCAAAATCCGAGAGCTTTGGATTGAACTCATTGTCCAGCAAGATATTTGCAGATTTCAAGTCGCGGTAGATAACAGGGGGATTGGCTTTGCAGTGGAGATACTCAAGGCCCCGAGCTGCACCAACAGCAATTTTTATTCTAGTATTCCAACTCAGTGGTTCTTTCTCAGGGTCCAGATCTGAATACACATAGTCACTAATCAGTCCCTTCAATCAAAGAAATTAAAATAGGGTGTTGCTGCACTGTTAGAGAAATTCTGGAAGCCTTTACCAGTGACACAAGAACTAAACACATACAGGTTTTTACACGATCTTTTCTGGAGGGAAACCTGGAGGTGGAGGAATTACCACTCCAATATCTGATAAGACAGCACATAGAATAAAACTAACTTCTACTAGATTGCTTGCAAATTTATCACTCAATTTATTCCGGGGAATAACACCACATGTCAGCAAAGTTGGACCAGGTAGCTCAAAATTGCACCGGAAGTTGTGGAATCAGCAATTCATAATCTGCAAGCCCACTATGGTATTTTCCAATTTTAACAACTAGGCAGTTCATGTATGTATTTAAAAAAGAAAAACTATAATCTGCATGATATATCCTCAAGGTCTTCCAGACAAAAACCTATTCCTAACAATTGATCCTTTATCTGAATCTTTTTTTTTTTTTTAATATCCATGGGTGTCCGGGCCAACTTGCACGCACCTCAATTAATCCCACGGGACCCTGAAGTTAACGGCCAGGTAAACCTTCAGTGGACCTGAGGGGACTTGAACTGCTTTATCTGAATCTTATTTAACCGTCCTCCAATATTAGTAAAGGCTAATTGATTAAATGGGAGGGGGGGAACACTAAAGAAAGCATACGCAAGATCATCCAGATTTAAATTTTTCAGCCAAAGAAATGAATGTCTACTGTTGAACAAAGGAATAATAGGCCACTAGCACATTGAACTATACAAAAAAAAAAAAAAACCATGCCATTACTCTCCATACATTTTATTATTTTAAAAGAATCCCCCCCCCCAAAAAAAAAAAAGACCGTGTACGCTGTGTACTTACCGAAGAGATGATCTTCCAAACAACCCATTGGCATGTACTCGTAAACCAACAGTCTCTGATCTCCATCAGTACAATAGCCAATCAAGGTGACGAGATTAGAATGGTGTAACAAGCTTAGCATGAGAACCTCCACAAGGAATTCCTTAAACCCCTGGATGCCATCATGATTAAGTTGTTTAATTGCAACGATCTGCTCATGAAAACCAAATGATTAATGATGAATACAAGTATAACTTAAACATATTCTAAAAACGAGGATGGCTAGTAACATATTCATTCCCATCAAAAGGAACTTTTTTGTTAAGTTTCTTGTTCAAGTAACATGCCGAATAATTCCCATATATTGAGCCATCCAAAATCTAGCAATTAACAATACTCTACCTATCAATTATACAAAGGCTGCATTCGGCTGTGAGAAGGGCTATAATTCAAGAAGAGAAAAACTTTTTAACTTATGTCAGATTCTTCCAGTGAACAAAAACAAAATTTGTAAATTCCGTGCCATGAACCTAATTATTGCAGATTCATACACAGTTAAGGTTCCTAATATTGAAAATATGTGCTTTTTTCCCTTCCTTATTCAATAAGCTTAAACTAAATATCAAAACCCATAGCCGTTCCCATAAATTCTTATACTTCAACGCAACCAAACGCAAATTTCATAACATCTAAAAATGCCACAACTTGCCTGGCCCGTCTCAAGTCGGCCCTTGTAAACCCTTCCAAAACCCCCTTCCCCGATTAGATTCACCTCCCTAAAACCTCTTGTGGCTGCTGCTAGTTCACGAAATGTAAAACTGCGTGCCGCACTGCATTTTGGGCTGTTGCTCTTGTTATGATTCAAAGTACCTTTCCCTTTCCCATTATCTGAAATGTTAAGCACAAAATTCAATCCCACCATTCTCAAAAGTAAATATGAGAAGAAAAACCAAGTTCCAAAATGGCTGGGGATTTCTGTACCATTATCATAGGAGTCCTTTCCCCTGCCACCACCTGGATATCCACATCCCAACCAAACAAAAATAGCAAATTGTTCCTGTTAGTGATAAATACACTAGAATATGATAAAATCTAGATTAGAAGGAAACCAGTCTGACCGAAGCACAGAAATCTCACTATTTTTAACACAAAAACGAGCACATACCTGAGGAATCAGCAGAATGCCGTGTACTGGGTCGCGTACCATTCTCAACTTCGATCCTTCGAACAGCATTTCGTCTAGGACTGAAGCAAGAAAAGCAACCCATTCTCTCTCTCTCTCTCTCTAGTGCACACAGAAAAAAATAGAATAAATTCCTACAATCAACAGTGAACCACCACCGAAAACAAATGTCTCATCCCACCCACGCATCTCAAATTCCCACAATTTAACATGAAATAGAAAGAAAAAGGAAGATAAAACAACCAGTATCACTATGAAAACACAGGAGAGATCAAGCAGCCCCTCAACCGAAGAAAAGCGAAGAACTTCACTACTAAATCGAAGCCCAATTAAAAAATAACTCAACAAATAGAACAAAGACAAACATAAACAGGAACAAATAAATCTTACAAACAAAAATACAAAAAACAAAGGGTTTTGACAAGTCCGGTTAGCAAATGGCGTTAGGATAACGGACAAGGCACGGGAAAAAGAAAAACGAAACAAAATTACGCGGAGAAGGCAGAAAATGTGCGCAAAATTCACAGACTGAGAGAGAACACAACAAATTTAGAGGCACAGTTAGCGGCGACTCTGGTAATAGCTGGATTTCACTTTACTTGTGTATCACTGTGCAGAATTTCTTTGCTTGTGTATGCTTTTTTTTATTTTCTTGGATTTTTGTAAACCAGCATAAGCATACATTAATGTTTGTGCGTGATTATTGCCCAGTCGCTCTCGCCGTCCCTCCCGCTCACTCTGATTTTCTTCCTATCCTCTCTCCTTCCCTTTTCTTTTTTAATTTTTTTTCTTTTTCGTTTAAATACTTTTGCTGCATTTAAACGTTACGGTCCTCTGCTGGCGTATGAGATTACGTTTTTGACTTCGCTGGTTGGCTATTTATCACGAAGTTGGACACTGACAATTTCGGATCCAAACCGAACTGAATCAGCTTTATGCGACCGACGTTGGGTACGTTTTTATTTTCGTCAACGGCTTCGATGCGCGTGACGTTGTGATTCCCGCCTGGGTTGATCTGCTGACACCACAAAATTGCGTACCGATCTTTTCCGTGTTTCTCCACTACTATGCCGTGAGAAATGTAATTTCATATACAGCATGTGAATGATTCTCTTTTTAATTTATTCGGAAAATGGATCGCCGGATTTATTTTAGTGTTTTTTAATTCCCTCTGTTCTGATCTTAGAATTACAGTGTGAAACGCTGAACTCAAGGCATTGTCAAAACAAAAATAATGGCAATATATCTATATTCCCTACTTGTCAAAGGGACTAGAAATAGTGTGAATGTATAAGAGTTTAGACCATTTAAAATTGCAAGATAATCAATGTACATTACACCCGTTAATCGCAAGCAAAAACTTAACCATAATATATGGTCGAGGTGTTTAATTTATACATGTGTTGACTAAAATTAACTTATATCAGATTGTTCAGGAAGAAGGAGGGTTTAAATATATAATTCCGAATGTGGCTTTAGAGCAAAGTTTTTATATATTTTAAATTTCATTAGTCTTGATCGATCGTATAAATTGATGTGATGGATTTTCAATAGCTTAAATAATTATACATCACTCACTTAGATATAAAGTTATTTAAAATATAAAATTAGGATAAAGAGGATCGGATGCAAGATACAAAGTGGTAAAGCGAAAAGAAGATCTTACCTAACCTTAATAATATCATTGGCTTTAGGACGCAGTGGCGACAAGTTTAAGATTTGACTAACCTCTTTATAAGTTTGACATGGAAATTGAATAAAATTTTATTAAATTATTTTTATTTTAAAATTTTAAAAAATTAAATTATTTATTATATTTTATGTAATAATTTAAATAAATTATAATAATTAAATAAAATGTGGTGAGATAAGAAGAGTTAGGAGAACAAATGAGACTAATTGTCCATGTGAGATTCATCAAGATCTGTGGGATAAAGGGGATTAAAAAGGTCTATTTTTAGTATTTAACCTTAGTGAATACGAGGGCTAAGGACACTAATACTAAAAAGAAAAAAGAACTTAAAAAAATGTTTGGTTTTCCTTTTTGTTTTTCTTTTAAGTATTAGACTATTTTAACTATTTACTTTAATCTCTTTTTCCACCAACCGACCAAAAGAAAAATAAAATGGATCATGAAATTATGGATAATTAGCCCAAGTAAAAAACAACATTTATTGTGGCCGAAAGGGACAAAAAAGGGTGCGGGACAAGACAACAATGAAAGTTTAAAAAGAATATAACAAAAAAAGAAAAAATTATAAGTTAGTCAAAATTGTGCAAACGTAACTTACGGGTGGTCATGGCGGTGATTCGGTGATACCTCAATAGTCAATACCGTTACCACTTGGTCCACTTCTATTCCTTTTGGACTGTAATGAGATGGTAAAAGGTATGAAAGTATGAAACCCGTGAGGCCGTGATCCAATACCTTCTCAGTCCGGCCCTATGTGGGCCCCCATTGCATGGCCCCACTTTCTTGGAAATACCAGGACACGAACTCCCCCAGCAAAACACGCGTAAACCACGTAAGTTTTTTTTTTATTTTTTTTTTTACTTTCTTTTTTTCAAAGCTAGAGAATTCACAAACCAAGAATATCACTATATACAGTCTTATACTATATAAATCTCACACATTTTCTTTAAATAGAAGTACAAGAAAACAATTTTTTCATATAAGCTCAGATTCAATGGAGTGAACGAGACCTGCACACCTAAGACTTTAAATCCTGATTGTGAAAATTTTCTACATTAATAACGTGTTAAAGGCATTAATAAACAAATCTTATAAAAAGGATAAATGGAATTATCGAAACTGCTGTCATAATTAAGACACCAAAAACTGTAAAGATCTTTGATAAAGGACAAGCTAGGCATTTAAAACCCTCTAATTATCTCAACTTGACACTGTAGTAGCAAGCAGAAATGATCAAATTATTCAATGGAGTGTAAGCACCCATGCATATTTGGGTATGTGACTCACTGACTAACTAGAGATTGCCATGGATGGATTGTAACAGCCCGCTAGAAATTCAATGGTGGAATTTCTATAGACATTAGAAATCTCGTGAAAACCCCATAAGTTTTTACGAATCGGCTAATCGCATAAGCTCTAGTATGTCAACATAATTAGTTTTATCACTCACTATGGTGCCAGAAATGTGATTTTATTTGTTTGAGGTAGTTAGAAGTGTCAGATTACGTTATAGTTTACGCCACTAGACTCAGTTGAATATTTAGGATTTTTCAGTACTAAGTTTATTATGCACTTTTTCGGAGTGAATAGTAACCTCGATAAGCGTACTAAGTGCAGTGGTTTCAAAATCACAGTGTGAAATGTCCAAATTAGGTTAGAGAAGTTTTTTTTTGGACACTTGGCAAGATCTTAACCACACATAGTGAATAGTATTAGATACTTGGCACAAAGAGAAACCATTAGATGGATTTGTGAAGGAAATCAATGTGTGAGATCATGCCACCTAAGCAAAACAGTTTTTTTTCATCTGATCAACCAAATTGAGTTAGATGAAGAGGGTTTCAACCCTAGTAAAACCCTAAATGGTTGGAATCCTTTTGAAACCCCAAAAACTTGGTTGAAACCGAATCCCTAAACGGTTTCCCCAAACCCTAAAGTTGGCATTCAAACCCTTTTTGATCCAATTTCTAGTATTGTGTTTAATCACTTGATTAAATCACTTTCACATGCTATTAATTTCTCAAATTCCTATTATGACATCTTTATCCAACATTTTAAACCTTAGAAATTTGATTGGGCCAAGAAAAATTGGATTTGGGCTTGATAGCATCTCAAACCCTAACCAAACCCCCTTTAAACCCCAAATTGAAGCCCACTTGGTTGAGGCCCACTAAGGCCCACTAAAGCCCACGAATTTTGGCCACCTTGGCATAGCTTCTTGGAGAAATTTCCTCCCCCACTTGGCAGACCATTCATTGCATCAAGTTGCACTCAATAATATGGAGGAACCCACCCCATCAAGTCCCATGTCTCATAGCCTTTGTAAGTTGTCTTTTGCCCCCCACTATCCTCTACATTATGTCACATGTCTACACCTCCACTCAATGATCATTAAGGTCCAAATATTCCCCCTACAGAAGTCTTGAGTCGTGCAAGACACACTTGTTTCACTTTAATCATTTCTTCACCCCGTTCTTAGAGAGAAACCCAAAAGAGCTCTCTCGGGCAGATTTCTGGGTCTTTTTGCGTGGAGTTTTTCGACCATTTGTAAGTATTTTCACACGATGACTCCTTCATGAAAGTTGTTCCTCTTTGAGTCTAGTTTCCGTAGATGTATTTTTCGTATCATTCCATGGTCATTTGGTCGGTCAAAAGTATTTTTAACCATGGAAAGGTCATTCTGGGCGTGAATCTGGAGAGTGTGTTATGTTTTGGAGTTTTTGACCAAGCTAATGGACATATCTTGGTCCGAAAATTTTATGGAGTGTTCTTAGAATGTGTTTAAGAGTTTTCATTGAGGTTTTGTTGCATGAATAAAGATTTTGATGATAGATTTTATTAGATCTAGAAACATGAAAACTGGAAGTGGCAAAACAGTTTTTATTTGGATAAAGTTTGAATATTTCGAGGTTTGATCTTACTCTAAAGGCTTTGATATTTTTATATGATGATCCTAAGTCTCTTATTTTCATGTTAGGATGTTATTTTGGAGATATTTAGTATTAGTTTCAAAGATATGATTTTTCTATGCAAGAGAATTTCGGTTAGGCCTAAGATTTGATGTTTTTAGGTTAGATCCATGTTTTATTGGGTTTTAGCCATGTGATTTTAATTTTGATGGTTGGATATTCTTTAGGACACGTTTTTAAACCATGTGATACTTTATTTCAAAGATCTCACCTTCTTAAGCCATTGATCAAGAGATTTATCAAAGCTAGTTAAGAAAAAGTTTCTGTTTTTGGACTAAGTGTAAAATCAAAAACTCCAAGTGTTATTTTTGTGATTTTGGTGACTTTAGTTTGATGATTTAAAGCATGGTTTATCTGAGGATGATGTTATGAATATGTTAGAAGTAAGATTAGATTTTTTGGAATTCTTGGAGATGTTTTGATTTAAGGACAAAGCTTGTGATTCAAGTGTTTTGATCTTTTTACAAAAAAGTTTGGTGTTGATTATTAGCTTTTTCTAAATGGATGTTTCAAGTATGGTTTTAAACTTAGGATTGGAAGATGTTTGTTGTAAAATTTTGGTTTAAGCATGAGTTTTGAAGTTGGAAGGAATTGTAACAAAAATCAAGAGAAATGGCCTATGGATGTTTCGGCCATAGTGTGTTTTCCATAGTGTTGTTTTGTTTTAAATTTTTTTCTGAGTTGATATTTGAGTTTAGAACAAAATTTACATGAGGAATGTAAATTTTGGAAATTTTTGGAGTTAGGATATGAAATCCTTAAGTTATGGGTAAAATGGTCGTTTTCCCACATGTAGAGGGTAAAATGATAATTTTACTCTAAGATAACTTGTTTCCATGTTTCTAATTGTTAGTAATTAAATTTCTAACTTTTAGAATGACCTTTTACAGTTTCTCGTATATCGCACTTTATTCTCGTAGAACGTGACAATCGAGGTAAGTTAGCTTCTAACTTACTATCAGTTTATTGTGTATGTATGATGGGTAAGGGAACTACAATTTATGTATGTATGTTATCATATATGTCATGTCATTACATGTTTATCTGTTACGCATGATTTATTCTTTTATGAATATTTATCTGTTACAAAATCTTTTATGTCATGCAATGTTGTATGTTATAAGTATGCCATGTTAAGTATGTCATATGTTACATGTATGTCATGGAATGTTTATGTTTAAATCATATTGTGCCATTTACAAGTATACGCCATGTTAGAAAAGTTCATGATATTAAATAATATCTCATGTATTAAGAAAGATAAGATATTTAAGAGTGACACGGACCTAAGCGTGTTCACCACAAGTTATGTTAAGGATGGCACGGACCTAAGCGTGTTCATCACAAGTTATGTTAAGGGTGACACGGATCTAAGCATGTTCACCACAAGTTATGTTATGCGGTGCCACGGACTCAAGCGTGGTTCACCTTATGTAAAGTTCATATAAGTTTCAGATCATGTTCAAGTTAAGTTATTCATGTCAATCACGACCCTAAATGCTAGGATGGGGTAATATCCTAGTGGAACTCCTTTGTTCACGCTGGAGTGTCTAAATAGGTGTGAAATTCCCTGGGTTGACGAAGTACAGTCAACAGGTTGCGAATGGGGCCTAAGTAACTGGTCACCGGAGCGCGCCAGGCACTAACGCCGATGGTGCCATATTTTATGTTACGTGTATTCATGGGGCCACAACAACTGTGGAGCATGAAGTATGGGGCCACAACAACTGTGGAGCATACACTACGTGAGACACAGCAATTGTGACACGTAGAATACGTGGGGCCACAACAACTGTGGAGTACGTATTAACGCACTCACAGCTGGTCTAGATACCTGTGTTGTGATGCGGTAATCGGCAGGGACACACGGCTCTAGGGGACCCGTGTAGCACCCATATGGTTACGTTATTAATCAAGACAATTAAATAAGATTCCAAGTTCATGTATTTCATGTTCAAGTCATATTTCACGTTACGTTATGTGTACGTTCATGTTAAACTTAAAGTTCAAGTACATGTTATGTTTCAAGTTCACATCCATGCTATGATTTAAGTTCATGTCACGTTAAGCTAAGCTTCTGTTTCAGTTCAATTATGTCAACTCATGCCATGTTATGTCATGTCACATTATGCTTATTATTTTATGCCATGTTATGTCAAGTTATGTTATGTTTACTTTCAATTTTGATGGTGCATTCATACCTTTATTTCTATGCATACATCATTAACCTGTGTGAAAGTTTTCTGTTAACTTGCTGAGATTTGTAATCAAATCTCACCATGGTAGTCCCAACTACCATTTTTTCCCCGAATGGTAGGCGATGTGTCAGGTTCAGAACAAGGAGCAAATACCGATAGGCTGGAGGATGTTGACTAGACGCCGCAGATGCGATGCAGAGTTTTCAGCTTCTATAGTTAGTTTCTTTTGGGACAGTATTCTAACCTTGTTAATTGAGTTACGCGAGTTACTCGATGAACTGGTTCAATAAGTGTATTTTGGTACTGTAATATAGAGTCTAGTCACCATGTTTTGAGATTACAGTCTTCTGAGACCCGTACTGTAATCGTGGTTTTTTTATTTTAGTATGCATGGATTATGTTTTAATTCTTTGAGATGTTATAAGTTCGGTGCATACTAAAATAAATAACCACGATTACAGTACGGGTCTCAGAAGACTGTAATCTCAAAACATGGTGACTAGACTCTATATTACAGTACCAAAATACACTTATTGAACCAGTTCATCGAGTAACTCGCGTAACTCAATTAACAAGGTTAGAATACTGTCCCAAAAGAAACTAACTATAGAAGCTGAAAACTCTGCATCGCATCTGCGGCGTCTAGTCAACATCCTCCAGCCTATCGGTATTTGCTCCTTGTTCTGAACCTGACACATCGCCTACCATTCGGGGAAAAAATGGTAGTTGGGACTACCATGGTGAGATTTGATTACAAATCTCAGCAAGTTAACAGAAAACTTTCACACAGGTTAATGATGTATGCATAGAAATAAAGGTATGAATGCACCATCAAAATTGAAAGTAAACATAACATAACTTGACATAACATGGCATAAAATAATAAGCATAATGTGACATGACATAACATGGCATGAGTTGACATAATTGAACTGAAACAGAAGCTTAGCTTAACGTGACATGAACTTAAATCATAGCATGGATGTGAACTTGAAACATAACATGTACTTGAACTTTAAGTTTAACATGAACGTACACATAACGTAACGTGAAATATGACTTGAACATGAAATACATGAACTTGGAATCTTATTTAATTGTCTTGATTAATAACGTAACCATATGGGTGCTACACGGGTCCCCTAGAGCCGTGTGTCCCTGCCGATTACCGCATCACAACACAGGTATCTAGACCAGCTGTGAGTGCGTTAATACGTACTCCACAGTTGTTGTGGCCCCACGTATTCTACGTGTCACAATTGCTGTGTCTCACGTAGTGTATGCTCCACAGTTGTTGTGGCCCCATACTTCATGCTCCACAGTTGTTGTGGCCCCATGAATACACGTAACATAAAATATGGCACCATCGGCGTTAGTGCCTGGCGCGCTCCGGTGACCAGTTACTTAGGCCCCATTCGCAACCTGTTGACTGTACTTCGTCAACCCAGGGAATTTCACACCTATTTAGACACTCCAGCGTGAACAAAGGAGTTCCACTAGGATATTACCCCATCCTAGCATTTAGGGTCGTGATTGACATGAATAACTTAACTTGAACATGATCTGAAACTTATATGAACTTTACATAAGGTGAACCACGCTTGAGTCCGTGGCACCGCATAACATAACTTGTGGTGAACATGCTTAGATCCGTGTCACCCTTAACATAACTTGTGATGAACACGCTTAGGTCCGTGCCATCCTTAACATAACTTGTGGTGAACACGCTTAGGTCCGTGTCACTCTTAAATATCTTATCTTTCTTAATACATGAGATATTATTTAATATCATGAACTTTTCTAACATGGCGTATACTTGTAAATGGCACAATATGATTTAAACATAAACATTTCATGACATACATGTAACATATGACATACTTAACATGGCATACTTATAACATACAACATTGCATGACATAAAAGATTTTGTAACAGATAAATATTCATAAAAGAATAAATCATGCGTAACAGATAAACATGTAATGACATGACATATATGATAACATACATACATAAATTGTAGTTCCCTTACCCATCATACATACACAATAAACTGATAGTAAGTTAGAAGCTAACTTACCTCGATTGTCACGTTCTACGAGAATAAAGTGCGATATACGAGAAACTGTAAAAGGTCATTCTAAAAGTTAGAAATTTAATTACTAACAATTAGAAACATGGAAACAAGTTATCTTAGAGTAAAATTATCATTTTACCCTCTACATGTGGGAAAACGACCATTTTACCCATAACTTAAGGATTTCATATCCTAACTCCAAAAATTTCCAAAATTTACATTCCTCATGTAAATTTTGTTCTAAACTCAAATATCAACTCAGAAAAAAATTTAAAACAAAACAACACTATGGAAAACACACTATGGCCGAAACATCCATAGGCCATTTCTCTTGATTTTTGTTACAATTCCTTCCAACTTCAAAACTCATGCTTAAACCAAAATTTTACAACAAACATCTTCCAATCCTAAGTTTAAAACCATACTTGAAACATCCATTTAGAAAAAGCTAATAATCAACACCAAACTTTTTTGTAAAAAGATCAAAACACTTGAATCACAAGCTTTGTCCTTAAATCAAAACATCTCCAAGAATTCCAAAAAATCTAATCTTACTTCTAACATATTCATAACATCATCCTCAGATAAACCATGCTTTAAATCATCAAACTAAAGTCACCAAAATCACAAAAATAACACTTGGAGTTTTTGATTTTACACTTAGTCCAAAAACAGAAACTTTTTCTTAACTAGCTTTGATAAATCTCTTGATCAATGGCTTAAGAAGGTGAGATCTTTGAAATAAAGTATCACATGGTTTAAAAACGTGTCCTAAAGAATATCCAACCATCAAAATTAAAATCACATGGCTAAAACCCAATAAAACATGGATCTAACCTAAAAACATCAAATCTTAGGCCTAACCGAAATTCTCTTGCATAGAAAAATCATATCTTTGAAACTAATACTAAATATCTCCAAAATAACATCCTAACATGAAAATAAGAGACTTAGGATCATCATATAAAAATATCAAAGCCTTTAGAGTAAGATCAAACCTCGAAATATTCAAACTTTATCCAAATAAAAACTGTTTTGCCACTTCCAGTTTTCATGTTTCTAGATCTAATAAAATCTATCATCAAAATCTTTATTCATGCAACAAAACCTCAATGAAAACTCTTAAACACATTCTAAGAACACTCCATAAAATTTTCGGACCAAGATATGTCCATTAGCTTGGTCAAAAACTCCAAAACATAACACACTCTCCAGATTCACGCCCAGAATGACCTTTCCATGGTTAAAAATACTTTTGACCGACCAAATGACCATGGAATGATACGAAAAATACATCTACGGAAACTAGACTCAAAGAGGAACAACTTTCATGAAGGAGTCATCGTGTGAAAATACTTACAAATGGTCGAAAAACTCCACGCAAAAAGACCCAGAAATCTGCCCGAGAGAGCTCTTTTGGGTTTCTCTCTAAGAACGGGGTGAAGAAAGATTAAAGTGAAACAAGTTGTGTCTTGCACGACTCAAGACTTCTGTAGGGGGAATATTTGGACCTTAATGATCATTGAGTGGAGGTGTAGACATGTGACATAATGTAGAGGATAGTGGGGGGCAAAAGACAACTTACAAAGGCTATGAGACATGGGACTTGATGGGGTGGGTTCCTCCATATTATTGAGTGCAACTTGATGCAATGAATGGTCTGCCAAGTGGGGGAGGAAATTTCTCCAAGAAGCTATGCCAAGGTGGCCAAAATTCGTGGGCTTTAGTGGGCCTGCCTAACCAAGTGGGCTTCAATTTGGGGTTTAAAGGGGGTTTGGTTAGGGTTTGAGATGCTATCAAGCCCAAATCCAATTTTTCTTGGCCCAATCAAATTTCTAAGGTTTAAAATGTTGGATAAAGATGTCATAATAGGAATTTGAGAAATTAATAGCATGTGAAAGTGATTTAATCAAGTGATTAAACACAATACTAGAAATTGGATCAAAAAGGGTTTGAATGCCAACTTTAGGGTTTGGGGAAACCGTTTAGGGATTCGGTTTCAACCAAGTTTTTGGGGTTTCAAAAGGATTCCAACCATTTAGGGTTTTACTAGGGTTGAAACCCTCTTCATCTAACTCAATTTGGTTGATCAGATGAAAAAAAACTGTTTTGCTTAGGTGGCATGATCTCACACATTGATTTCCTTCACAAATCCATCTAATGGTTTCTCTTTGTGCCAAGTATCTAATACTATTCACTATGTGTGGTTAAGATCTTGCCAAGTGTCCAAAAAAAAACTTCTCTAACCTAATTTGGACATTTCACACTGTGATTTTGAAACCACTGCACTTAGTACGCTTATCGAGGTTACTATTCACTCCGAAAAAGTGCATAATAAACTTAGTACTGAAAAATCCTAAATATTCAACTGAGTCTAGTGGCGTAAACTATAACGTAATCTGACACTTCTAACTACCTCAAACAAATAAAATCACATTTCTGGCACCATAGTGAGTGATAAAACTAATTATGTTGACATACTAGAGCTTATGCGATTAGCCGATTCGTAAAAACTTATGGGGTTTTCACGAGATTTCTAATGTCTATAGAAATTCCACCATTGAATTTCTAGCGGGCTGTTACATCCTCCCCTCCTAAAAAAAAGATTTCGTCCTCGAAATCGGCGCAAGTACAAACATAAAGCACGCTTAAAACACTGTAGATAGTTTGAAAAAAAAAGAACCGTCCGTGACCCGACAAGTGCTGCAAAGTCTCGGGGCCTACTCTATGAATTTAATACGGCTAGTGATTTGAACAAACGCCTGATGTTGATGACAACCGTGATTGAAGGCTTTGAGTTTCTATAAAGAAACAGGATCATCTTCATCCATCGGAAAGAAAAAACATCGCTTCTTGACCTGTGTTTTGTTTTTCCATAACAAAATAATGGCTGGGCAAAACTCTTCCACTAATGTTCCAGACTTGAATCAGGAACCCTTGACGCATCAACCATCAATCTTCTCTCCTGAGGTCGTCAATACTACGATAGGAGCAGCGAACTGTTCTTCTAGTAGGACTGATTCTGAGATTATTACAGAATCATGGAAGCTCAGTAGTCAATATGCTGCCTCTGTTACGATCATGTCTCGGAGGTTACTGGCGAGGGTAAGTGAGATTGATCATCTTAACATCCAAATATCTGAGTTACAACAGAAGCTTGCTAATAAGGATAGAGAAAATAAAAGGCTACAGCAAGAAAACCAAGAGTTGAAGAAATTTGCAGATTGGTATGCTCATGATCTGCAACCACGAATAGAAGAGCTGGAACGAGAAAGGATTCAGATACAGGGTCAACATCGGCAGCTAACAGCAGAGGTTCATCGTTTTCTAGAGAAATAGGGACAAACTACTGTTAATCTAGCTGGCTTAGAAAGAAACTTTTGACAATGCGTGTCCAGCAGATCTTGTATTTCTTTTGACTAAATAAGATTTGAAGAGATAAAAGTTTGTCTTCTTCTTTATGTTATCTCTATAAAATCAGTCTTCAACTCAATCCAATATGCATCAAAACTTATTCTCATCTCTATAACTCCTCTGCATTCCTTCAACATTCTCGCCTTAAGTTTTCAATTCTTTTCTCCATGGCTCACTCTTCTAACATTTCTCTAGATCCAACCATGAGGTATTCAGCACCTCAACCTCCTGTCCTTTCTGCAGCTGCCATAGGTGCCATGCTGCAGCAAGAAAATACTAGTATGGCTAATAAGTCAGACTCCGATGCTGTCTACGACTTGGTGAGTCTTGGGACTCGCTACTCATCCTCTATTATTGCTTTTTCCCAGCGGGTACAAGCCAAAAACCATGAGGTTGAAAGGCTTAAAGAACAAATTGTTGTACTTCAACGAATTGTTCAAGAGTCTCACACCAGGGAAGGAATCCTTCGGCAGCAGAATAAACAGCTGAAAACTCTATTGGATTCTTCATTCCGCTTGCCAGCTCCCATGAATAGGGATGACATGATATTGTATGAAGAGAATGAGCGTCTCCAACATGAGGCTAAGAACCTCAAGTTTATGTAGAAGCATTTTTTTTTTTTTTTAAATCTCTCTATATTTATGAACTCTGGTTTATCCTTTAAGAGATATTCGTAACATGCTTCATACCTATTTCTCTTCTAATCATATATAATCTATCTTCTGGTAAAGGTTTTGTGAATATATCTGCTAACTGATCATGTGTTTGTGAACTCTAATACTATATCGCTTTTCTGCACATGATCTCGAAGAAATTCAAGCCTAATGAATACTAAAATCTCAAGCCTAGTATTTGGTGCATTTCCTAAGGACATGTGGATTTATAACCCAGAGACGTATTGCTCTGATACCACCTGTGACGCCCCCAAATTCCGCTTGGGATAGAACGGACATTTGAAGCGTCGGGACATGTAACACAAGGTTACAAATGCTAATATTGCATAATGCTAGATGCATGTTAGGAACATTGCATCCTATATGTCATGTACGGGGGTAGGTAACCTTGTGTTACATGTCCCGACGCTTCAGATGTCCGTTCTATCCCAAGCGGAATTTGGGGGCGTCACATGGATTGACCTTGAGGATATTTAAGATGGAAAACCTCATGGCTGATTAATAAGATGAATATTGTTTCAAACAAAGAGGAGCCTCTTCCAAACTTATTTAGGCAATAAACAGAGTAAAAGAAAAGTAATCAATGATGATGGTTGGGTTCCCATGTCAAGAGCTTGTTGGATGCCTTCTGGGCTCGGTTTAGTTTGCATGGAAGGGGGTAAATGGAGAGATTTTAGTAGTTTAGAAGGAGGAGAATAGAGGAAGAGACGGAAATAAGGCAGCAGGTAAAGGAAAAGGAAGGAAAGGAAGGTATCACTGCTCTACAAAGAGATTTTAAACTACACAAATCAACTCAAAATTCAGACAAATAACTTGTAAGCATAGTTTCTTCAGTATGAATGCAATGGTAGCTAGCATTTCTCAGAAAACAATCCCAAAACCATTCCCTGTTGGTCGTTCAGTTACACAGTTTAAAATGTCACTTCAGGTCCCGACATCTCATTGCCTGCAGGAAATGGCCATGCAGTGCACTTGGGCACCAGCCTTTCAGTGTCTACAGGAGTTACATCTCCTTACATTCGCCTCTTGTCACATGGAATAACTAAAGATGCTTCTGCTAAAAACAAAAATAACATAAAAACAGGTATGCAAAAGAAACAAAAGCAAAAGACAACGACCCCTCAATGAATACAAGAAGGATAATCTCTTCTTTTTCGGACAAATTAACTGCAAGAGCAATATCAGATAACATATATTAATCATAAAGAGCACTGAAACATTTCGACAGTTGCCCAATCTACAGGATGTTAAACCAAGAAATACATAGTTTGCATTCCGATATTTGAACAATCATGATTTTTTTTTTCTTCCCTGTTGAGAGGAAAACAAAATCTGTAGTGGTATAAAGAAATTAGGCACACCACAACTTCGTCAACATAGGTAACATTATCAACATGGACAAGCAGATCTATGTTCAAAGTTTTAAACAAACTAAGGAACAGACTATTGCCTGGTTGAATCAAGAAAACCTAGATTTTTTTTCTCATTTATGAAATTCATTTCCTCAGTTTGGTAGTCAATAATTTTTCTTTACAGATTATTAAAATATTTGCAATGCCCTGCCAACATAATCAATTAACTGTAACAAATTCTTGCAGCATGATAAACTAAAGTGGGATTCGTACCAAATCTTTCCCCCAATCTAGCCCTAAAAACTAAAAACATTTGCATGAGAACAGAACAAAACTATAATTTCATCACAAGATGTTTACATAACAGAAAACCATGTGAATTGAAAAAAAAAAAAAACAGCACGTTTCCTTCGATCAGTAAAAGAATAGTATTTTCGACCTTTGAATATTCGACAATACCAATTACCAAGATTCAAAATCAAGAATGAATCGACAAATAGGGGAAAAGGGGAGAAAAAAAATTTGTACCAAATCTTTCCCCCAATCTAGCCCTAAAAACTAAAAACATTTGCATGAGAACAGAACAAAACTATAATTTTATCTCGAGATGTTTACATAACAGAAAACCAAGTGAATTGAACCCAAAAAAAAAAAAAAAAAACACAGCACGTTTCCTTCGATCAGTGAAAGAAAACTAATTTTGAATTTGAAAAGGGGAAAAAAAAAATTTGGACCATTTGCATGAGAACAGAACAAAACTATAATTTTATCTCGAGATGTTTACATAACAGAAAACCAAGTGAATTGAACCCAAAAAAAAAAAAAAAAAACACAGCACGTTTCCTTCGATCAGTGAAAGAAAACTAATTTTGAATTTGAAAAGGGGAAAAAAAAAATTTGGACCATTTGCATGAGAACAGAACAAAACTATAATTTTATCTCGAGATGTTTACATAACAGAAAACCAAGTGAATTGAACCCAAAAAAAAAAAAAAAAAACACAGCACGTTTCCTTCGATCAGTGAAAGAAAACTAATTTTGAATTTGAAAAGGGGAAAAAAAAAATTTGGACCATTTGCATGAGAACAGAACAAAACTATAATTTTATCTCGAGATGTTTACATAACAGAAAACCAAGTGAATTGAACCCAAAAATAAATAAAAAAAACACAGCACGTTTCCTTCGATCAGTGAAAGAAAACTAATTTTGAATTTGAAAAGGGGAAAAAAAAAATTTGGACCATTTCTCGATTTGTGCGTGTCATCCTTGCGCAGGGGCCATGCTAATCTTCTCTGTATCGTTCCAATTTTATCGGATGTCCCCGAAGGGACGCACCTTCCTCCTCCGTTCTGCAATATAAAGATAAGTACGTTTGAGTAACTAATCCATGTGGGACTTGTTGGCTCTCAACTACAACGCCTAACTAGCAGCAATACCGAGCCATCTGTTTGTGTCCCGTGGGCCCTCTGGCAGAAATTAAAAAGAAAAGCTTTGGGCTGTTCCATTGTAGTTGGTCCCAGAGTTGAAAAATCTCGTGGGCTTTGTCTACAACTGCGAGGAGCCCATCTCCTTGGCACTACATAAGAGATAAAGAGAGAGAAACATATGATGCATATACAATTTATTAGCTTCCATAACTAACATGAGTCTAATGCAAAGTTACAAAAAAGTAAAGTGACTTCAAGTTCAAGTTGCCTTGGTTTCAAAAAAAAAAAAAAAAAGTTCAAGTTGCCTTATCTCATTCCCCTTTTGTCACAACAGATACCTTTAACAAATTATCATGCATGCCCAGCTCAATTTGATCGCATGAGGTGTTAAAATTGAGTAATTGAGAACTTTATAATTTAATTGCTGGTTTTGCTTTTGTATTATTAGAAGGGAAAATTCTTCGTACAAGCATATTTTGCGTATCAATTCGTGCACCGATATTGATTTGTAAGATATATGTTTAACGAAATGATATGAATTAAAAGTATAAATAATTTTTCTGAAATAGAAAATTTTCTTCTTCTCTCAAAAATATTTTTATATAAAAAAATAATCAATATACGAATTAATGCACAAAATCTATTTGTATTTAACAAAGCTATGTTAGAAGACTACTGGGCTACGCATGACATACCAATAATATTATTACCACGTCGATATATAGTCGTGTCTTGCACGACTGCCTAAACAAAAATGCATGCAAATGACCGGCCCCAGGCCGGCCACTTGTGTCGTACGCGGCCCAAAGCCATTGGAACAGCTCTACATGATGCCCTTTTCACCCATCTAATTTCTTCTATTAATTTAATTATTGATAGATATAAATATATCAAGACTAGATCGAGACCATTGGCTGAAGTCCTATCCTTCTTTTTTATATGCCTCTCTCGATCGTCAACAGGTTACGTATCATATATTTTTTTTTTATTGTTATTTTGAGTCTCATATATCATATATAAAGTAATAAAACTAGCAATCGTGTCGAGGGTGGCAAACTTTTTTATTATATGATATATTTATATAAAAATTAATGCTGAATATAAGGTGTGCAAGTTTTATACAATTATTTTGAAAAAAAAAAAAGAATCCATCATTAAAAAATAAAATTTTTTTTTTTATGTAGATAATAGATTTATTTACTTTTTTCAAAAGTTGTAGGCGGGACTTATACATGGTCTTAGGACTGCAAACATCAATTCTCTTATATAAATTAAATAGAAATTGAAAACTTATAAAAACATAACGACAAACTATTTTTCATATAAATAATTGACCTTAAATAATTTATCTTATATTTTTATTTTGGATTCCATATTAAAAAACTCAATATTGTATAACAAAAAACTTTATAATTCATATTAATAAGTTTACTATTTCTTCTAGATTTAATTTTAATTTTAGAAAAACCACATATTTGAAAATAGATAATAAATAGAAATTAAACAAAATTTTGCGACTATGAAAAAAATTAGAGAGAGATATTTTTAGGCATATTGAAACTTTTATAAAAATTTATAGAGCATATGGAAATTATAATTTTTTTTGAAGTCATTTTCTATATACATAAATATATATATATTGATAGAGTTATGCATAAAACTTAGGGGTTATTATATTATTTCAAAAAGTTTTGTGGCTCTGCCACTGCATATATAAATGGTGTATTAATCATATATCCACTTATAAACACCAGACGTTACATGAGAATTCAAAAGGGAAATGTGGAATTTTTGGTTAACTGGATCGTCTAATTTAATAGGAGGGAGCACGTATGATTCGATCGGGAACGGCCGGATAAAGCCTCACTTTAGGTTAACTTTGGAAACAATCAAAGGATACAATGATCGATCCCTTTCGTGAACAAATTTGAATGAAGAATTTGGAGCCAACTTTGTGTGCATTGGAAGGAGAATATATCTTAGGACAACAAAAGCGATCACAGTTTTTATAAAATATTATTTAATAAATATTGAACGAAATTAAATTTAATAAATATCGTAAACCTTTTCGCTCAAGACATGGACCCACCGGCGGGCATCGGTACTTAACTGCGTATTTCACGCCATTGTGCCTCCCTAATCCCATTGATTTGATAGCAGAAATCCAGTTCTAGCATATTCTTTATTAGGAATACAAATTTAATTACCACGCGTCAACAGCCCTAAATATTCCTTATTTATCAAAAATGCTAAACTCACTGATAGATGGGTCCCCCGACAGTGTATCTCGATGCTTATGTCCCGAACAAATTATAAATTTAAAATTGAAAATCACCCAAAATGCAGTAATATCTTAGTTCAGAAGATGCTGGCTTTAGTCATACTTTGCAAAAGGTGAGCCTTGAAGCATACTCTCGGATATACGAATTTACTATCCATTTTGGTCAAAGAATATGGCCAAAGATTTAATTGTAATCCAAGTGTATATATATATATGGTAACATCGATCGTGTACCAATTCATATTTGATATTTCTTTCCATAACAATGATTTATTTTTCTTTTGTTAAGCAATAAATTTTTAACCTAAAGTGTGATTTTTATTCCTAACATATTTAATTAGCTTAAATTACGGATTTTTTTTTTTTAATCTAGTTAAGAAGTTGTGATCAGTAGTATAATATATATTAAAACAAATGTTATTCCAATACCAATTCCGGGAACATCCCAAAAATAAAAGGCCGTCACAACAAACAAGCAGAGCTGCCTGTGACGCAATCGGAACTTTACAATCCTTCTCGATCGATCCCCTGTGGGTACGTAGGACCTTCATTAAGATACATCTCCTCCCTCTCCATTCTCCGCCCTCTTCAATGGAAGCTTTGCGAACTTGGGGAAGGTGAACGAAAGCCCTTTTCCATTTCATGCAAATATTGTCATGTAGAGATCAATCCTGCCAGTTTATTCCGAAAAAATTAAGCGAGTATGAATGATCCTTATGTTTCCTTTCAGGAAATTCCTACCTTGTACATTCAATAGGAATTCCAGTTCCGTTGAGAATTTGTATCTCTACCTCCAAGATCGAAAGCATGCGCCCGAGGGTCCGTAAGGCCCTTCTTTCCTGTTTTCTTGCGATCGTAATCTACGCTTTCTTTTCTGTTCGTCTCTCTCGCAAGGCAATCTCGGTGGGAACGGTTCGGTACTCGACGTCCAATCTCACTGTTCGATCAAAGATTAACCCGGACAGTCTCAACTATGCGGTCCACGAGAATCATCATGACCGTGATGCTCAAGAACTCAGCAGTCCCCGCACTCGCCACGTGTCCTCTATATGGGATTCTATCGCCACCCTCTCGGTTCTCTTGCCGGCGTGGGAGGTCCTCTTGATCGTTCCGCCAGAGACTCCCCTCTCTCCTAGTTTCAGCGAGGAGTACCGGTGTATATTCCAAAATAACGCCACGTCGACCGCGACTTTTTCCGGGGTGTTGGCGTTCACGAATCGGACCACGTTCAAGTGCGTTATGCCGGACAGCGTTCGCCGTCTCCGCCCGTTCTTGCAGCCGATTCTCATAAAACAGTCGGAGAAAGAATCTCCAGTAACGAAACCAATGCCAGAGCTGATCAGGTGGAAGTTTATGGCGTACGATTCGTTCTCGACGGAGGACGACATCATTCTGTTCGTGAAGGGGGTGAACCACCGCCAGGGACTCAACCGGTCTCCCCAGGAGTTCCGGTGCGTGATTGGCGACGGAACTACAAGCTTTGTCAAAACCGCAGTTACGAGCTCCATCCAAGAGGTATTCAGGTGTCCTCACCCCAATCTAATGGGAGTTATTTCTGGCGCCGACAGCAAGCGAATAAAAATCTCCCTCGAAATCGTGACGGAAAATCTGGTGGTTCCTTCGGTTGCGTACTACACGCCCCGACGAAGCTTAGGCGTAGGGAGACCAGAAGAACCGAGGTCAATATTGTGTGCATGCACCATGGTTCACAACGTGGCCAAGTTCTTGAAAGAGTGGGTCGTGTACCATTCCATGATCGGCGTCCAAAAGTTCATCCTCTACGACAACGACAGCGACGACGATCTTCAACGCGTCGTTGAGGAGCTCAATCAAGACCGTTACAACGTAACGACGCTGTTTTGGATTTGGCCCAAGACACAGGAGGCTGGGTTCTCACACGGTGCGGTCTACGCTAAGGATTCGTGCACTTGGATGCTGTATGTTGATGTCGATGAATTCGTTTTTAGTCCCTCGTGGGATCACTTTAAGAAACTTTCCAATGACATGCTTACCTCACTTCTACCGAGGACCCCACAGAAAACGCCCTCGTCTTCGTCATTGTTGCGGGCATCACACCGTTGGATCGGCCAAGTCGTTCTGAGGTGCAACGAGTTTGGACCGTCGAATCAGACTTCGCATCCAGCGGAGGGTGTAACACAGGGGTACACGTGTCGTCGGAAGATTGAGCAGCGGCACAAGTCCATGGTGCTGTTGGATGCAATGGATCCGTCGTTGCTGAACGTGATACACCATTTTCAGTTGAAGGAGGGGTTCAGGTCAAAGACAATGAGCATGGAGGACGCAGTGGTCAACCACTACAAGTATCAAGCGTGGTCCGAATTTCGAACCAAGTTCCGGCGGCGAGTCTCCGCATATGTCGTGGACTGGATGCAAGCAGTCAACCCGAAATCGAAGGATAGGACACCCGGTTTAGGTTTTGAACCCATAGAGCCCAAAGGCTGGGCCCAGAAGTTTTGTGAGGTTAGAGATGAAAGATTGAAGTTGTTGACCCAAAAGTGGTTTGGGTCTACTGGGTCGCACAGATATGGAAGAACGGCTTGGTAGAGATGAATTACTTCGAGGTTTAAACAGGCCCAATAACAATTGTGTCTATTTATTTGAATTTTTCTCTAAATGTTTTCGTCTTCAAAGTTCATAAAGGTTTGGAGACGAGTTTTAGAAGTTAAAACAGTTGTATTGGTTTAGGGGGTGGGGCCGAGGGCAGGTGTTATGGTTGGATTTGTTGGTGGGAGTCTGTGTACATGTACAAGGTACCGACTTACCAAACAGCGTGAAGTAGCAGGGTAGGTTTTTTCTAGTACTGTTTTTTTTTTTAAACCTTAAAAGAGAGGATTATCCATTGCATTTATTTATTTATTTTTCTCGATAGCCAAATAAAAAAGAAATACTGAGTCTTAGGCCATGTTTGTTTACACAAAATTAAAAATCTCATCTCATCTCATATCAACTCAGCATTACACCTTTTTTAAATTTCCATACAACTTTTTCAAATCCCTATACAAAATATAATAAACAATTTCACTTTTTCAAATCCCAATACAAAATTAATATTACAAAATTATATTATAACAATATTTTATTCATTACTATTTAAAACATCTCATCTCATCTCATCTCATCTCATCTCATCTGTGTAACCAAACGGGGCCTTAGTTTGAGAGCTGAGAGTAAAATTTCAGGGTGGGTTTACACCTGCTCTTGGGGCTTTTGCTAGTCTATTTCTTTTGATATGTTTTTTTGACATTATTTTTTTAATACTTTTAAATATATATTTTTTTTAAATTTAGAATATTATTAAATAATATTTTCTTAATCACTAAAAAAAAAAAAAAAACGAGAAGCTCTAGCGGGATCTCTAACTTTTTTTCATAATTTGAACAACTTCAACTGCATCAAATCAAATCAAGCTCGCTCGAACAAGCCTGGTGCCTTCATCTCCAATATATTTATCGATTGAAGAAGTCAATGCACTCTCTTTGTAGTTGTAGTGACAGAAGAAGAAAGATATAAAGGATCTACATTAGTTAATGCTTTCGAAGTGCCCGGTTTCCGCAAAAAAGCATTGCCCTTCTCATCATAGCACTATAAAACAACAATGCTGAAAAAAGAGGGGAAAGTTCACCTCAGAGAATAATAATTACAAAGAAATCAATTATGTTCTCTGTATATTAACTTGAGAAAGAAAAAAAGGATCATTAGCCTATTCGTGTGTTTACAGGCCAACCCATGTTGTTTCATTGCACTTGATAGATACGAGTGCTGCTACGATTACTCTAATGAAGAAGAGAGAATACAAAGGAGTTCATTGCTTGTTTTCTATTGAAAAGTGCAACCATCCGTTACGTGTCTATATACGATCGATGATTGTGCATTAAATGGATTATTCCACTGTTTATATTCTTGTCTCGATATGATACTTTGAGATCGGATATACTTTTCTATACATTAACATAGCTTCATCAATAGTCAAAATAGAACGATTCGTGGAGGCACCCCTGGTAATTTACTTCCCAATGTTCCTAGGAGCTCCACTCCTATGTCAATTGAAAAAAAATATAAGAAAAGAAAAGAAAAAAAGCATATCCTCAGAGCTGCAACACTAAATCCGGCTGCTGAGGTGAACCGATCTGGACATTAGAACTAGGCGAACTCGTTTGCTGAACTCTCACATTTACATCAGGAGGAAATGAATGGTGCATTAACAATCTCTCCCAAGATGCCTCCCCACCAAGCATCACTTCTGCTGTTCCATGTGACTTAAGACCAGGGCCCAAGGTCAATAAATTTCCAGAATTTGTTCCAGCAATTTTGGAGTACCTGGTTTCATTTGACACGATATCATTTTTGGGCATTTGGTAAATGGTAGTCTTGTTATTTGAATTTGTTTCGAGTGCTTGAGAAGGCAATGAAGTATCATCAGAACAAGACATTCCAGTTAATCTGGAAAGACTCACCATCCTTATTTGTGATAGAAAACCAGACCCCAACACCCTATTAGAACCATCCATATCAGAGCAAACTAACGATTTCGGCTGAATCTCAAGAGGAGGCATAGATTTTTTTCCACCGACACTACTTTTCAGTGAAGTCAACTCAAATTGTGAATCAAATCCTGTACTTTCTTCTCGAGCTTGCAACAACAATCCATTTGCAAAAGCCATATTTGATTCAGATGTCATGTGATATAGAAGCTTACTTTTACCATCATCTGATATTGAGCTCTCTGAAGATTGCTCCTGGTTTAATGCCTCATTTTCTCCTATCCATCCAGGACCAAACTTGAGTCCAAAGGGCAATACTCTTTCAATTTTCTTCGAAGCAATCTTCCAAACTACTGGGCCAAGGTCAGCAGCAAATTGAGTTAGGCTTCTCGCATAACCATGCTCCAAGTTTAGACCTACCTGATATACATTTACATTGAGGGAAAAAAAGTCACAAATAGATAATACCATAAAGCATATCAAGGGCACAGATGTTGCACAGAATAAATTGGTGAAAATAATGCGCCTTATTTTCTGGTTTTCGACAGTCACATTTCAGTATAGGTGATATAAATTGCATTCAGAGTAGACATTGGGCCAAGATTTCAAAATTATTGTACCTACGTTCTAATAGAAGCAGCATCACCACTTTTTTCCTCAGCACCAAGAGAGAGATAGGAAGAAGAAGAAGAGCACACCACGAGAAAGAAGAAAAACAGGCGTACATACCGCCATTAGTTGCTTCCAGTCCCCGTCAAGGGTGGCCATTACAGATGGCCCATGACCAGAGTCCAAGAAATCCTTATAGGTGTCACGCTTATTCTCATCTATTGCAAATTGTTTCTTCCCATACTTGACAACACCCTTCAAAACAGAAGCTGCGTTCCAAGATGAAAATGGCTCAGCAGTTGCAAAGGCTAGAAATTTCAAATGACGTTAACAAAGTACATATAGAATATACAAAGCAATACAACAAACTCAATTCAAATCTTACGAGGAAATTCATTCTCCCATTCAGGCCACCAACTGGTACAAGTTTCACTGTTATGAGATCCATGTGAAGCCCTGAGCACAGTATCAGCAGGCGGGAACCTGTATGGAGGCTGACCTTTTCTTAGATTGTAAGCATTGGCCCCCCTTGCATTACCTCCTTCAGAGGCAAGACTTGCATCGAAGGCAGGCTCGGGACAAACATGATCAAAAGGAGCTCTGTCAAGGGACTTCCTCAGGTTCTTTCCTGGAGGCCTGCCTCTCCTTACAACTTTGGGTTGTGGCTCATTATCATCACTATCCTGCCTCAAATTTTCGAAATCCTTGTTTGCCAACTCTTGCATAGACCGTGCCTAAGAAAAACGTAAATTTCCAGCTATTCAATAAAGAAAACCCCAGAAAAAGATGAGAATAGAAGTTCAGAGATGACTGAACCTGTCTAAAAAAAATAGTATCTGGTGCATTATACTGCATTGCATTTGTACATATCAGAAACACATCTTTCTGCACAAATTAGAAAGTAGAGAGTTTTAGATTCCTTGACCAGGAAGTCAGGATATAAAAGAATGCCTTGCTATAATCAAACTTAGAGGAAATAAAAAAAGCTTCACTATATCCAATATCACAGGAAACTAAAATCCAGTGTACAAGGTAAAATTAAAAGACATTTTGTCATATTTTTAACAAAATGTATCACAAAAAAGCATCATACCATTTCATGCACAAACTCTTTGTTAACTGATCCAAGACCAAATCCATTTATAATTCCTAAGTATAACATACCAATCAAATAAACGAACTGCGACATAAAACGGTAAGAACCATTCATCAGAGATGTTGGACTCTTTAACCCAAGCGGTACAAGCACATTTTCTTAGGACACCATAGCACTCACTGGAGCATGGACTATTTCCTATATTGATCCAATTTCCATTCTATATTTACCTTTTTTTTCCAGACATTAAGGCATCTAGCATGGCCTAATGATGACACAATGCTATGTTGTCTTCATGTTTCCTAGCTGGGAGTTCTATTCCTTTTGTTCTCATAGCAGCCACGTGTTGAATCAAATTTCTTTCTTCTTTTTATGGTTGTCAATCAATCAATAAAGGAAGTTACAAGTATCAAAATAATGTTACTTATTGATGGAGTGTTAAAAACTATTACTGAAGAGCTTATTTACCTAACAGGAATCAGATCCATCAACACTGAGAAGACCAAAGTCACCAATGACAAATGGAACTTCAAGAAAAACAAGATGAAGTATATTTGCACCATTCAATGGAAATGAAACTTATATAACCATAAATGTTGGTAAAGAATTAATTTTATAGGTAAAGATCATTCAACCAAAGTTCTATATGGCTTACACTTTTTCACATCCACAGTCATAAACACATCTAGTACTTTGTTTATAACGTGGAATCATATGAAGACAGGTCCTCCGGATCCCACCCATGGGGGAGTAATCTCTGGATACATGACCCCACATGCCAAAACTGTAATCTAATGGAACTTCCAATGTTTGACCACTAGGCTGTACCTGTACGGTTGCATCTAGTACATTAATTTATATTATTTTTTCCTTTTTCCTGTATGATAAGGGGTGTGGATCAGATTTCTAACTACCAGGAAGGAGAATCATATACTACAAATAGAGTATGTGATCCACAAAAACTACTCAAGTACACATTACAGAACCCATTCATGAGCAGCAGCAGTGTAACTAGCTTAAATCATTTTCCTTGTGAAAAATACAAAAATACACGTGAACAGATTCAATGACATTTATCTAAAGATTTAACTCCTTTAGATTGGTAAGTTGTAATGCAAGGTCCTGGTTTCTGAGATTCTCGTCTACCTTTACCCTGGAGAGCTGCATGACGCAACCTAATATGAATTTAACACTTACCCTGAAAGTACTTCCTTGATGGGATAACCATGGACAACTATTCAAGAAATCACTTTTTTCCAATCTCCCCGTCCAGTTTGTTTGGTACTTCCTTTGCCATTTGCTTCATAGAAAATACCAATACCAAAATTCCAATGCTGCTATTTTTAAGCCCTTGTTTCATCTAGTAGTGATGTGCTCAAACAATTATTTTCGTTAGGAGAAAATCAAGACAAATTTAATACTCGATTGAGGCAAAAAATCAGAAGAAATCAACAAATTTGCAAAAGTGAGCTGACTGCATGAAATTGCAGGTCACAATGGAAATTACTATAAGAAGGAACAAACTTCATTGAAAAAGGGCCGCTAGGCACTGACAAGTTCATAACTATAAAAAATAAACCAAGGAGTGAAGGCATTAAAGTCATGTGAGCGTGCACAAACAGTGGCAAGAATATAAAAGAACTAGTAGAAAATCTATGACCTGTATAATAGTCAAAACGAAAATAAAATTCAGAGACAGGTCGACACTTTTACAATTCTGGTTACAGAAATATAAATGTAACATATTGTGTGCCTGTGCCCGCGCAAATCTGCAGGAAATGCAGTCTAAAACAAACCTCAAACTGTTCCAAGTTGGCATAAGCTCCCCCATCTAGTTTCTTCCTCACGGTTCCAAAATCCATTGGATTCTCGATGATTTCATGGTAATCAGGAAGCTGGAGGGAAATAAATTTATAACAAATCAGAAATTGGTATTCAAATATGCTACGAAAATCGAGAATCACCATAGAAATGCACCTCTTCCGGATCCACTGGCTCCGAGAATACCCCATGAGTGTCCTTTCTGCGAACGAGTTGGAATAAACCGATCAAACTCCCAACTCAAACAAGAAATAAATGAAAATAAAATCGGAGCAAAAAACAAAACACACTTTTGAAGCCTGTCAAGGATGAACACCAACAACTTTTTGTCCGGTAAAGGTGTCGTGGGACCGGACTCCACCTGCGACCCTGCCCATATGCCCATATAAAATGATAATATACGATTAATACATGTAGAAAGCAAAAATCAATCACTACAAAAATTCCCCACAGGCTTTTTAGCAAAGAATTGCGATACCATTTATGGTGTCTGTCGCTTTCAAAAGCTTGTCACCCTACAAAATTAGTCCAATATCTCTGTTGAAATTACCCACATACAGACAAAAAAAAAAAAAAAAGACTAAAAGAAAAGGAATTGCATTAACACTTGGTCATTAATAGAAATCGAAAACAATAATCATATGGAAAGTTGCATTAAGGGCGAAGGAGGAGCCGAGGAAGTACAGTTGTAAAAAAGAAAATATCTGGAAATAATCTAGGAAAAGACAAGTTGAAGCTTTTACAGAGACGAAGGGGTGTGTCTTTCTGCGTATTAATACAGACAATAAGAATACAGAAGCAAGAAACGGATAAATAAATTGATGCAAGATGTAAATTAGGAAATAATAATAATAAAGAGAAAACTGATAGCCCACCCAGATTTCAATAAAAATTAAAGAATATTACAAACTTAGACCGAGTCAAAGGTGCCTATCCACTCGTTGATCCAACGAACCCACCAACTAAAAGGCTATGAAATTGCGCGCGGAATCCCAAGCGACTCGAATTACTTTTCAAAACACAACCGCCGCAGGAACACACTATATAGTCTATATATATGGCTTTTGGTTCTTCAAAACGTTTTCAGAAATTCACTTTCAAAAATAAGGGAAAATTGTGTTATATAATTTGATGATCATCACCATTGCATCAGATGCGTAAGGTACGGGGCTGATATTGCGCCTCTTGATGGCCGCCTCGGTATTCTCAACATTCGCATTAGAATCAGAGGCGTATGGATTGGAGCTAAACGACAGGGAATTCTGCGACAATGTCGGGTAATGTGGATGGGGGTTCAGACCATTTAGGAGCTTGTGCTTCTTCTCTTTGCGTTCGTCGTCGTCTCCAGAACCGGAAACCCACTCCGGCTGGTCAGGATAAGAGTTCCGGCTAATGGAGCGACGGGTAGAGTGAGGACTTAAATTGATCGGGTTAGGGATTTGCTGCTGTTGTTGTTGCTGTTGCTTGAGAGAGCGTTTTTGGAGATCCAAAAGAGATGGGCGTCCCTTCTTCTTCTTCCTCTTCTTCTGATGTTGCATCGTCATCGTCGTATCTGATACCTCGCCCATTGTCTTTTCTCTTCTTCCCCTTTGCTTCGTTGTTTGTCCTCTCTCTCTCTCTCTCTCTCTCTCTCTCTCCCCAAACAGCGCTAAATTAATTTTAGAATTATTTTATTTTCAGCCTCTTTTTCCTTTAAAAAATATTTAGGATATTGCGGTTAGTTGGTTGTCACGTACAAGTTACACGTACGGCGTGGGAAATGTGGTCTCACGTAAAATGAAGATATATCGTCTGCTTTTTAAAATTTTGTTCATATATTTATAAGGTTTATTTTTAAATTTATATTTTATAAATTAATTCTCATTATTTAAATGATATAAATAGTGTAATTTATATACAGACTTGAAAATATAATGACTATATTTGATATCTTTAAAGTAGGGCATGAGTTGGTCTTTCCTCCATTTATTTTTTAACCGAATTTATTTATTTTTTTTATAAAAAAAAAAGAACAAGATTTATTCGTTGATTTATTTTATTTTATTTTATTTATATCGGAAAACTTCTCTAAGTTAAGACCTTTCAGACCCACTCATACTGAATAAACTACGATTCCATGCACTGCACCCTCGTTCATTTATTCTCATATTAAGAACATTAAACGATTTTCATTAAAATATAAAAGCCAAATTCTTATCTTATCATATATGTATTTAAATTCAAAACATTGCTTTCAAAACCAATGATAAACATTTATAATTTTAAAATTTAAAGACATTTAATATAATGAATATCTATTTTCCAAAATGATAAATAATGATTAGACCAAATCTCAAGAGTGAATTTGAAAACAACTTTTAAAATTTGATAAAATAATTCAAGATTTATATTGAAAATTAATCTAAAGATAAGTTACAACCTAAAAATGATCTTAAACAATCAAATTCGAAGTGATGGACCGACCCTACAAGAGTATAGGGAGTAGGAAAATGAAATATATAACATGTAAGTCTTGCATATTCTTTTTAGGATGCATATGAAAAAAAAATTACCATTGTCATAATGGACCCAACTTTTTGTAAAGGAAGTACATCTTAAACCTGTTGCTGGAGAGTATAAAGTCTGAGAGTCTAAACTCCATAAGAAATTCTGCAGTTCTCCCCATAAGAAATGTTTTTTATTTTATTTTATAAGAAATGTTAATGGGGACATGCAAGCCGATTCAAACCAAATCATTCCACAATTATCAAAAGAAAGCAACTCAGAGGAAACAATAACCTTCTCTTCCCCTCCAAACCCCTTGCAGGGAAGAAAGTTGTAGCAGCAATTGAAAGGAACACCATTGTCCAATTCCACGAAAGTTGTCTGTCATCATGTTTTAAAAATTGTGGAAAAGATAAAAACAAGAACATTTAACTGGAAGTCAAATTTGACACAAAGATGAAGCGTACCTGAACTCTTAGTTCTCCTGAAAAAGCCACCGTTATACTGCCCTCCTTTGATAAAAGTCGTCATCCGGAGGAGGACATGTGTGCAGATTAAACCCAAGATTCCTCTGCGATTCCTGAAGAAGGGTTACCAATTCCAAGTTGCTCCATAATACCTCCACAGCTTGCAGAGCATTCGAACTCCATAGTCTCGAGGGAAGCATATTCAAGTCAGTGCAACGTTTGATGACCAAATGCCTGAGGCATGGCATTGTACGTCTCCTCTGCTTCCATCTCTTAATATTCAATTTTTCCAATTTAAGAACTTCCAGACGAGGGAACGAATCTGCAAAGAATGTGAGCTTACTAGAAAGCAAGCAACTCTGTAGTTTCAGTACATAAAGGTTGGGAAGCTTCCCCAGCACTCTCATGTCGCGGCGGACTTTTAAGCACACTTGTCTTAAGGTGATCTTGGTGATTGTCGATGGAAATGAAGTCGGAAGACGGGGGCCTTCTGAACAATTTACGACTTTCAATGTTTGAAGATGAGATAAATGGTGGAGCTCTGCCAAAACCTCAACGGCTCTGCAGTTGCTGTCGTCCGAAGCAAACCATATTCCTAATTTCCTTAAGAGTCCAGATTGAACAATGAGGCTCACATTTTGTGGGTTAAGGGATACAGTCGAAAGGACTTGGAGCTTCCAAAGAGCTTTGACGTCTGGATTCAAATGGTTCGGTAAACTCACTGGCCCAGACATGTGCAGATTTCTTAGGCTTTTGAGCTTCCATATACCTATAGGCAAGAAATGCAGAAAGGTACCTTTTAGGTCAAGGGTTTCTAGGTGTTTAAGGTTGCAAATGGAAGCTGGAATTACTTTGAGAACATCAGACTTTATTCTCAAGTACCTCAAACAGATCAGTTCTTCTATATTTGAGGGAATGGAGTAAATATTTAGTTGACCAAAATGAAGCACCCGAACCAAGCAGAATTTTTCGTGGACCCATTTCCAAATGTTTGGATCAAGGTCGCCGTAGGTCTGCTTCTTTCTGTAGGATGAGTCGAAGCTAAATTTCTCATGGCCAAAGAACAACAAAGAGCGGGCACAAGTAGCGCGAGAGAGATTTGAAGCAATATAACGAGGAGTGCTACATTGGACGGAAATTCTACGGGATTTGTTCTCGGATAAAAGATTAACATGTCTAAATACCTCAAGAAACTTCTCTTCTTTGCTCTCGCAAATGGAGATGTGTCGTAGAAGAGCATGAATACGACATGTCTTTGCTCCTCCATCTGTCCTGCTGCTAGCCACTTGGATCAAGCTTTGATTATACAGCTCATCGAAGTAGTCTTTGGCATCATCCTCTATGTATGTAGAGCCAGTATGCTGTATGAATCCCTCGGCTATCCAAAGTCGGATCAATTGCCTTACAGGGATCTCAAATTCTTCTGGGTATACTCCAAAGTACAAAAAGCATGGTTTCAAGTGCTTCGGCAGGTGGGTGTAGCTCAAGGACAGTATGTCCTTGCATCTTGTCTTACAAAGATAGGAATTCGCATCGTCTTTATATTTGGATAGTGTTAGGGGTGTCTTCTTCTCTTCGACTGCTGCAAGGCGCCCTAATTCCACAATTGAAAGTGGTAAGCCTTTGCAACCTTTTGCGATTTCCCTTCCCATAGTTTCTAACTGGGGAGGAAATTCCTCTGTTACGGATACCTTCTTCCTAAAGAGTTCCCAGCTTTCATCTTCATCGAGAATTGGGAGAAAGTGGGTAGTACTATCTGAAGCCACCCCTTTTATACGGCTGGTGATCAATATTCTGCTTCCGTTTGAGTTATCAGGAAAACCATCTTTTAGCTCATCCCAAACTTCGGTTGTCCAGATGTTGTCCATGACTACTATATACCTCTTTCCTTCCAAGTATTTGAACAACTTTTCTTTCATTTCATCTTTACTCATGTCTTCGATTCCGTTCCTTCTTCTTTTTATCCTCTCAGTGAATTCGAGTGCCACCATGGATTCGTCAGACTCTGGTATCGCAAACTCTAACATTTTAAGCAGCAAGTCTATGGTTCTGAATTGGTAAGATGCATGCACCCATATACGGCGAACAAAGTGCCTCTCGGCGAGAAGAGTATTGTAGATCTTCCAGGCAAGAGTGGTCTTACCCGACCCTCCCATGCCGATGATTGAAATGACACCAAGCTTTGAATCCCCTTCCGTAAGCTGCTTCACCAATTTGGTAGAGTCAATAGCGAAGCCCACCACGTCTTTTTCCCGGATGACCCTCCAATATTGTCTTTCCAGTGCAACGTCCACCGCTGCAACTGGAGTAGCTTCCGCTTCGCACTTTTGTACAGTGTCCAGGATTTTATTGATTTTATGGTTGAAGCCCTCTATCTTCTTTGCTGCATCATGACACATCATTGGGTACCGGATTATCTTCCACACCAAGTTCCTCCTCCTCAGGTCTTCGACCTTCAATGCATCCATAACATCCTCAGCCTCATTGGCAATGTCTCTTAATTGCCTCCTTGCCTCTGTCAGTAATTCATGCTCCTCGCGTTTTCCCCGGCATTCGTTGATAAATGCATGGGCCAGCTCTAGGTCCCTATTAAGCGAATCGAATTCATCCTGCCCTCCACCAAAGAGTTTTTCTTTTTGTTCAAATACCCACGAGAATTTCTCTAGCACGAAACTACAAATACTCTCCACCATTCTTGCTCAACCCCAAACCCAACAAAGTTCAGCTCGTGTAATCTTCAACTTATTTTTATCTCTCGCTTAATTCCTTTCATTGGTTGAGGCTGTGGTGAAGATATTGAGAGGGAAGGAATGGTAGTAGAAACTCAGTTTGGAAGGCAGATGTATTAACAAAGAAAAAGAAAAAGAAAAGAAAAGCATCGATCAGAAAGAAAGATTTGTCATTTGTGAGATGCCCGGTAGAAGAATGACTCGCCGGTTGGCCAGAGAAAATAGAAAAGTCTTCTGCGGCAATTTCCATGATATCTTCGTATCAATGACTAGCCCAAGCTAATTCAATAATTACAAGCAGTGTTAAAAATCAACATTTTTCACGAGTTTGAGATAAAGGCTGTATCTGGATTTTCAAACAATATACAAGTCGATGAAAGCTCATGAGGTGGGTGGATTTTTCACGCGTTTGAGATAAAGTATCTGGATTTTTAAAGTATCTTTGGCCGTTTTGATTCAGATTTTTTTCAATTTATCTCATTTAATTATTATATTTTTTTTTTAATTTTTATATCAAATATAATAAATAATTTAATCTTTTTAAATTTTAAAATAATAATAATATTAAAAAATAATATTTAATAATATTTAATTCAATTTTTAACTTTTAACTCAACTCATCTCGTTTCAAGCTATCTAATCCTAGCTTAACTTTTTGCAAAGAACTTTCTCCATATAAGAATATTGGTATTAGTTTATGCATATGCATATGCAAAAACACATCGTTTAGATATTGACTTTGCCATTCAAAAAAAATTTTCACATTTGAGTATCATATTTAAATCAAAATAATAAATATTATTTCATATTTAAATCAAAATAATAATAAAATATATAATTTTTTATATATTATATTAAAAATATAATAAAATTATAAAAAAATGTAATATATTATAATAATAAAATGAAGGTGAAGATGAATGTTTGTTGTGTTGTTAGGGAGCTAGGAGAAGAGAAAATGATTGTGAGAGATAAAGTGGGAGGAGAGAGAAAGGATTTGTAAAATAAGATTTATAGAATGAATAGTATATCTTTAAATTTGTATAAGTACTACTCATAGCTATACAAAAATATGGAAATGTATAATCCAATGTAGTAAAACTTAAGGTGATATTAATTATGCAAATATGACTTTGTATATGAGATGCATAAATGAATATATGCCAGTGCTCTAACTCACATTAGATCCACCAACTGCACGATTGCCATGTGGAATTAATGCTAGTGTCGTGTATCGGATTCTAATCGATTGACACAGCATTAGCAAGTCATCAACGAAATTAAATTGTATTTGGATGTTGAGTTAAACTAAGCTAAACTGAGTTTTTTATGAATAATAATGAGTTGAGTTTGTGGAATGAGTTATATGGGACTCATCTAAGATGAGTTTATATATGTTTAGATGTTAAAATGAGTTTAAAGATATTTATGGAAAGTTGAAAAAGGTTGTAGGCCTCACGTAAAAAGAGGTATTAAATTGGAAAAAATTATGGGTGCCACGTGTAAAGAGGTTTTGAGTTGAGATGAGTTTAGTCATTTGAGAGTTGAGTATTTAGATGTTAGACTTAGCTTAAAATTAGACTGAACTGAATTGATCTCAGTTGAGTTTAACAGCCAAACAGAGCTTAGTGTCTAATAAGGAGACTTTGGACAAAAATTTTAAGATTTTAATAACAAATATCACTCAACTATAAAATATTTTTTAATTTTTTAATTTTCAACTAATTCATTTAATCATTACCAATTTATTATCTAAACACAAAAACAATACAACTTTTATAAACTTCAAGACAAAATACAAAAATCAATATAATGTTTTGAAAAATTCTACTCATCAACCCTACACACCACACACTATACTTTTTTTTTTCTCTTGCCAAATATATAGTGTATGGATGATGAGCAGAAGAATTCAATTAGTTTAAGAATAATAAAATAAAATAAAATATAAAAAAATAAGTGTATTGTGTAATGTATTGTATGTTAGAATGATCATAAGTAGCAAAGATCTAATTTTTTAAATTTCAAAACAAAAGATAATATTACAAAATTATGTTAAAATAATTTTTAAACTTTATAATACTTTTATTTAAGTTTTTTTCTCTCAATTCTTAAAATTCAAAAAAAAAAATTATTAACTCAAATCATTTCAATATTATTAACAAAATTACTTGATCCAAGCCTTCAAACAAGCCAACTGGCCTGTGTCTTTCTGCCACTGCTGCTTATTCCCTCTTAATATGGTTATTACTACCTTGCTGCAGAAGTATGGCTTTATTTAACCAATATGCATGCTTGGCAGTTGGCATTTAACTTGCTAATTCTCTCGGTTGGAAGGACAAACTATCTTTTTGGAGGTCTTCTTTTGCTTCCACCAGGTTTCAGTCCTTGCTTGTCGTATACCCCATCTAATATTGTGGGAATTATGGATAACTCTAACCCTACAAGATTTGAAGGAAAAAACTATGATGGTAGGCACTATTATACACAGGATTTGTTATATAATATTTCTGTATTGCTGCTCAAGACAAAGAAGCTCACCCTAGCCCGATCGTTAACACCACCTGCTGATAAATTTAAACTTTAATATTGATGGGGGTATCTGAGGGGGCAATCCAGGTGCAGCTGGATGCAGAGATGTTATATATTAGAGATGCGACGGTTCTTTTGTTCAAGGTTTCTCCGGTATATTAGGCAATGGGACTAATGTTTATGCTGAGTTATCTACCCTAAAAGTTGTTTTAGAGAATTTGGCTAAAGTGCATCTTCAAAATTTGAAAGAATATAGAGCTACATTAGAGTAGTCAAATAGTGTGAACTTCAAATATGAGCTATAGTATTTTCAAGGCTTTCTTCATATTTGGGGGTGCACTGTTCATTTTCATATACTTCCATCCGAAATATGTTATAACAATTCTTCGGATATCCATTAAGGATTGCGACTATATAGTCTCGACCGTGTGGGTCAATGTTATATTGCGGAATTCACTCAACCACTTGCCTCATAACCTCTTATGCGGCAGCCATTAGAATGGCTATGTGATCCCACATTGAGGGATCACACATTCTCCAATCCTGGTATTCCTCCCATGTTAAATGTCGGTTACTACTCGATGCACCTTCGGTCGCGTTATTGGTCTTCACTTGGGGCTCATCATTCAAATGACTTCCTCCTTCTATTCCGCAATTTCAAAAAGAATTAGCAGAAGAACACTTAGCCGTGACAACGATTAATTTATAATAAGTCATTCTGTGGTTTAAAAAAGAATTCACCCAAGAACACTTCGATGTGGCAATGATTAATTTATAATAAGCGTGTATAGTATGGCAGTGAATATCCAAAAAACATATAAATTATGTGGTACATAACTTATTTAAAATATGCCAATAAATAATATAGAGATAAAATCAAATATAATAAGCAATTGTCCATCAGAAATTAAAATAAATCATTAGTAAATTATGCAAATCATTAAAAAATACAAATGTCATAAACTTAGTCAATAAATTGTCAGCAAATTATGCAAATGCGACTCAGTCAATAAAGAAAACAACATCCGTATTAAATACTAAATAAGATAAACTAAATTTATGTAGCATCATCTTATGCTACGTCACTTCAACCAGGTCCAATCAAAGCTGCCTTTTTCTTTTTTCCTCTCGCTTTATTCAGATTTGAAAAAAAAAAAAAACATTCTGAAAGAAAACTGCTCGCGGTGAAGTTCTATAAATTATCATGTTGGGTTGTTTACTTTTGTGTGGTGAGTTGAAAAAAATATAAATTTTATTAATAATTAATTTGATTAGTAATGTTGGTGAAATAATGATTTTATTTATATGTTATAGTTATGAACATAATTATTATAAAAAATGATTTCCAACACCTTTAAAAATTAAGTTTGCACAAGATATTTTAGAGAATTTTATTTAAATCAAAATTAATAAAAATATTAAATTGCCAACAATTATTCCTACAATATTCTTATGCCCTCATTTTGTTCCAAACATTGGCTATATATTATGATGACAACTGGTAGGTGAGTTATTTCACTTCTTTTTTTTTTTCACTCTGAAACTTATTTAATTTGAATATTCCAAATTATAATAAATATTTTAAATTATAAAAACAGGTTGCTTATTTAAAATTATTCGAGCATGGAAATTATTTATTTCCAAACTTGTAAAAAAAGCTCATTTTTTATCAATTATGAAGACGACATTCTCATGCTCCCTCCCCATTATCATTTTTTTTTTACTGCCAGTGTGCTCATAAAAGCGATAAAAGCTAATATTCAATCTTCTACATCTATTTTTACCCAACTTAAACATCAGATGCATTTCTCATTTAACAAGTTTGGTAATAAAAAAATACTTATATTTAACAATATAAAGCCTCCAATTTTCAAAACATATTCCACAAGTATAAAAATGGTCATACAACACCATGGAAAATATTACAACTATCAATTCGCAATCATATGTGCCCACATAGGTAGTGCGATAGATTCTCTGGTTGCAATCATGGCTTTTTTATTTTTTATTTTACAAAATCTAAAAAAAAAAAACTTCTATTAACGTAAAGAAGGTAAACCCGCTTTATCAACACAATTTATACCCTTTAAAGGATCTGGCAACCCAACAGTGTCCATCCAAATACAAGAAGAACCCTCAGCACCAATCTTAGCCAATCCATCAGCCATCACATTCCCTTCTCGAAAAATATGTTTAACTGTGTAATTCATAAAATTTAACATCGTAAGAATCTCCTCCCAGAGTTTGTGCCGACACAAATGACATGTCTGGAACACGCAACAGAAGAATTAGGTTATCTTCAATTGTATGTCCATCATAACTATTCGGATTGCGATCATTAGGTTTAATCGTGTGAATAATGTTATGTATGACACAACATGCAGCAACAATATATCGTCGCCTTGTTGGCCTATATGGGTTCATTGATCGCAAAATTCGAAACCGTTTTTAAAATACATTGAAAGTGCACTCAATAACATTTCAGATGGCTTGAAAATTGTGACTAGCTAGTGGTATTAAAGTCCAAGGGATTGGAGTTCCTCTCTTGCCCACTATGAGTAGAGGTTTTTTCTCTTGCCCACTACGAGTTGTGGTCGCCTCTTCCCCTTCTCACGTGCAGGTTCTCTCCTGTTTGTGAACAGTGAGGTGTATGACTGATGAATTGAAAGATCTGTATGGTAGGTTGTCTTTGACAGAATCTAAGGAAGAAGTAGTTTTTGTCGATGAAGAGGTGGTTCGATATACTATTCGTTGCAGCGAAAGGTGTTTGATAATTCAGTTGCTGACATTGAAACACTATAATAAGAAAGCTTTGAAGCAGATGTTGTGAAGGATTTGGCATCCTATGAAGATGATGCGCATTCAAAATCTAGATTCCAAATTCTTCAGAGAGTGGTCAGAGATGGTCCCTGGACGTTTGATAAACATTTGGTTTTAGTAAAAGACCTTGATGGTGCTTAACAAACCCAAATGTTGCATCTCACTGAAGCTTCGTTCTAGGTACGAGTTCACGACCTGCCTCTGATGGCCCGTAACGAGACTGTGGGTAAATTGGTTGGGTGCGCTGGGTATTGTAGAGGAAGTGGACCTAATCAAGGGGGAGATTGCATGGGTTGAATATCTGCGAATTCAAGTTCGTCTAGATATTACGAAGCCTCTGCTAAGGGGGAAGAAATTGTGTGTTGGCACTAGTGTGCCTTATTGGGTAAGATTCTCCTATGAGAGATTACTTGATTTTTACTATGTGTGTGGGAGAATTGGTCTTTCTCGACAAGACTGTGATCAAAGGGGAAGCTATGACCAGCAACAGGGTCCTCTTCCTTATGGCATATGGATGCGTGGACTTGGTCGTGGATGCAAAACTGCTGACGTGACAGGCCATCATCAACCATCTACAGCGGATGGTGTGCAGGCCCATGCTTTCTGTAATACACGCTCTGATGAAGAGGTAGTTACAGTAACAGAAGTTACGAAACCTCTAGTTGTTGATATTTCAAAAATTTCAAAAAAATTCATTAAGGCTAGTAATTTGGCTGATCAGAGTATTTGGGAGTCTTTAGCAGTTTTTCCTGAGAAATGGTTGAATCCTACAAGTGGCGTGGCGAGTGGGTTTTGCAATTATGACTCTGAGAAGGTGCTAGAACCATTGTCAGGGAAGATTGGTGATATTGTGGCCTGGGCTACGGAAGGAACTACCGAGATAGATGTGGGCCTTGCCAAAAACTTAACTCAGGAGGATGGTTTCGTGGGCCGAGTGCGTAGTGAGATTGTTGTGGCCCTTGATAAGAAGGTCACGGACTTCGTCAAAAGAGACTTATAAGGAGAGCTTGGGCCCTCCAAACATATTAGCAAGGCACTTGGGAGGTGGAAAAGGAAGACCTAGGTAGTTTCTTGCTCAGTCACAGAATGCCCTGTTTCAAAGAAAGGTAGTGCTGTAAAGAGGAAGGCACCCCTACCTTCTTCTTCGGAGGATGTGTCTTTCAAGGGGAAGAAGCCAAAGTGTGGGGTTCTCTAGCAAGATGATGGCGACCAGCTCCATGAGGTCCAAATTGAAGTATTGGCAGAGGCTGGTGTCCAGCCTGCCATCAGCCATGAAAACTCTGTGTTGGAATTCATGTGGAATTTGGAACACACAGGGAATTCAAGCTTTAAGTGATTTGATCACGAAAGAAGATCCCTGTTTGGTTTTTCTTCAGGAGACTAAGCTAAAGGCACGTGCTATGGAATGCTGTAAGTTTAAATTGCATTTTACTAACTGTTTTACTGTTGATTATAAGGGTAGAAGTGGTGGATTAGCTTTATTGTGGAAAGGGGATTTGTGTGTTCATAATCAATCTTTTTCTAGGAATCACATTGATGCTTTGATTAAAGATGGGGATAGGCCTGAATGGAAATTCACGGGTGTTTATGGCAATCCTGAGGTGGCTAATAAACATTTGACTTAGAATCTAGTTTGATGGCTAAGTTCTGGTGTGGTTGGTCCTTGGCTTGTAGGGGGATTTTAATGAAATATTGCACTTCAATGAAAAGAGGGGGAAGACCATGCTCTGTGTCCCAAATTGAGGCATTTAAGCAGGTCCTTCTCGACTGTTCTTTATGTGATTTGTTGTTTAGATGCCTAAAATTTACGTGCAATGGTAGAGAGGTTACTCGAGTCATTTTTGAGAGATTGGACAGATTCTTAGGGAATAATCAGTTGTGTACATTGTTCCCTCAGTTTGTGATCAGGCATGGTGTGGCAACTCATTCAAACTACTTACCTATGTGGTTTGAATCTGAAGAGGTGGAGGGTAGAACAAAGTCACCCAAATAGTTTCGTTTTGAGGCTATGTGGGTGGGTGAAGAGAAATGTTCTCATATTATTGATCGAGTGTGGAATAATGGAGAGGGTAGGGGTAGCATGGAGGGTGTGATGAGGTTATTAAAGAGGTGTGGAGATCATTTATCTAAGTGGAACAAACAGTCTTTTGGGAATGTTTTCAAAAAGTTAGACTTGGCTAGGAGAAATTTACAGCAGGCTCAAGATAGAGATTCATCGCAACCTGATGGTATGGGTGTGACTAAGCCAGACAAGAGGTGCAACTATGGCTTGAGAGGGAGGAAGTCATGCAGAGGCAAAGATCTCAGGTCCTATGGCTTCAAGAAGGTGATCAAAATACTCGATTTTTTCATACTTAAGCCAATGGCAGAAGATAGAGGAATTTTATCAAAGGTTTGAAGGATGCAAAGGGTGTTGTAAGGGAAAGCCATGAGGGATAGGCTTATTGTTGATTTTGTTTTTTTTCCTGAGCTTTTCACTTCTACTCCACAGAGGTACCAAGAGGAAGTTTTGGCATGTGTGCATCAAAAGGTGACAACAGAGATGAATTTAGATTTACCCAAGCCTTATCATGCAGATGAAGTAAAGTTGGCCCTCTAGTAGATGCATCCTACAAAGGCCCCAGGCCCTGATGGTATGTCCCCCCTTTTTTTTCAAAAATACTGGCACATTGTGGGTAGTTCTGTGACTGCTGCTATCTCGCAAACTTTGAATACTGGCCACTTTCCTCGAGACCTTAATCACACACTTATCAGCCTCATTCCAAAGAAAAAAACTTGTGAGTTAGTTTCTGATTTCCATCCAATTAGTCTTTGTAATGTGGTGTATAAGTTGGTCTCTAAGGTCATTGTTAATAGGCTCAATCTTCATCTTCCTGAGGTTATATCAGATTCGTAATGTGCTTTTGTTAAGGGTAGGTTGATTTCGGATAATGTGCTAGTCGCATATGAGCTGATCAATTATCTAAGGCATAAAAGGTATGGCAAGTAGGGTTATATGTCTCTTAAATTGGATATGAGTAAGGCCTACGACCAGGTGGAGTGGAGTTTTTTTTAGAAAAAATTATGCTCAAACTAGGATTTGCTCATGGTTTTGTGTAGCTGGTTATGCAATGTGTGACAACTGTTTCCTTTTCTATTTTGATTAATGGTGAACCTCATGTTCCTATTATACCTACTAGGGGGCTTAGGAAATGGGACCCTCTCTCCCCTTACCTTTTCCTTTTATGTACCAAGGGTCTCACTGCTTTGTTAAAGGATGCTGAGGGTAAACAACTAGTGAGGGGAATAAAGGTTTGCCGAGGGGCTCCTGTTGTGAGTCACCTGTTGTTCGCGGACGATAGCATAATTTTCTATAAAGCTGATGTACAAACTACGAGACATATTCAGGAGGTGCTTGAGAAATATAAGGAGGCATCGGGACAAAAGGTAAATAAGGAAAAAACTGTTGTGGTTTTTTCTAAGAATGTGGAAGCTGGGCAATAGAGGGAGTTGTTGAATTTGTGGGTTGTTAGGACTGTCCAACAATATGATAAGTTCCTTGGGTTGCTTAACTTGGTTGGGAGTCCAAATCTCTTGCTTTTGCTAACATAAAAAGGAGAGTATGGAATAAACTACAAATTTGGAAGGAGAAATTGTTATCTCAAGGAGGAAGCGAAGTCCTTATTAAGCAGTAGCTTTATCGATCCCCACATATGTTATGTCGTGTTTTAAGATACCTTTGGGTTTATGTAGAGAATTGGAAGGGATGATGTCTAGGTTCTGGTGCGGGTAGAGAGGAAATGAATAAAAACTGCATTGGTTAAACTGGAGGAATTTATGTGCTTCAAAATTCAGAGGTGATATGGGGTTTAAAAGTTTACACTCTTTTAATTTGGCTCTATTGGCTAAGTAAGGGTGGCGAATTTTACAAAATGAGGGGTCCTTGTTGCAAAAAATTTATAAAGCCAAATATTTCCCAAATAGTACCTTTTTTCATGCAAAGTTGGGGCTACATCCTTCTTTTGCATGGAGGGGGATATTTGAAGCAAAGAAATTGTTACTAGAGGGTTGTCCATGGTGGGTAGGGTCTGGAGTCTCTATTTATATTTGGAAGGATTATTGGGTTCCAGGTCATAAAAGCTTAAGGAGTACTGAGCATGGGATTCCTGCTTCTCAAGAGAATGCAACTGTGGATTATTTTATTTGTCAGGTTACAAGAAATTGGAGGTTTGATACTGTTAGAGCTCTCTTTAATCCAATGGTAGCTGAGGAAATCTTAAAGATTAGATTGCCCTTTATGCCTTGTAGTGATAAATGGATTTGGACAGAGGAAGTAAGTGGTTGTTTTACTGTGAAAAGTGCTTATAGGCTGTTTCAAGCTTTGAGTTTGAGGGAGATAGTTGAGCCCTTTAACTGGGTGCAAGATAGGTACATGTGGAAGAAGTTATGGAAGATTAATGTGCCACGGAAAATAAAAGCTTTTGCATGGCCAGCCTGTAGGAACATTTTGCTTACACTTACCAATTTGAGGTACTGGAATATTGGAGTGGAAGGAGGTTGTTGCTTCTGTGAAGAAAGGGAAGAAGATGTTAAACATGCACTGTTGTTCTATCCTCAGTTGGATGAGATGTGGTGGTAGTTTGGTCCAATAGGATTATGGCTTCAACAAGAGAAAAGCTTCATGGATAATGTGAAAAGTGTGTTGACTAATGGCAATGAAGCAGACTTTGCCCTCCTGTTTGTACTGTGTTGGGGTATGTGGTATCGAAGGAATAAGTTGAAGATGGATAATGAGAACATCACTCCTTATGCAGCAGTAAATATGGTAATATCTTTGTACAGATCTCTCTCAGTTTTAAAGGTTTCAAATGCTGCAGATGGGAAGAATTTGTGCAGGTGGAAATTCCCTCCTTATTTCTGAAGCTCAATGTTGATGGGACAGTCTTCCAAAGTATAAAAAGGCTGGAATTGGGATGGTTTACGTTATAGCAATGGCAATGTGGTTATGGCAGCTACTGTCTTTGAACATGAAGTGAATGAACCATCTACCATTGAGTTACTAGCCGTATTTAGGGGGTTGCAAATGTGCCTTCCATTGGGTATTTCTAACTTAATTGTGAAGTCTGATTGTTTACTAATTGTCTAGGAATTACAAGTTACACAAGAGTCTTCATCGGCTAATGGTAGTTTAATTATGGAAGTAAAGAGTCTAATAAGCTTTTTCCAAAAAGTGATAATCGAGCATGTACATCGAGAAGGCAATGGTGTGGCTCATAGTCTAGCTAGATATGCATTGAATGTATTGGATGTTCAAATGTGATGGGGTTTTGTCCTTGAGTTTGTTGGTCATGCCATGTGGTTTGATCATGTTGATATGTAAGGATGTTTATGTTTTCGATGCAATTGTTCTATTATAAAAAAATAAATAATATTTCAGATAGAAGAATGTTGATAATTGAAATAATCTTGATATTTATAAAATTAAAAAATAATAATATAATAATAATTTATTTAATTTTTAACTTTTATTTTTTCTTATCTGTTTTAAGTCACTGTTCAAACCTAACGTAAAACTTTTTGCCAAAAACTTTCTCCATCTAACTCATGTAAGATCCACCAACCGCACGATTGCCATGTGGAATAATGACAGTGTCGTGTATCGGATTCTAATCTATTGACATAGTATTAGCAAGTCAGCAGCAAAATCAGAGGGAGATTGGATTGAGAAATATTTTTATTTTATTTTATTTTATTATTATAATTTTTTTAAAATTTAAAATAATAATAAGATTTAAAATTAATATTTTTTTAATTTTTAATTTTTATTTAAAACTATTTCATCTTAACTCACTATTTAAATATTATCAAAGATGAAATGACTTATTTTTAATTAATTATTAAATAAGTCAAAATTGAAAATACGATACCATCCATATTTTAAGTAGATTAGATTAAAATTTAAAAATTTAACATATTTAATTTAATTGATTATATTCAAATTGATTAGTCAAATATTGATATATAATAAAATGGATGGGACTATCTTAATATCGAAACCGGACCCCATACTCCTGATTAATTTAAAATAATAAAATAATAATAAATAGTAATAAAATAATATAAAATTGTCTTACTTAAAAAATAAATGACGCGGTGAAAGGACATAAAATATTAAAAAATAAATAAAATGAAAAGGTTAAAAGAGAAACGTCAAGGCATGCGGGGCTGTCAGGATAGGAAAGACTTGTTGGGTCTTGAGAGACAATCGACTATCAAGTTGCCGTTAAGTTTGGAAAGTTTTTTCAAACTAAAAATTTTCATTTTATTTAAATATTATAAATTTTTTAAATTTTTATATAAAATATAATAAATAATTCAATTTTTTTAAATCTAAATTTAATTTTTTTAAATTTTAAAACAATAATAATATTAAAAAATAATATTTTATTCAACTTTCAACTTTTATTTTAAACTGAAAATTCTCATCTCAATATCTCAACTTTAAAATATAGCTAAATTTTATACGAATTTATAAAATTAGTTTATAAAATTAGATAGTCACTATTTATCCATTAAATCCATATTTTATTCTCAACTAATCAACATGGCTCTATTAATTTTTTTTTGAAACTTTCATTAGTAAATAAGGTTATATTAGGCCCAAATTTTACATTAAGAGAAATGATATTTGCAGTTGTGGTTGTGCAAGCGTCGTGCAGTTTTTTTAAAAAAAATGAATTAATATGAGACCTATATGAAAAAAAAAATAACTTTTTTAATCGTGAACCCTACTATTTTTCAAAGTGATTGCGTGACATTTGCGCACTCCACGATTGTATGTAGCATTACTCTTGCAGTAAATATTTTCTAGTATTGTGCTGCCCAGCTGTTGCTGGGCATGCCCCTAGGCCAAATGACATTTAAATCATCTACATATACTATAATAAAAAGCTAATCTAAATACTTAATATATATGAACAAAATTGAATTACTCTTAAACAGTTTGTTCCATATGCATTTAGATTGCTTTATATCATATAAGTATTTTTGAAGTTTGAAGCTTGATAGAATAAATACTTCGGGATTATATGCTTCATACATTTCATATCTAGTTATCCATATAAATATATAGTTAATCATGCATACCCAAACTTTCTATAACTATTAACCTAATAAAAACCTTAATGTAATTTCATTTACTTCAAGGGTATATCAATATATGGTTTTTGCAAGAAACCAAGTTGTGATTTATATATCACATTTTCAATTTCTTTCTACAAATACCAACTAATATTCAACAATCGTCACTCCTTAGGTGTTTGGACTACATATCCATATGTATCACATTTTATTAGTGATATCAATTTTATAGGAATAGTTTCTTTTTATTTTGGGCAATATTTCTACATTGGTATTTTTCGACGGTATTTTAGTTTATTTTTCATTATCACTTATGGTGATATCTAATAAAAATATGTTGTAGACAACAAATTTTATTTTTATAAAATAATTCTCCTGTATTTACATAATGTATCGAGATCTCGTTATTTTAGGTACATTTTTTTCTTTAGGATTTTTCTCTTTAGGAGGATTATCCTTTAGGAGATTTTATTCTGGGAGAATTTTTATAGAAAGTTTGAATGGATCTCATAGTTCTTATTGCTTGTTTTGTAGATATAGCCTTTTTAGGAGCACCGATTTATTTTCTTTGTACTTTTTTCTTTGGAGATGTTTTATCATTTGTATCAATAGGTCTTTCATGCTTTCAAGTTTGTCTTATGTTCATTAGACTACTAAATTTTTTAATTGACCTACAGGTACTTAAATCTTCGCTGTGATATTAACATCTAGAATATGAGACTTTTTTATCTTCTTGCATCCGTGAATTAATTTACAATAAATGATCATCTGAACTTTCAGTTCATATGAATTTATATGATAATCAAGATAATGTCGAATTGTTCCGTCTTATTTATTTTGGTGCTTCAGGCAATTCTTCTCCCCTTCATGGTGTGAAAACTTTATAGTAAAAGAATCTTCTGGTTCTTTAATAGATGTCCATATAAACATTATTCGACTTATCATAATTGATTTCGAATGTTCAAGTTAATCATAAAAAAGCATACAAATATTTTGAATCATAGCACTCTAATGTATCACAATATTTGATTCAATATTTGTATAATATAATCTTGAAGAGAAATCTCGTAGTTTTTCCAATATGATATTCTGACCCGAAATCATAGAATTAATATAAAGATATTTATTATTGCATTCATTGATGGTTTCAACATAATAACAATTACGACGTATATCTTTAAAACTTTATATTTGCTCTTCCGGAGCCTTTAATTAGGTTTGAAAAACCAGATATGGTCTTAACATACATCTCCATTAATTTTTCTTTAAATTGATTAATTCATCAATAAAATCCATCATTCATTATAAAAACAAAACACATATAAAACTTTTATTAATTTAAAAGAGAGATTACAATTAATCAATTTACAAAGAAATTAGAATCATCCAGATATGTGTGATCCATTCTATTTGGAGTAGAAGTTGGATCTACTGGATTCTTGTGATTAGCAAAATTTATTTCAAACCCCTTTCCCTTTTCTTTAATGGAGGCCTAATATAGGTCTACCAAATGTTTTGGTATACGGCAAGTACATGGCCAATGTCCATTCATACCACATTTATAACATTTATCTTCATATTTCTTGGAAGGCTTATTTTGTAAGCATTTATCTTCATCATTTTTTTCTCAGTGTTATTCCACTTCTGGTGGTATACTGAGTTCTTCTTTGAGTAATATTGAATACGGTATCCTTGATTCTTATAGTTTTTCCTACCACATCCATAATTTCCTTGATGATTATAAAATGAGGTTCCATTCACTTTAGGAAATGAAGTAGAACCGTTTGTCATTAAAAGCTCATTGTTCTGTTCAGCCACTAATAAACAATATATTAGTTCAGAATATCTCGTGAATTTGCATTCTCGATATTGTTGCTGTAGGAGTACATTTGAGGCATGAAATGTGATATATGTTTTTTCTAACATATTCTCATCAGTTACTTTCTCTCCACATAATTTTAGCTTTGAGCTTATTTTAAAAAGTGCAAAATTATATTCAGACACTGTTTTAAAATCTTGCAACATTAGGTGCATCTAATCATAACGAGCATTTGGAAGGATTACAGTCTTCTAGTGCTTGTATCTCTCCCTAAAACTATTAATAGATCAAGGAATTTTTATAATAAGGTACTCAGTTTTCAATTCTTCATATAAATAATGGCGAAGAAAAATAATTACTTTGGCACGATCCTGCAGGGATGATTCATTTCCTTCTTGGATAGTATTTTCAAGGTTCATTGCATCAAGATGAATCTCAGCATCCAAGATCCAAGATAAGTAATTGTTGCTAGAAATATCAAGAGCAACAAATTCTAATTTTGAAAGATTTGACATTATTTATAACAAATATATTAAAATATATAACTGATAGGTAAACTATGAGAATAAAAATTCACCACAGTATGTAAGCTATGGGAATATTAATTCACTATAGATATTACTAAAATAACTATACATATATAACTGAAATGTAAACTATAAGAATATTAATTTTCCACAGATAATAATAATCAGGTGGTATAACCGACCATATGCATAATATATTAAAAATTAAGCACATAAGTAAAAAACTGTAATTGAAAATACTTGCTTAATTGTATCTTACCACATATTAGAGATCTGAAGAACACTACAGCTAGCTAGAGTCTCGTGTTGATAACGTATTATAAAACTAAAGAGAAATAACAAATGATTCAAAGATTGCAAAAGAGAAGTATGAAATTTTAGAGATTGTAATATACTTGACTCTTCAATAGCTCAATATCATTCACTACTTTTCAATTCTTTTGTCGGTTACATATGATCCTCAAGACCTCATTTTATAGGCAACTTCCATAGTGATTTGTTGTGCTAATCAATTCACATGCACAACAAACCATCACATGCATAATAACTAAGTCACAAGCACAACAATACTCTCACATGCTTAACAACTAAGTCACAAGTATAAAGCTCTCACACATAACAATCAATTCACATGCATAATAATATTTACACCATTGTCATCCACCAAATATATTTACAACAGCAATCACTTTCAATCATTAATGACTTCGTCATTCCATATCAATAATACAACTATGACCAATCGAAAAGAAAATTTTCTGGGACAATAATTTCAGCATGCCGTCACTGACTTCCTCATATTGTGCCTTCAATTGCGATTAAGAACGATTTTTGGGACAATAATTCAATGATGTAATAGTATTCTATGAAAAATGCCTATTAGTAAATTTCTATTCTTTTATTTCTTTTTTAATTGTCAAGATTTTTTAAAAAATAATTAAAAAAATTCATTTGCACTAATGGATACATTTAGTGAGCACATCTCATATTCACCGGCCTAGTATTATCCGAAAAAAGAAGACTTTTGGGATTACTTATGAGATTCAATCATTTTCTTAGTTGAGATGGCGGTAAATAGAAACAGAAACAGTTCAGAAGAAACAAGTATTCAAATAAAAAAGAAAAAAACATTCAATAAGAAAAAGACTCACGGGGGTACTGAGAAGAAAGAAAGACTCGTTGGGTGCGCTCATAAAAAAGGAATGACTTTTGGGAAAATAAAGTCCTGTTTTCAGAAATGAAAACTTTTAAAATTCTCACAATTATTAAAAATTGAGAAATACTTTTTGCAAGCGCCTAGGGGAGTCGCGGTGCAGTCGATGCCAACGTGGCATGAATGAAACGGTTTCGTTTCAATTTAAATTTACGTTTGTGTTTTACATGTTAATTTCTTCTTTCTTTTCTTGCATTTTACACTTTGTTTTCTTTCAATGTTCCCTCTTCTGTCTTCGTGCTCGAATCCAAACCACTCCATTAACTCGTTCGTGACTCACTCCATTAACTCGTTCAACCCAGACCACTTCGCGTTCGAACCGTATCTACTCAACCAACAAGAAATCTAGGGTGAAATCTTCCAGGTACCGCAGCACCTCCCGATGACCCGGAAACTCCCTTGGTCCCCCTACCCTGTTTTTCCAGAAATGGGTAATCCAAGAAACCCATGAGCCAGCTTCGAGCTCCTCCGAGCACCTAATTACTCGTTATCCTGTCCGCTGTTGGTGTACGTTAGCGACGGCGGGGCAGATAGGCAGTCCTCCTCCGAGTACGAAGCTCCCACTAGGAGGCTATTAAGGCTAGTGCTTGGCTCGGAGTCGAAGAGGTAGGCCACGTTCTCAATATCAAAGCAAATATAGATGTGATCAAAACCAAACGAAAACGAAAACCATAATCACATTTAGCCTTGGGTTACAACACGACCTCACCATTCTCACCCTCACCACCCTAGTTCCCAGCGCTTTTTTTTTTTTTTCAAATATATATTCTTAAGACAACATAAATCTCACTGAATCGCTAAAAACTTTTACAAAATCAAAAATCCCAAAATTTTGCTAAAAATTTTCACTAACCTTCCATTCCTTATCCTCACGCATCGTCACTGTCACCATCATCGTCGTTGTTACCAAGATCACTAATGTAAACCCCAGCCTGAATCGTCCGCTTCCGAGTCCTGGACGGCAGAATGTTATCCAAATCGACCTCCGCTAACGGATCGTCCGATAAATCGCTTTCACCATTCGATATATTGCTACCGTCGTCTTCGTCTTCGTCTTCGTCGTCGTTGTCATCGTCTTCTAGAATCAATTTGCCTTTGCCCTTGTCATCCCTTACCATACCCTTTCCCCTCTGGTCCACCTCAGCATTCCCATTACCGTCCTCACCATCTTCTTCGTCTTCGTCCTATTCTTCGTTTTCATAGTCGTCCTCGTCATCTTCGTCTACGGCTTCGGCGAGTAAATCGGTCTCGAATTTACAGTCATTTTGAGCTGTTGAAGAATTGTATTTAGAAGATTATATAAAGTTGTTTTCCTCTTTGAAAACTGAGGAGTTGATGTTGTTATCCGACTTTTGTTTTATTATTATTTTTTTCCACGTAATCATTTATGTACGGCCGATTACCCCCTGCTTGCACACCCCGCTGGTCCCTAGCAGAGCTGTTAAAAATTTTCGTAACTTCATTATCAGTTATGACTTTGTCAGAACGTGTGATGACAACTATTGTAGTAGTACAACTATGACAAAGTCATGCTGTGTAATTACAACTTTGACTTGCTCATGCCGTGTAACTACAACTATGGCCCTATGACTTGGTCATGTGGAGTAATTACAAGTTTACAACTATGACTTGGTGTCTTGGTCATGCCGTGTAATTACAACCATGACTTGGTCTTGCCGTGTAATTACAACTATGACCCTATGACTTGGTCATGCCGTGTAATTACAACTATGACCCTATGACTTGGTCATGACGTGCAATTACAACTATGACTTGGTCATGCCGTGTAACTACAACTATGACCCTATGAGTTGGTCATGCCGTGTAATTACAACTATGACTAGGTCATGCCGTGTAATTACAACTATTGTCGTATTCATGACTTACTCATACTGTGTTTGAAATTGCAATTAGAAAAAGTCTAAACCCAGGCACAAACTCGAGCGTGTCCGTAGACAAATGTTTAAAATGGTATGAAGTAAATAAAACGCAACGTTCTGTTTACTTCAAAATGTACCGTTCTGTTTACGTCAAAACGGTGCGTAAATAAAACGGTATGTTTAAAAACTTGTGAAATGAGATATTCAGCTTCTTCAAACGGTGCATTTTACATTTTATAATTTTGTTTCTCTCTCCCTACTCAATGTGTCTCCCAGGCACTCTCTCTATACGACTTCATCCCTAAGCCTCTTATCAGTTCCAAAGTCATAAAAAAGATAAACAGAATAAAAAATTTATCCCCGTTTCAAAGAGTCCTCTGGTGCCTGAGAAAAAAATTTCAATTTCTTTCTCAAATCAAGTCCGTTGTCGCCTTCCCCAGAATCAAGTTCATTGTCGCCATCCTAGCTACAGTCTATTGTCCCCTTCCTCAACCCTAATCTTGTTCCCTTTATTAGTTGGAGTCGGCCCAGCCTTACAAGAGATTCATTTGATTTATGCGAGTTTCATCTGATTTATGCCTACAAGAGACTCATACCGAAGATTGGACGCCGAGGAAGAGAACGAAATTTGTTGGAATTTGTGTTGCGTTTCATTTTCTTGAACTTCATTTCTTCCATTGGAATGAAAAAGCTTCTTCCACTTTTGCAAGTCGAAGAGGGTGAAAATACCCTAGGAACCCTGTGCCCAAAACTAAATGGGAGAACCATGGAATGACAAAGCTGCCTCTTCTCGCTTTTTTCCCCCTCTTTTCTTCATTTTTTATTTTTTTAATATAATATCTGATGTGTTAGTAGGGTTAGCGGGCAAGCACATATTTGTACCTGTCTGTAGCACTACTATTGCAACTTTGAGTAAGAATGATTTTTGGAATGATACTATTAAGATATTAACTTGAAATCAGACATGATAAATAAGAGATTTTTACATCATCTAATGTAATTTGGACACAAACCAAATCTCACTTTCACTTTCTCCCCTCTCGCGGCCTCGCCCTCCCCTCTCAAGATATCGCAGTTCCAAAACTCTCACTTTCCTACCCATTTATTTCTGCCCATCGCACCTAAAATCTTCAGTCTTTCTTCGTTGCTAGTCGATCTCCATCACAGAACAACGATGCTTAGGGAGATCCAAGGCGAAACAGATGATATTACTAGGTTTATTCCAATTCATCTGATCGAATATTCTCCAATTAGTTTCTATTTACACTTTTTCTTAACATCATCTTGACAAGCTATACAAGTTAATTGGCTTTTCTTCATACTCATTCATTAGAACTCGTTCTTATTTGTGTTGACATTTTCCACGTGATTTAAATTTTTTGGGTGAGTTAGTAAATGCTATTGATAAAGTGCAAGGCTTCGTTTGAATATTGAGAGGAGAAAAAAAAAATTTGTTTGTGGATATTAATAAGATAGTTTAAGTTAAGATATTTTATGAGATTTTAAAAAATGAGAGATAAAAAAATTGAATAAAAATATTATAAAATTAAAATATTATTATTTTATTTTGAAATTTGAAAGAGTTGAATTTTTCGTTTTGTTTGAAAATTTTAAAAAAATTGTAATGATTAGATAAAAAAATTAAAAATTTGAAATTAAAAAATATTTATATTTAAATTATGTTTAGATATTAAGATGAGATGAACATCCAAGATATTGAGATGATATTGAGCACCCACACTCTTACCGCTAGTGCTTACTGCTAGATGTGGATACAGGATGTGGCTGCCATGCTAGTTAAGTGAAAGGATACTGCTATTGTGCTGCCCAACGGTAACTGCTAGGCGTGCTCTATAGGCCAAATGACATTTTTTTTCTTTTCCACATTTTTTTAAATTTCTTTAAAGATTAAAAAAAAATTATACCATATACTAATATATTAATAGCCACTTTCTTAACAATTAAATTTTAAAAATTTTAAAAATAAATAAATACATGAACATAAAACTAAGGAGAGTCATGGGGCATACTATTATTTTCGTAAGTGAAAAGCAACCAAACGTAGCATCAAGTAGTCTGGATCCCAAAATCGAGCCGTCCCAAGCCAAGCAAGTAGTCTGGCGGCACGGGTACCCACACCAATTTGTAGCATCATCGACCACTCTGTAACACTACCCAACCCGCTACACACCACTTTTATCTAACATGTTAAGGAATTTAAAACCATGCTTATGTGAAAGCGTGAATGTAAGGATCACCAAATGCACATTTTGAACGGACTAAATATATATAAAAGAGAGTTGCTATTCAACCACCTACTGTTATACAACTTTCACACACCAGCAGACGTGGCTTTATTTTATTTTATTTAAACAAACTATCTTTTCCATTTGAAATGTATTTTCCCTAGAAAACCCCCATTACGTCCCGCGTCTTCTATCCCCCCCCCTCTCAAAAAAAATTACCTTCGATTCAAGTTTGCTGCTTACCCTAGATTCGTTTGGGTAAGGGAGAAGGGTTGCAGAGAGGGTGAGTGAAGGGCTTCGCAGCGGTAGGCAGATCGAAGGAGGGGGGCTAGGCAAAGAAGGGAGAGTGAGGGGTCAGGCTTCGTCTAGGTGAGGGAGAAGGGATTGTGAGCAGATAGGGAGAGTGAGGGAGAAGGAAGCATCTGTCATGAGGGAGAAAGAGGATTTGTGAGCAGAGAGGGAGAGTGAGGGTTGGGGTGGGCGACGAACTGTGACGTGAACCGAGTTTGGGTGTGCCTTGTGCGATGGGCAGACCGGGGGTTGAGTAGACTTTTTATATAAAAAGCTCTATGTGCCATCAGTATTGTGTTGTCAAGGAGAACTAACCTATGTGGAGAGCGACGTACCTTTAATGAAACAGAGTGTTTCCTCAATGGAGCTACTCAACCATGGCTATGGTGCAAAAGTAGAGAGATAACTTCTCTTTCTTCTCTTCACTAGGTCCCCCCAACAAATCTCCACTCTCTATATTTCTCTTGTTATGGGTTTTACTTGTTCACTGCTATGATTTATTTTTTTCTCTTAAAGCTAGAGAGGCCACCAAAGGTTGAAGAAAAGTTGTTCCAGAATAAATCTTCTAGGTTTAACCAAATGCATTTTGAAAACAAACGTGATAGTTTTTATTTCAAAACAAATATCAGACTTTATCATATTTTTCTCATCTTCCAAATGCTTGAAATATCTAAATCCATACCCGGAAAAGTCCCACTCACAACAAAATCTATGCCTCTTTGGTGCTCTGAGACGACAACAATGATTCCTTAGAAATCGAATGGAGATTGTGACCAAAAATGATTTCTACGATTAGAGAGGGGGAGGTAGAAGGCGGGAGAGAGAGGGGGGGAGACTGACTAATGAGCATGTCTATCCTTTTTTTTGAATCTGATGTGGGACTAGCCACGCTAGACATTAGTACACTGGGATGACTCTATGTAACATGACTCAAATAGATATACCATGACTGGGAAGAAAGAGAACGGAGGATAGAGAGGAGAAGAAAAGAGGGGCCAGGTTGTTTGTATGAGATTTGGTTATCTGGTGTTTATTCCCACTTAGAGTAATCTTACCGGATTATTTATATTTAAAATAAATTATACTTTATAACTATTAGGCAGAAAATTCACTTGTAATGGATTAGCCAATAGCAAATTTTGTAGCTTTTAATTACAATAATTATAAAGAGAATATCAAATTTGATATCTACTGTTTACAGACCAAATACTTATATTATTATTTTTTTATAACACCCTCTCTCTTCTCTCTATCTACATTCATAAACTTCCATCAGTTTCTTTAAATTAAATAGTAAAATATGATAAAATAAAATAAATTAATAATTAAAAAAACTAAATACTTTTTAAATTATTAATTACTCATTACTATATAATAAATAAATAAACAATCTAATGTAGAGATTTGATGTAAATAGCTAAAGTCAAATTCATCTCATATTATTTTATTGTTATATAATAAAAAATAACTATTTCAATGTGAAAACTTATATAAATAGAATAGCCAAAATCTAGAGTCATCTTACATTCATCAAAATTGTCATTTACATATGCATAATCCATTAAAAATGCTCTTAGAATGCTTAATGGATTATCCAAATGTAAAAATAAAGTCTCATTTAGCTATTAGAGATGAAAAACTGCTTGCAATGGATTATATAAACTCAAATTTGTTGGCTTTTAACTATAGTATTTGTAAAAGTAAAATCAAATTTGCTTGTTATTGTTTAAGGAGCAAATGTTTATTTTATTATTTGTTTGGAACTCTCTCTCTCATCTTGATATTTAATTTAATTAGAATATAATTACTAATTAACATATAATAGGTAGAATAGTAGAATATGATAAAATAAAAAATAAATAATTAAAAAAATTAAATATTTTTTAAATTATTAATTACTCATTATTATATAATGAAAAAATGAATAATTCAATATAGAGATTTTGATATGAATAGTTAAAGTTAAATTTATCTTATATTATTTTATTATTATATAATTAAAAAATATTTATTTTAATATGAAATAGTTAAAGGTTAAATTTATCTTTTTACATTCATTAAAAATATTCTTTAACTTTGAATAATAGGATGCTCTGTCGAAATTTAATCGGATGGTATAAAAGCCACTTATTCACTGCGACCTGCCCCTAGCCTGTCCTGAGTAGAAGATATAAAAAACCATGTCTAATAAAGGAGAGTTTTGGGACAATAATTGCAATCACTTTCTCGCATTGATGACTTCGTCATTTTAGATCAGTAATACAACTATGACCAATCGAAAAGAAAGATTTCTGGGACAATAATTTCAGCACACCGTCACTGACTTTCTCATATTGTGCCTTCAATTGCGATTAAGAACGATTTTGGGGACAATAATTCAATGATGTAATAGTATTCTATGAATTTGTCGGTCTATAATTACAATTATGACTGATTAAAAAAAAAGAAAAATCATAATATAATTATTAAATATACTCATTAAATGTATACACTCATATATTTTTATTTTTATTTTTTTAATAGTTTAAGAAGTGCTTATTAGTAAGAGAAATTCTTTTCATCAATCACTATTCACCACTTCACACTTCACACCACATATCTTATGAAAAATATCTATATATCCTATGAAAAGCACCCTTACACCCTATGAAAAAACTACATGTGTGTGATTTGAAAGTGAATAGTGACTGATGCATAGCAAATCTCTATTAGTAAAATTATATATATATTTTATGTTTTTCCTTAATGATTAAGTTTTTTTAAAAATAATTTTTTAAAAATACAAAAATTCATTTACATGACACATTTAGTGACCACATCTCATATTCACCGGCCTAGTATTATCCAAAAAATGAAAGACTTTTGGGATGACTTGAGATTTATAAATACGAAAGGTCAAATTTTCTTTTATCGTCTTTCTCAATCCACCGAACCACCCTAGCTAAGAAAATGAAAGAATCCGGAAAATTATTGCTAAATTCAGTTGTCTTCAGGAACTTTGTAGATTGTTTCTAGCATCCTTCCTTTCCCATTTCCTCACCACTCCTTATTAAAGAGAGGGAACAAAATTTTGGAGTTTCTAAGAGATACAAGATAAGCAAACATGGCCTACTGTGCTGTTACTTTCCTCTTACATCGCCTGTCGCGGCTGATTGATGAAGAACCACATTTCTTTCGTGGGGTGGAGGTTCAGGCAGAATCAATCCGCACCGAGCTCTCTTGGATGATGCACAACTGCGTCGAGTACTTTGACAAGGAACGGGACGAGCATAAAAGAGTGGAGCAGTATCGCAGGCAAATCAGAGACATTGTTTTCTATGTTGAGGATGCTATCGACATGCTGATTCACAAAGGTGCGACAGCGAAACGGAGGCAGATAGAAGTCGTCATCAAAGCAAAAGTGCTCGACGATGTTGTAAAGAAGATAAAAGGAATCAAAGTAGGGATCGAAGAAATGGCCGCAAATATAGAAAAGTTCGGTATCGAAGGAGCTGCAGCAAGTCATGTAGATCCGACGGCGGAGGAGACACGTCAGAGGCAAAAGAGAGACGTCGAGGAAGATGACGTGGTGGGCTTCGTTAAACACTTTGCTGCATTGGCTGAGCGGCTTACTAAGGGGAGTCCAAACCGTGATGTGAATCTAATCGTGGGCCAGAGTGGGTTAGGCAAGACCACTATTGCCAGGAAATTGTATAATAGTGACTGCATCAAGACACATTTTAAATGCCGTATATGGGTGTCAGTATCTCGATCTTCAGCAGCCGAAGAAGTGTTGCTTGATATCTTAGAAGAGATGCCAATAGCCCGTGAGTTGGGAAGGACACTCAACAAGACTCCAAAGGAATTACATTGTATTGATCAGCACTGGACGTTCAGTAACAAGATCTCGATTAATCCCAGGGGTTCACATGCTGCCTGCAAGGAGACCATACAATCAAGGGTATTTGGACCGACAACCATAGGCCCAATGCCTCCTTTATCATTTGAGCCAACCCATACGGAATTACATGAGAAGCTGTCTACATACTTGCTAGAGAAGAGGTATCTTGTAGTCCTGGACGGCATCCGGAATCTTGAACTGTGGGAGAAGGTAAGATCTGCTTTTCCTGATAACTTGAACGGAAGCAGAATATTAATCACAACCAGGATAGTCAATGCGAGTCCACCGGCAAGGTTTGCTTACACTTACTCTCTCCCATTACTTAACAAAGATGAAAGCTGGGAGCTATTCCTTAAGAAGGTGTTCCGAGGAGGAGAATGTCATCCCATGTTGGAAACTCTAGGGAAAGAAACGATAGAATATTGTCAGGGCTTACCCTTTGCAATTGTGGTATTAGGGAGCTGTTTAGCAAACACAGAGAAGACATGCCAAACATGGTCGAAAGTGCTTGATGAAATAAATTTGTCTCCTACAGGGGAAAGGCCATGGGAAAAAATTTTAAACTTGAGCTACACCCACCTGCCCCGGCACCTGAAGCCATGCCTTTTGCATTTAGATAAATACTACGAAGTCCTTGAAATCCCCGTGGAATTTCTAACTCAGGAATGGATCAGTCTGGGATTCATAGAGCACAGTGGAGAAAGAAACACGGGGGATGTTGCTAAAGACTACTTCAAGGAGCTCGTAGATCGAAGCTTGATCCAAGTGGTTAGTAGGAGGTCAGATGGGGAAGCAACGATATGTAGTATTCATGATCTTGTGCGACAACTATGCATATCCAAGTACGCCACTGAAACTAGTAAATATCTGCACACATTGAATAGTGGTACCATCGTGGAGGAGCTGATTTCTTCAAGATTTTTTAGGAGTGGATTCTTCACATTAGTTAAGCAGCTTATTGAAGGGAATTCAAAACTTGATGTGATTTCAATCACAGGTACTGGTGGGTTGGGGAAGACCACCCTAGCCAGAGAGATCTATAATAACGATGCAATCAAGAGTCGCTTCAAGTGTCGAGTATGGATGAGTGTATCTCCAAATTTCAGAACCAGGGAGTTGTTGCTTCAAATTCTGAAGTGTCAGATGCCAAAATCAAATGACTTGATAAGGAGCCTCGAAGACATGAGTAGGGATGAATTAAAGAAGAAGCTGTTGGAATACTTGCGAGGGAAGAGGTACCTAATAGTCATGGATGACGTTTGGATAACTGAAATCTGGGATGAGATAAGATCTGCTTTTCCTGATGACTTTAATGGAAGTAGGATATTAATCACTAGCCGCATACAAGAAGTTGCTTCACATACAAGTCTTAATCCACCCTACTCTCTTCCATTCATTAAAGAAGATGAAAGCTGGAACCTCTTTCGTGAGATGGTATTCTCAGACTCATATCGTCAAAAATTCCCAATTCATTATCTGAGACAAATAGCACAAGGTTGTCTTGGCATACCACTTTCAATTGTGGTATTATGTGGCGTTTTAGCAAACAAAGGGAAGACTCATCGAATATGGTCAAAAGTGATTGCCGATGTAGATTGGTACCAGGCTCAGGCTACAACATTACGCGATGACATTCTGAACCTAAGCTACACCCACCTGCCGCCAAACTTGAAACCGTGCTTTTTGTATTTAGGTGCGTACCCGAAAGACTTCGAAATCCCTGCAAGGCAACTGATCCAATTATGGATAGCAGAGGGACTCATAAATTGCGGTGGCAATGAAGTCATTGAGGATGTCTTTGAGAACTACTTGAAGGAGCTCATTGACCGAAATTTGATCCAAGTGGTTGAGAGGAGGTCAGATGGAGGTGCAAAGACATATCATGTCCACGACCTTGTGCGAGATCTCTGCATATCCAAGGGTGCGGAAGAGAAGTTTTTTGACGTACCTAGAAATGTCAATCTTTCATCATGGAAAAATTCTCGCAGGCTCTCCATTCAGGGTAGCACTCTTGATATATACATGTCTTCAAACACCCCCGGCCCCTCAATTGCTCGTTCTTTGTTGTTCTTCGGCGAAGATACATATGGTGGCTTTGATCCAAACCACTGGAAATGGGTCGAAGAAAACTTCAACTTGCTTCGGGTGCTTAACTTTGGGAATCTAAATGTCTACTCCATTCCCACGTGGATAAAACGATTGATCCATTTGAGGTACTTACGTGTGCAGTCAGATGCACTGAAAGTTATTCCAGCTTCCATTGGCAACCTTACGAACCTAGAAACGCTTGATCTTAGAGGTACTTTTCTGAATAGTTTGCCAATCGGGATATGGAAGCTGCGAAATTTAAGGAATCTCTATATGTCTGGGCCAGTGAGTTTACCGAACCAGTCAGACACACAAATTAAAGCTCTTTCAAATCTCCAAGTCCTCTCCACCGTATCACTTGACGCACAAACCGTTCGTCCCATTGTCGAGGCTAAGCTCCCTAATGTAAGGAAATTAGGAATATGGTTTGCATCAAACGAGAGCAACAGCGAAGCAGGACATGCTTTGGCCAACCTCCAACATTTGCACCGCCTTCGAAAATTGAAAATTATAAACTGTTCAGAGATTCTTAGTCTGCCGAATTCATTTCCAGAGACAATCACAAAAATAACCTTGCGACAAGTGTGCTTAGAAGACGGTGACTGCATGAAAGTGCTGGGAAATCTCGTCAATCTTCAGATTCTAAAATTACAAAGCTGCTTGCTTTCCAGTCGGCTCTACATCGTTGGAGGTTCGTTTCCTGCACTCATATTTCTTAAATTGGAAAATTTGAGGATTGAAGGATGGAAAGTGGGGAGTGGTGCAATGCGGAACCTAGGGCATTTGGTTATCGATCGGTGCTATAAGTTGACTAGCTTTCCTTCGGTAGAATTCCTTTTTCCTTGCTTGCGAGAAGTGGAGGTGTTAGAGAGCAACTTGATAGCCGCAAGGAAACTGCATGATGATCAGAGGTTCATTGGGTTCAAGCTACTAATCGATCCACCTCTAGATGCTGACTTTTATGAAGACTGGCTTGATAAATTTAGCAATTAGTTTTAATTTCACTTGCTTTTTGTTTATGTGAACAGAGTAGCTGATAACAGTTGGAGGTCTGCTTCAATATATTCGATTTATTTAATAAATGAAATTTTTGTAAACATTAATATTTGTTAATTCAAATATTAAAGGAACAAAACTTGTATAAATTCAGTAACTTGATTTAGGCTCATGAACAAAACTAATATATGCTCGACTTGATTACTTTGGACTCGTTTTGAAGCTTGTAGTATATGTAATATTTGTGTTATATTTATTATATGTTAGTTATATTTTATATACTTAATAATATATCAATAATTTATTTATAGTTTACCTTATTTAATATATATTGTTAGGGAAAAAAAAATTTCCTAGAAGTTCGGCCCAACTCAGGCAAACATGGTACCCGGCCCGAGGCCAAAACTAAGCCCATCCGGCTCTGGGTCACATAACTGTAGGTACCCCAATTCCAGAGGATGCGGGTCAAGCCGACGGGCCACGTAGACCGTGATCCAAAGGGCACTCAGCACCCTTATTGGTTAAACCAATATTTGGGCTAGTACGACCAGTATTTGGGGCGCTACGAAATATAGGCCGGTACAAGTTGAAATATCGACTAATACGACCAGTATTTGGGGCACTACGAAACAACCCATTTTCTTTGTACCGGCTAAACCATGGAAACGAAATATTTTGACCGTACTATCCGGTACAAAATTCAAAACACTAAGTGGCACACCACCTCGATAGGACAACACGATCTGACACCCTCCTCAGGCCAAGCTGCATTAATTGGGCTCTGGTAGGGGCCACTCATGGAGGCAGGGCATGGAGCTCCCTACCCTTGAGACAAGTATAAGAATCCCCCTCGAGCACCATAGAAAGGTAATCTAAAAAAAGAACTCCTCATCACTTGAGAGTTTTCCTCTAAACGAGACTAATTTAAGCATCGGAAGCTCCATCCGGTAACCCACCAGGCTGCTGAATCTGGGAGTGATTTTGTGTGCACAGGTAAGAGAAGACCCGAGGTCTCGAGAAGTCCGACCCAAATGTGTATGAAACATGACGTTAACATATATTATGTTTCCAAAATATGTACAAGATAAATGTAATAATTTAATTTATTACATTTATCTTATGTATTATTTTTTGAATTTATAACTATAAGTTATTTTATAAAAAGTTATATCATAAGAACTTTTTAATCAAAGCTACTTGGTTGAGTAGCTTAGTGGTTGGAGAGTTTTATATATATATAACTAAAATTTCTTATTAATCAAAAGATAAGATTAAGAAACTTCATAAACAAAAAAATTGAGTTTGAATTCGAGTCGTTTATTTATTTTTAATATAGGTAAAGTTAAATCTGAACAACATTAATGGTTAACGAGCTTTCGACTAAGAATATTATAATTTTATTCGAGTTTGAATTGAATTTAAACGAGTAAACATGCTAATAGAAGTCGAATATCTTTATTCGAATGGATTTGTTTGCACCCTATGTTTATGGAACAGTTCCTCGATTTTTCTAACTGCTGTTTCCACCCTCATATTTAGTTGAAAAATACTTTATGCAACCGCCCTATGCAACCGGTGGGCAATCGGTTGATATGGTGAGCCACGCCGTTAAATGAAATGACTGTGTTTCATTTAGGACAGCAGATGAAATCTGACTGAATTGCACTGTTGTCCATATCCCACGTACTGGTGGTCCAGAAATCCTCTGATATGCTAGGCTTTTTCACCTTCTGACCTTGAATCTGCACTACTTTTGATTATGTATCCAATGAGGTAGTTATTGTTGGCCTGGTAAAGCGACCAAGACAACCACCCATGTCATTCAATACAAGAAAGACCCATGAAATCCATATTAGATCCACTTAGAAATTACCCCAGGAAAATCAAAGCTCAAAGGGAAACCGATTCCAGGAAAGAAAACAACAGAGAGCCCTCTATCTTTCTCTTTCCTGGACCGAGAGCAGGGATGGCCTTGGATCGCTGCTTGCTTAACCTATTCCTCTTCTACGGCAAGTACTTGGACGAAGGAATCTCTCGGATAAAAGATTTACGTGTCTAAATACCTCAAGAAACTTTTCTTTGCTCTCGCAAATGGAGATGTGTCGTAGAAGAGCGTGAATACGACATATCTTTGCTCCTCCATTTGTCCTGCTGCTAGCCACTTAGATCAAGCTTTCATCATACAGCTCAATGAAGTAGTCTTCGGCAACATTCTCTATGTTTCTAGAGCCAGTATGCTGTATGAATCCCTCGGCTATCCAAAGTTGGATCAATTGCCTTACGAGGATCTCCAATTCTTCTGGGTATACTTCAGAGTACAAAAAGCATGATTTCAAGTGCTGCAACAAGTGGGTGTAGCTCAAGGACAGTATGTCCTTGCATCTTGTCTTACAACAAAGATAGGAATTCACATTACCAATATATTTGGATAGTGTTCGGCGTGTCTTCTCTTCGACAGCTGCAAGGCCCCCTAATTCGACAATTGAGAGTGGAAAGCCATTGCAACTTTTTGCGATTTGTCTCCACAAAGTTTCTAACTTGGGAGGGAGTTTTCCTCCTCCGAACAACTTCTTACTAAAACATTCCCAACTTTCATCTTCATCAAGAATTGGGGGAAATTGGGGAGTACTAAGACTTATATGTGAAGCCACTCTTTTTATACGACTCGCGATCAATATTTTACTTCCGTTTAGAGTTATCAGGGAAAGCCGCATTAATGAAGAGAGAAATGACCCAACTGTATGATAGAAGTTCTAAACGAAATAATGAAGCAAGAATGTTTTGCTCTGTTTCCCATAATACCTTGGTACACATAATGACAATATTTATAGGCGTATAGCCCTAACAGAATGCACTCAAATATATGCCAACTCATCTTTTTCTGTAACACAAATATTCTCTTAGGTATCTATCTTTTGATTCTTCTGAAATGTGCCGTAGATCTTCTAGTCTTTTCTTCGAGCAGTGCTCACGCATAGCATATGGTGCTTCTACCTTAACATACCCCCGCGATGCAAGCGGCACTAGGCTAACTGTGAGGCTTGATTGAAGTTTTGTAAATCTAGCCGCTGACAAGGGCTTGGTTAGAATATCAGCAATCTAATCCTTGCTTGAGGTGAAAAACATTTGTAAAGATTTAACTACAACTAGGGCTGTAAAATGAACAGGCTACTCGACAGGCAGCTCGAATTCGGCTCGATTAAACTCGAAATCGACTCGATTCGAATATTAAATGGGCCGTTCGTAAATACAGAAATAGACTCGATTATTAAACGATACAAACTCGTATAAAACTCGACCGACTCGATTAATGTTCGTGAACAGACTCGTATGAAGCTCGACTCGACTCGTGAACTCGACTCGTATATATTTATACATATATAGTAAAATATATATAATAATTAATAACCAATAATCATATATGTTATATGTATTATTAATTATGTATATAAAATTATGGTGACTAATAGTTATAGACTTTCTTCTACATATACTATAAGTCTATATATTTAATTTATAATATTAATATTACTTTCTTGATATATTTATCTTATTCTTATCAAATAGGGAATTGTCATATAAGAAGTTATGCTTATAAGTTATAGGCTAATAAGGCTCTAGGCTATAGGCTATAAACTATAGTCATAACTTATTAATTAATTTAATTTATAACTTATCACTCATAATTATATCATTCTAAATTTCTATGAAATACTATTGAAGGCTTTATAATATTTTATTAATCTATCATAAATAATTATTAAATACTTATAACCTATGATTCTTAGATTATATCATTATATATTCTATGAATTTTTATTGTACTCATGATTCTATCATTCTATAAAGTATTATTAATAACTTATCACTAGTTATTAATTTTATTACTTTATATATGATTAATCAATAATCACTAAACTCATAATAATGTATTCAGTATTCATAAATCATAAGATTATATAAACTATAGTAATATACATGTTTAGTGTTAAATATGTCTTTTTTTACAACACTACTTGCTAGTTTTAAAATTATTTTTATAATACAATTAACATGTATTATAATTTATAGAGTATAATATTTTCTAAAATAGATACTCGTTTTGGTTAATATACGGTATTAGTATATAGTATTATTATGTTATACTAATTAATATAACTATAAATTTATATTATGAGTACCAATTTAGATAATGTTGACTAAAATATAATGTTAGACAATTTAATGGTATAATTAAATATTATAAATAAATATTATTTTTTTTACAACTCTACAGTCTACAGTAAGTACTTGCTAGTTTTAAAAATTATAATATAAAAAAATTAACATGTATTATAATTTATTATGTATAGAATATAGTATTTTTTTTAAATAGAATAATATTTAAATTAAAATAGTATATATGTTATTTATTGTATCAGAGTATTAAAAGTAAGATTAATGGAGGCCGTTGGATATTTTTCTTACTTTTACGTGGGCCTTGGGAGTCGTTGGATATTCTGGCTTTTACCCTAGGGTTACATGAATTACCGTGCGCCGTTTCACTCGAAGCTAGGGTTACTCGATTGGCAATTGCCCTTTAGGCTTGCCGTGCCGCTTGGCGCTTCACTTTCTCTCAGTCTCTCAATCTTACCATCGTCCATCGAGAAACCCTAGCTTCTTATGAATCTTATCCATTCTCTTTATCTGTTATGCTTACACCGATTACTAGTTACCTCCTATAATCTATGAATCTATGATATCTATCGTTCGATTCGAAAGGAATCGACTTGTCTGATTCTTATGCTTCATTTGTTCTCGACTCTCGAGTGAAAACAGGCCGCTGCATCTTCTGCGAGAAACCCTAGCAGTCTAGCAGATGCAGCCGGTGGCCGTTTTAGAGGGGAGCCATGGCTGTAATCTCAGCCTCTGAGAAAGCAACCGGTCCTCGAGGAATGGGTCATTAAATGCATGCATTTATGACTCCCAACCACTTTTGCTGTGATTTTGTGGTCTGTGGTTCTCTAGTTCGTCGATTCGTCCATCTACGAGTCGATTACCCAACTTATTTTCCTTTTTCTACGCATTTGGTTGGGAATGTTGGCAGATTCGATAGATCTTTGATTCTTATCTAGTTATAGTTTTTACCAACTATTTTCGATGCCCATTTCTGGTTCGATCCTAACTCTTTTTCATATATGTGATTTGTGGTATTTTGACGTTATAGTCTGTAGATCTAGATGAAATCATCTAAGTACACTGTCATTCATGAATCGTGACCACTCTGACTCACAGTGATATGTTAATGCACGTTTCTGTGAGACACTAACAGTCTCACACTGTGTCTGTCTCATGCCTATCACTTTGATTGTAAGTTTATGTTTTATTTAATTTTTTTTATTTTGTAATAGTTGAATATGCCCTGTTAGAAGTTTTATACTTACACCTTAGGCCGTTTAGTGTTAACTTCATGTTTTGGTTATTTTGGTATTGCTTACAAATTTTCATTGAAGTGTTCTAGCTTGAGCTTTTATATCTGAGCTTGCCTACTCATCTTGCCTGCTGAGTTGTGCTCGAAGAAAAATTTCTTGTGATTGCTGTGAGTTCTCTTAGCCTCTCAAGTTAATTGCTATTTAACTTTCCTTTATGTTCTTGCTTGAACTATTTAGTGATTGCCCAGAGTTCATTTTTAGGTTAATTGCTTTATTTACTTCTCTCAGCCTCTCAAGTAAATTGCTTTAATCATGTGAGAACTATGTTCTGATTTGAAGCACTTTATAATGCTTGAAATGAATCTAAGGAGTTTAATATTTAAATGTTTATACATAATGCTTGGGTCAACTATTTCATACATAGTTCTTTAAGGAATCTAAGCTTGATTGCTTCTCTTCCAATCTGTTTTGGTTTATGTTCTGATTTGAAGCACTTGTATATGCTTGAAATGAATCTGTTTTGCTTAATATTTAATACTTTATACATAGTGCTTGGGTCAACTATTTAATACATATTCTCTTCCAGGAATCTAAGCTTGATTGCTTCTCTTCCAATCTGTTTTGGTTTATGTTCTGATTTGAAGCACTTTAATATGCTTGAAATCAATCTGTTTTGCTTAATATTTAATACTTTATACATAGTGCTTGGGTCAACTATTTCATACATAGTTCTTTAACATGTTTTGCTTGATTAATCTCTTCCAATCTATTTTGGTTTATGTTTTGATTTGAAGCACTTTAATATGCTTGAAATCAATCTGTTTTGCTTAATATTTAATACTTTATACATAGTGCTTGGGTCAACTATTTCATACATAGTTCTTTAACATGTTTTGCTTGATTAATCTCTTCCAATCTGTTTTGGTTTATGTTCTGATTTCAAGCACTTTATTATGCTTGAAATCAATCTGTTTTGCTTGAATCTATTTTTTTTTTCTTCCAATATGTTCTATGTTTATGTTGTATTTAATGGTGCCTTACTTCTGGAGGCACATCGAGCCACTAAGGCAAGATTGTATACTAAAACTGTTCAAGTCAAATTAGTTTGACTTTAACATCTGTTTTAGTTGATAGTCATCAACTAAAACAGCCTTGTCTTTTGGAGGCTCATTGAGCCATCAAGGCAGGGCTGTATAACAAAACTGTTGGAGTGAAATTGTTTTGACTTTAACATCTTTTAGTATCCTTGCTTTCTGGAGGCACCTTGAGCCACCAAGATAAGGTTGTTTTGAATTTTGGTCAGTGTTTATATGCTTATTGTATGTTTCTGGTTTTGTGTTTACAAAATATTAGACCCCAGGAAATGGGTGATCCAGTGAATGAAGTTGATCCGGTGGAGGAGTATGAAAATGAAAACTCTGTTGGGATTAGCTTAGTAGAGGCCATATCTGATAATGATAGAGACACTGCTTTTACTCAGGCCCCTAATACTGTGTCTACTGAGGGCCCTTCCACAGAAGTTCAAACAATAGCCTATGAAAGAAAAAAAAGAAAGAGGACTTCTGATGTATGGAATGATTTTGTTGAACTTGATAGAGATGGGGTTAAACAGCCTCAATGTAAGTGGTGTAAAACGTTATTTAAAGCTTCTCGATCAAGTTCTACGACTACATTACGTAGGCACTTACTGACCTGTTTGCCATACATGGGGTCTAAGAAAAAACAAAAAGTCTTAGCAGTTGAGTCTAAGGAGGCAGATGGTGGCTTCACTGTCTCAAACTTTACCTATGATCGTAGTAGGGTCCGAGAGCTTGCCTCTCATATGATACTTTACCATGAATATCCATTCTCTTTAATGGAACATGTGGTATTTAATAAATTCATGAGTGCAAACACTCCATATTGGGAACAAATGTCTCGGGCTGCTGCAAAGAAAGAATGCATGAGAACTTATGAGAATGAAAAGTTGAAGTTAAGGGCTTTGCTTAAACATGTGAATAAAGTTCATATCACAACTGACATGTGGACTTCTTGTCAAAAACTTTCATATATGGTAGTGACTTGTCATTTTATAGACTCTGAGTGGCATCTTCAGAGGCGTGTTTTGAACTTTTGTAATGTGTCACCTCCACATACTGGCCTTCTTATTGCTGATGCTTTAGAAAAGTGTTTCCAAAATTGGGGGATTGAGAATAGAATTAGTTCAATAACTGTTGACAATGCTAGTTCAAATGATGTGGCCATTCGGATCTTGAAAGATGATTTTAGGTTGAAGAAAACACTGTCTGTAAGTGGGCAACTGTTTCATGTACGTTGTTGTGCACATATAACAAATTTACTTGTACAGTATGGACTTGGGGAGATTAGGGATATTGTTGATTGTGTTAGAGATGGTATCAAATATCTGGTAGCATCAGAGAGTAGGCTCAAACAGTTTAGTGAACTAGCAAAACAGTTACAATTGCCCTCAAAGAAACTAATTTTAGATGTGCCTACAAGATGGAACAGCACTTATTTAATGCTGGATGCTCCAGTTCAGTTCAAAGAAGTTTTCCCTAGATATGGTGATAGAGATAGATGTTTTGAATGGGTTCCAACTGTTGAAGAGTGGGGGCAAGTCGAAAATGTTTGTCAACTATTAGCTATTTTCAATGAAGTCACCAATATTGTATCTGGTTCTGATTACCCAACAGCAAACTTATTTCTTTCAGAAGTTTGGAGAATGAAGGACATCTTAGGTAAGAAGAGTAGAGATGAGAATGAGTATATGAAATCAATGGTAAGAAAAATGAGTGCTAAATTTGACAAATATTGGGGAGAGTGTAATCTATTGATGTCAATTGCTGCTGTGTTAGATCCTAGATTCAAAATTGTCCTGATCCAGTTTTGTTTTCCTTTAATTTATAATGGGCCAGAGGCTGTTAAGAATATTAATCATGTCTCTCAAGTGTTGCTTGAGTTATATAATGAGTATGTTCATGAATATAATTCAACTCTTGAGGCACAAAGAGAACAGGATAATGCTGCTCGAATGAATGTATCTGGTTCTTCCTCAAGTGTTGGGACTGGGAGAAGCATGCAGAGTGGCCAGTCATTATTTAAATCTTTTGTTAGAAGTGTTGATACCGTGCAGCCTAGTAAATCAGAACTGGACAATTATTTAGAGGAGAGCATTTATATTTGTGAAGAGGGTTCATATGCAAGTTTTGATGCCTTGGAATGGTGGAAAACAAATAGTCTCAAGTTTCGAACTTTGTCCAAACTGGCCCGAGATATTTTGGCTACACCAATTACCACAGTTAGTTCAGAATCAACATTCAGCGCAGGAGGCAGAGTCATTGATCCTCATCGAGCTTCACTGAAGACTGAAACTGTCCAGATGTTGTTATGTGGGTCTGATTGGGTTAGAGCATTAGATGGGCTTAAAAGATCATCAACAAATTCTGTAAGTGTATTTTTGCTTGATTAATTGCCTTTTGCTATTTTACTATTTTATACTTACTATTATTAATTTATTTATCAAAATACTAACTGACCTGTTTTTTTTCTTGTCAATAGATGGATGTTCCATCAGAAACTCATATTCTCTTGCCATAGCAATAGCCCCGTACAGACTTAGATTCTGTTTTTTGAGCATGTTGAAAAAATGGAACATTTGGCCAGCAAACTAGTTTTATCTAGTTTGTTTTGGTTAATCTTGAAAGATTTGGTATATGAAATTTGGACAGTTTACTTTGTAATATTTGGACAGTTTGGTTGTTCTATCTGATTTTGATTGGGATGATATGAGTCATGATAGTTCAGGTAATTTCTAAGTTCTAACTCCTCACCATCCAGATTTCCTAAATATCTTTAAATGGCAAATTAAATTTTGCATTGCAAACATCCCTTGACAATATTACTAAGTTAAAAGTACTTGAGTAATTTTGCAAGGGAGTAAAAATTATATTAATTTTTTTATTTCCTCAGTGTGTGCAGGTTGTCATGGTGATTTTGTTAAAGTTTGGGAACTTGTTGACTTCTGACATAGTGAACTCACTTATTTTGTATAAGTTTGGTAACTTCCTGTCATTATGATTTTCCTTTATTTTGGTAACTGCTATCTGAATGATTTTCTTGAACTTTGGTAACTTCTTCTAATTCTGTGAACATCTGTTTTGGTAACTGCAGTTGGCCATCTTGAAAATGTCTGGCTGATTTTGTTGAACTTTTGTATTGATATTTTGTGCCTGGTATGAGAGTATTGAGTATTTTGTATGTCTGTGCCCATTGCAGTTGTCAACTTGTTTACCTCACAGTTTGTTGTCTGGCTGATATGATCATATGAGTCATGCATGCCTATTGCCTATTGCTGGATTGTGGTTTTGGATATGTTGTAACTGCATATTGTATTTGGTAACTTGGCTGAATCACTGATGCACATCTTTCTATCAGATATTGGGAAATTGCTGACTTAAGTGACTCACTGACTGTCACGGTGATATCAGATTTCAAAACTTGTCTAAATCCCTAATGCACATATTTATTTATAATATTGCTTGTATGATTGTATTGTGTCAGTGTAACTTGTTAGAGATATGATATTCATTTTTTAGGCAAATTAAGTTTTGCATTTTCTGCGGGATATCCCTTGACAGCATTACTAAGTTAATAGTGCTTGAGCAAGGGATTAAAAATAACACTAATTTTTTAGTGTCTTAAGTGTGTATGCAGGTCAACGTCAAGATTTCTTTCATTATTCCATGAAGACTGAGGACTTAGTCATTTCACAGCCCATTTTTTGTTTTGAAAAATAATGTATATTATTTCATAATTTATTGTTGTAATAATTTTTTTTATTCACTTGTTCCATTCAGATGTAAAATTTCATTTAATATTGTACCGTAGGTCTAGCCGACATAGTGCTTGGCATGAGAATTTGTATTTAATTTGTTATTTTACTTCAGATTTATTTTAATTTTGTTATTTTATATGTTTTTATTTTTAATTTTTATTATTGGAATATTTAATAAACGAGCCGAGCTCGAGTCGAGTTCGAGCTCGGCTTGTTAACATAACCGAGCTAGAGCCGAGCTCGAGCTCATTTTCAATCTACACGAGCCGAGCTCGAACTGGCTCATAGGCTCGGCTGACAAACGAGCCGAGCCCAAGCTCGACTCGAGTAGTGAACGAGCCGAGTTCGCACACCCCAGGCTCGCTCGAACTCGGCTCGTTTACAGCCCTAGCTACAACCCGCTCTTGAACAAAATGATAGTCCAACTCCACATGTTTTGTACTAGAGTGACGAACCGGATTAAGAGACAAGTATGTGGCACTTATGTTGTCACACCATAATGTAGGAGGTGAAACCAGAAAAATGCCAAGTTTACTTAATAAGGACTACAACCACAGAAGTTCAAAAGTGGTGTTAGCAATTGATTTATATTCGGCTTCTGTAGGAGACCTAGCAATAGTAGGTTGCTACTTGGAGCCTTAAGAAATTAGTGATTACCCAAGTAGATACAATAACCACCCATGGATTTACGATCATCAAGACGCCTAGCTCAGTCTGCATAAAAAAAAGCTGATAAAGTAAAAGTAGAAGAAGTCGAAGCATGTAAACCAAGGCGACGAGTGTGATTAAGATAATGCAATATGCGTTTGACAACATTCCAGTGGGGAAGGCGGGGGTTGTGCATATATTGGCAAACACAATTCACAATAAATGAAATATCTAGCCTGGTAAAAGCTAAATCCTAAAGACTCCCTTCAACACTACAATACCACTATGGGTCCTCAAAAGTAGAGAGTTTTTCGGATGTGGACATGGGGGCAGAGATAGACTTGCAATTATGCATATTAGTACAGGTCAAAAGATCATTAATATACTTACACTGAGAAAGGAACAGACCATTAGCATTGTGAGTGACTTTAATACCAAGGAAAAAATGTAGAGGGCCTAAATCTTTAATAGGAAAATAGGAACCAAGAGACTCAATAAACTCATAAATTAAATGGGAACTAGAACCCGTAACAATTATATCATATAGGTAGACCAAAATGAAAATGCAAGCAGAGGCAGTACATAAAATAAACAGTGAGGAATCTGAGGCAGAACACCGAAACCCTATAAAGATCAATCTATCACTTAACTTTGCAAACTAGGCTTTAAGAGCTTGCTTTAACCCATAGATAGATTTTTTTAACTTGCAGACATAAGAGGGCAGATCAGGATGTACAAACCCGGGAAGCTGCTTCATGTACACGTCTTCCTCAAGGTCCCCATGCAAGAAGGCGTTCTATATGTCAAGCTGATGCAAAGGCCAGTTAGAAGAAATAACAAGAGAAAGTAAAAGACGAATCGTCATTGGTTTGACAACAGGACTAAACGTCTCTGTGTAGTCAAGACCAGGTTGCTGATGGAACCCTTGAGCAACCAAGCCAGCCTTGCATCACTCAAGGGAGCCATCAGCCAGTCGTTTAGACTTAAGGATCCATTTGGACCCGAGAAGGTTGTAGGAGGGTGACGGCGGGTCTAAGTCCCATGTTTGATTTTGAAAAAGAGTTATGATTTTCGAGTGCATGGCTACCCGCCACTCATGATGCTTAGAGGCTTCAAAAAATGAAGTGGGCTCTTGGGGGATAGGAAGGGAAGAAGTTCTTTCAATGAGAGAAGTAGAGATATTGGAAGAAGGCCAAGGGATGGTGTTGTCTCATCTAATTTTTGGACATTGAATTTGTGATTTCAATCGTGTGATCATTTGATGATGAGGAACTTGAGTGATTGGTAGGCAAGGAGATGAAGGTGATTAAGGTATGGAGGAGGCGGGAGGGGAAGTAGATCTGTAGATTGAAGAAGAAGATGAAACCCCAGGATTTGAAGTTGGATCGGGCGTGGAGTGTAAATGAGATGAAGATGGGCTGGATGGGTGAGATGAAGAAGGAATAGTAGAGGAACCAAGAGAAGACAAAGTGGGCCTCGAGGAGTTGGTATGGTCTAGGCCTGATTTATAGAGAAGAGGTAAGTAGGCAGGTCCACTAGAAGAAAGGTCCTGAGAGGGAAGTGGGCCATTGATGTTGGATTGGGACATATTGAAAAGGGAAAACAGCTTCATCAAATGTTACATCTCTAGAAACATATGTGTGACCTGACTCAATATGAAGGCATAAATATCCTTTATGATCTGGGTTGTAGTCCATGAAGACACAAGGCTTTGAGCGATAATCCAATTTATGTTTATTAAATGGGCACAAGTTAGGCTAGCAAGCTGACCCAAAAACCCTTAAAAAATGGTAACTTGGAATTCGACCCATTAGCACTTCATATGGAGATTTATTTTGTAAAATAGGAGTAGGCATGCGGTTTATGAGATATGTGGCCACTTGAAAGGTTTCGGCCTAATAGTTTTGAGGGACCGAAGCATGTGATAAAAGCGAAAGACCAGTCTCGACAATATGTCAATGACGACGCTCAATACTCCCATTTTGTTGATGGGATTAGGGACACATAATACGGTGTGTAATGCCATGAGATTGAAAAATGGGGCAAAGGGGACGAAATGTCCCTCCCCCACCGGATTGCACAGCAATGATATTTTTAGAAAATATATTATTCACAAACAGCATAAAAGTAAGCATGATAGATGTAACATTTGACTTAGACTGTATTGGAAATAACCAAATATACTTTGAATAATCATCTATTATAGAAAAGTAAAATCGTGAACTATTGGTAGAAAGTAATGGAGTTGGTCCCCAAACATCTAAAAACATAAGTTGAAATGGACCTTGAGATCAAGAGCGCAAAATGGGGTAGGGTAATACATGAGCTTTTGACTGTGAGCAGGCTGAACATGGAAGAAGTGAAGAACTGGAAGATAACGGTAAATTAAAGCGGCGAAGCATCAAGGTAGTGGTGCGAAAGGACGGGTGTCCCAACCGTGAATGCCATAATTGAGGAGATGTGCGAGTTCCTATCAAAGCTTGAAGAGAGTTGGGATGAGATGACTGAGGAGCAATCAGCAAAGCATACAGCCCGTCTTCAACATGGCCTTGAAGAAGAGTTTTCCAGGAACGTGAAATCCTTCACAAGAAAAAAAAGTAGAGTGAAACTTAAAGAACACATTATTATCATGACAAAATTGACGGACAGACAATAAATTGCAGGAAATATATGGAACATGAATAATAGAATTTAAAGAAAAATTGCCAGTGGGGGTGGTTATCTGAGCAGAGCCGATGTTGTGGATGGCCAGAGTGGAGCCATCGTCGATGCTCACTTGGTTGGTGTAACACCCCCTTCCCATAGGTTAGGAATGTCACGTGCATACTTACATAAAGTTAGGCAAGAAACTTGCATAATTTGCTGAAACATTTTTCATTACTAAAATAATTTATAAAATAGAACATAACTTAATTTCTCAAACTGACTGAACTGAAAATACTAAGTTCATGGTTTGTTCCTTCTAAAATTGGACCACCTGCTCGTACTAATCATCATCCTAACCTAAGGGTAATTTTAAGAAAAAAAAACTAAAATGAGCCCAAGACTCAGTAAGAAACTCATTACCATGTAACAAAATAACTGAAGGATTTTTCATAAATCATTTCATGCTGAGAATCTTAAAATCATGATTGATCATGCTGATGCTTATGCTATGCATGACTTGTCTTGATTATCTTAATTAACTGACTATTCTGACATGTCTGACTAGTCTAATTTTACTAAACTGATTTGGCCAACACACTTAACCCTGTGTGCAAGGTTGTGCACTAACTTCCCCTGTTATAGTACAAAGGAAGCCGACTGTACAATACTCTGGCACACTACGGTGGACTACACTTGAGTCCGTAGCTTGCACATCCACCTTGATCTAAACTGAATGGCCATTTGATTAATTGATCTGATAAAAATTGATTTTCTGATATGAATAAACTATTCTGAGATTATCTTGCACTCGTAATTAAGATAGCTTGTATATCTTATGAGACATGAGATGCATGATATTCACACTAATAGAAATAACTGTAATTTATGAATCTGAACATGATGCTGAATGTCATGATCATGAACTGTGTTAAGTGATATGCTGGCGTATATCATAAAATGCGTGATACGTAAAACTGGCTGTCAAAGAACTGGCTTGAATACTACTTATATAAGCTGAACTATGATGATCCTTATTCATGATCAAATTACTTACCTCTCTGTAGTACTTCCTGAATCTTACTTTGTAACTTGTCACCTATATAAAGTACTAAATATTACTAAATTTGTATGAGATAATGTGTCTTTAATGTTCTTCTGATTTATACAATCATTGAGAATAATATAATACACATCGAGCTTCATACAAAATTCATTGAATCATAAAGTTAATTAAATATATTATAGTTTAGTAAAATATTTGGGCTAATTCAACTTCAAAATAAATCATGAAACCCTAAATTCTTAAAATAGATTTACTTACTTGAATAATTATTCAAGAAATTTGATAAATATTAATATCACTAAATGTCTTTGACATATTTCTTTTAAATTCACGATTTAGTACATAATCATAATAAAATCTCTCAAGGCCAATGGCATAATCTCATAAATAAACTTAATCAGATTAAAACGTTTAACATAAAATTAAACACTTACTATTTACTACTGCAAATTAAATACTAATATAATATCTAATATTTCAAATACATATATATTTTTATCTAAGTTTATAAAAATAGTTGGTGGAAACATTTGATTAATAGACTTAATGATACTTAAAATTATTGTAGACTATTACTATAAGTTTTTTTTTTAAAGTACTATAAGTTAAATCTTAATTTAATACTTAGTAACATTTATGATTAAAAATAGGAAATCGTATAATAAACAATGGAACTAGTTTCATATATAAGACATACTCATTATATCGTTAACCCAACTAATATTTACCACTGAAATTATAAAATTAATAATATAAATGATTTCCCAATATTTTCTGTAAAACATCGATTTATGAGTTAAAATCATTATTTAATAATACTGAACCCAATTTAAAGCAAGTCAAATGTATAACTTGAAGCCCACTTAAAAACAATATCTAGAAGATAATCGGTAAAGAGCTTTCATAATAAAAGGGCATAAATGTAAAATAAACTAAAGCCAACATTTTCTGTAATATAATTTCATATTAAAGGATATAAAGGTAATAAAATATCTCTTGTGCAAACTAGGTTTGCAGAGTAATAAGGAAAAGTCTAGTTGCAAACACAACTGCGCACTAATATATGCACCAATATAATGTGATTGGTCAAAAAGTAGATTTTATTGAAAATAGTGCTTATTTAAATTTTGAATATGAAAGAATCAGTATTGGTAAGCAGATTAGTACGCGACTTTGCTTGTATGTAGCAAAACTCAAGTAATAATGACACCCATTTTTAAAAAAACACTCTAAAGAAAATGTCGAGCAACGACAAACTTACACATAATAAAAATGAAATGCAACCCGTGGAGAAGAAAGTGGCACAAAGATGGAGAGGTTAGTGTTGTGAAAAACGATGATAATAAAATGAAAAATAAATATGAAAGAGAAATCAATTACATACGATATAAAGATTTACGTGGTTCGGCAAATTGCCTACGTCTACTGGAGCTGTAGAGAAATTTTATTACTGAAGAATCACAATACAATGGTGGGGCGATTTACTGTTCATCAACAGTGTTTCTACAATATGGTCATATGTCAAAACTAACATATATATACCCAAAAGGTGGAAAAACCCTAAAATCCGTATAAAATCAATATTCACTCGAGCGGCGTGTTGAGTGCGCGTCAAGCGAACTTCTTTCTCGCAACCGCTTGAACTCACTGTCGAACTGTCTTCGAGAGTTCGACTCTACCTGAATTTGCTCGAGCGGCCAATGTCGCTCGAGCGATGTGGACCAAATTCCACAGTACTCAACAATTCTCCCACTTAGAGACTGGTATACTCACTGTATCACCCTCTTCCTCAAACATGATATCCTCTAGCTCTGCAACTCACTGCCTCTGTCTTCATACTAGAAGATCAACTGAAGTTGCGCACAACTTCAATTTCTCAAGTGTAACACCTTTTATCAACATATCAGCAGGGTTCTTGCTTTCACAAATCTTCCAAGTAACAATTGTCTGTCATCTAACAATGATCGTATGAAGTGATACCTGATCTGAATGTGCTTGGTCCAAGAATGAAATGCTGGATTCTTGGCAAGGAATATGACACTTTGACTATCATTGTAGAGAGTGCCTTTCTGATTCTTTTTACCCAATTACTCCAAGAAGCCATATGGCTATATCATTTCCTTTGTAGCCTCTAACACTGTAATGTACTCAACTTCTGTAGTAGACAAAGAAACTATTTTCTATATATTAGAATCCCATGACACTGCAGTACCACCAAAAGTATAAACAAAGCCTGTGGTACTCTTTCTGCTATCAATATCTCCAGCTAAATTAGCATCAACATAGTCCTGCACTTCTAAACTCTCTCATGAGAAACACAAGCACGTTTCTGAGGCGCCTTTTAGGTACCTCAAAATCCACTTCACTACTTCCCAATGTTGGTTTCCTGCGTTACTCATGTATCTACTCACAACTCCCACTACATGAGCAATATCCGGTCTTGTGCAAATCATAGCATACATAAGTGAACCAATAGCTGAGGCATAAGGAACCTTACTCATGTAATCTTGTTCCTCCTCTGATTCGAATGACTGATTCTTGCTGATTCTGAAGTGACTGCCCAAGGTTGTGCCAACTGGTTTGACCTTGTCCATATTGAACCTGCTGAGTACCTTTTTCACATACTCAGCCTGTGAGAGTCTCAACGTACCTCTAACTCTATCTCTGACAATTCTCATGCCAAAGATTTGCTTTGTAGCTCCCAAATCCTTCATTGCAAAGTGCTCTGACATCTGCTTCTTCAGATTATTAATCTCATTAATACTAGCCCATACAATAAGCATGTCATCCACATACAACAACAGAATAATATAAGAATTGTCAAGGTGCCTGACATAGCAACAGTGATTTGCCTGACATCTGATGTACTCTGCACTGCGCATGAAGTTATCAAATTTCTTGTACCACTGTCTAGGAGCTTGCTTCAGGCCATATAAGCTCTTCTTCAATCTGCAAACTAAACCTTCCTTTCCCTGTACTACAAACCCCTTAGGCTGGTGCATGTAGATGTCTTCTTCAAGGTCTCCATGAAGAAAGACTGTCTTCACATCTAACTGCTCAAGAAATAAATGTTCAGTAGCAACTATAGACAATACCATCCTGATGGTTGTGATCTTCACCACAGGAGAAAAGATCTCAGAGTAATCAATACCTTGCTTCTGCTGAAGGCCTTTTACAACAAGTTTGGCTTTGTACCTCTTACTGCCATCATGCTCAGTTTTCACCCGGTACACCCACTTGTTGTATAATGCCTTCTTCCCTGATGGAAGTTCTGTCAACTCTCATGTCTAATTCCCTAACAGGGAATCCATCTCATCTTTCATGACCAGCTCCCACTTGCTAGAATTTTCATCTTGCAAGGTTTCTTCGTAACTCTGCAGTTCTCCATCATCTGTCAACAAAAATATAATTCAAAGTTGGTGAGAAATGTTGTAGAGGACGTTTAGTCCTAACTGACCTACGAACTGCAGCTATAGGAGTGGATGGCTTTAAAACTGACTGCGGAATAATAGGAATGGGTGCACCGGACCCACTCTCCCCGTCACTCACATCTCTACACTGCACTATGACCTCTGGTAGGTCATCTAATCTTACGAATTCGGATTCTTGAGGAGCTGCTTCAGAAGCTGTTGTATAGAAGATAAACCGAGTCGGCCGGCATTATCTCTTCTCTGGACGAAGTACGGCTTGTAAGACTCTACTTCATTTAGAATACGAAGAAATAGGGGACGACTCATCCGAAATCTCCTTCGAAATAGATTCGAGGGATATACTGGATTTTCAGCGAAGTAATCACGAAATAGGCGCTCGTGTCCCTGAATATGATCACGTCGATTGGCTATTGCCACGTCACCTCGATGACTGTCCATCCGCTCCATGTTTTGAACATCGCTATCATCTTCAGATGATACGTATGTCAATAATTTGCGAAAGAAAGTACGAGCCATTTGATTAAAGAAGTAGGAGATCAAAGGATACAATAGAAGTTTGGTTCTATAGAGGAAATGAGGCTTGAGTTTGCGTATTTATAGAGGCAATAGTTATCGTTACACATAGGAGTAAAAATGTTACCATTTGAGATAAGACAAAAAAAGTTACCGTTGGAGAAAAGACAAAAAAAGTTACCGTTGGAGAAAAAATAAAAAATATTACCGTTGGAAAAAAGAAAGAAAATATTACCGTTGGAGAAAAGACAGAAAATATTACCGTTTCATCTAATTAAAAAATTTTATCATCAATACGTGACTTTCGATTTTTCATTAGAGATATTGAGTACTCTTCTAATTAAATTTTCCATCATGTTAGAAAATGCACTAATTAATAAAATATTTCTATTTTTATAATACAAATTTCAATTTAAAAAAATACTGTATTGGATAGTAAAAATCTCCAATAAATATTTAGTAGAAAGTGATATTTCAAAAAAAAGATAATAAGACAAAAGAGTTAGTAGTTAAAATTGTAAATGGAAGAGAGAGAAAAAAGTAATAAAAAAAGAATAAAAAAATATTATTTAAAAAAATAGAGATAGGAATAGGAAATGGGATGTATGAGGTTTTTAGAAGATAAAAAAATTTTAGAGATAAATTTAAGGAAATAAGTATTTGAATTAAATTATAGGGATGGAGATGTGAAATCGGACGGAGATGCTCTAATATTTAACATAACACTGTTGAAAGAGCTGAGGGTGGTGTAGATGTAAGGTCAAAGGAAGTACTGCACAGATGTACAACTGACGTCGTTCATGACTATTCTACATTGGGTAAGGCTACTGTGCTGCACCAAATGTACCGCTAGGCGTACCGTCCAGTGTAAAATTTATTTATTTTTTTTTCATTTTTCATTTCACATTTTTTTAATCACTTTCTTAATCATTAAGTAAAAAAAAAATACCAATACACTTAAAATCACTTCCTTAATCATTAAGTAAAAAAAAAAAAAATTTTACCCTGCCGTCAATCTGGGCGGTCAACCCAGGCGGCACAGGAGCTTTATTCATTCTACATTAGTGAAGCAGTTTACCTAACCATAGAGCCGATCAGAGCTTGCCGAAGCTCCAAGTTATTTCCACAGTATCAGGTAAGATATACCTCGAGATATTCCACCCTACACCGATGGATTCCCACCTCAGCCTCAGAGCAGGTCTACTCATGTTTTACTTTCTACCTCTTTCGAGTATTGGTTCCCTTCCCTAAAGAAACTAGGACGATGGTTTGCATCCGATGAGGGCAGCAGCGAAGCAGATGTTGGGGCACGACTTCACCATTTACTTGTTCTTCAAAAATTGAAAATTAAAAATTGTTCACGGCCTCCTAATTTGAGATCAATTCCAAAACTTATCACCAAATTAACCTTACGACTGGTGTGTCTAGAAGACTCTGGCGTCATGACAATTTTGGGACCGCTTTTTCTCCTTAAGATATTGAAATTACAGAGTTGCTTGCTTTCTTGTGAGCTCCACGTCATTGAGAATTCGTTTGTAGGCCTTGAAGTCCTTAAACTGGAAAATTTGAGGATTAAAGAATGGAAACAGGGAAAAAATGCAATGCTGGGCCCAAGGCATTTGGTTATCAATCGATGCTTTGAGTCGAACATGCTTCCTTTGGAGTTATGCAATTTGTTTAACTTGCGAGAGGTGGAGGTGTTAGAGAGCAAATAAGTGTCGGTAAAGGTGCTTCAGGAATTGCAGAGGAAGTCTGAGATTAAGGTACTGATTGATCCTCCCCCTGGATGACTTTCGTGGTGAAACCGCCAACTGATAGATTTTACCAATTGGTCTAACTTATCTAGCTTTATGTTTTCTACTATTACGAGGTTGTCCCCTCGAGTGTTGTTGTATTGGGTTGCAGCCAAAGCAAACAAGGGAAGGCATGATCTTTGTTTCGTTTTCTAAACTCGGAGTTCTTTAAACTGGAAAATTTGAGGATTAAAGGATGGAAACAGGGGAGAGGTGCGAAGCGGAGACTTATCAGACATTTGGTTATCAATCGATGCTATGAGTTGACTATGCTCCCTTCGGAGATATTCCGTTGGAATTTCTTTGGAGAGGTGGAGGTGTTAGAGTGCAACTGGATAGGCAAAAATGTTGCAGGAATTTAAGATGTATAGGTTCCAGATCTTTCGGATGTGGAGGTGTACGAGAGCAACTCGATAGATGCAGAGATGTTGCTAGAATTTCAGAAAACGTCTGGGTTCAAGCTACTGATCGATCCACCTCTAGATGCTGACTTTTATGGAGAAATCGAAGCTTAAAAATTTTAACAGTAAGTTTAGCTTTTCTAGCTAATGTTTATGCAAAGCTTGCTAATGTGGCGACAGGCAACTTCGTCACGTACAGAAATTGCTGCTTCCCAGTCCGTTGGTTTCGTTTGCTTATCATGTAATGATTTATTGTCAAGGAACTTGTGCTTTACGTCATGAGGAAGAAAGAAGCATCAATTATTACTCTAAAAGCTCATAGTAATTACAATACCTAAAAGTATTGTATGTTTATCATTTTTCAATAGGGAACCTTTTTTTCTCTTTCAAAATGCAACAACCGTGACGTTGTGTCTTTATCCAACTTGAATCCTGCTATCTCTGCCTCCTTGCAGACCTCCTTACACTTTGCAAGCCTCCCAGAAACAATGTAGATTTTAATCAACTCGCGATATATGTCATAAGTTGGAGAGAAACCTGCTTCTTTAAGCTTCGAAAAATATCTTACGGCCCTTGAGATGTCATTCAAAGCAACGAAAAGCTTAATTGCCACACGATAAGCTGGAAGATCGAGAAGACAATTAGCAGCTTCCATTTCCCAGACGAAAGCCAATGCCTCCCTATATTTTCTCTCAGAATAATGACTGTGAATCAGAGTAGTGTACATTACCACACTTGGTTCGTACCCAGATTGTTTGAACCAATTAAACAGACCATCCACAACGTCAAATTTCCCGAGCCTAATGCAAATTTTCATTAGAGCCGTACAGTCCTGATGGCTTAAATTCAGATCTTCTCTTTCTCCAAGGTCGTCTAGTAAGCTGACAACGAGCATGTGTTTATCTGGGTTCTTCCCAAGCTCCAATATCAACTTTGCATAAATGCTTGGGTCCAACATTCTTTTGCCATCCCTGGCGACCGATAGAAGTTTCCATGCAAGATGCAAGCTCCCTCCTCTTATGAACCCTCTCACCATTGCCTCCATCACACCACGACTTGCCAAACTTGTAAATTTTCCCAAGTTGAATGGCACTTTTAGCTCATGGTTCCTTGCCAGAACTTCTACTGTCGAAGCCAAAATCCGGTCATCTGGGAAGAGTTGAGGCTGTTTCTGCGCCCAGCAGAATGTCTGCAAAGCTCTCTCAGGAAGACCCATGTGACCCAATTCCCGTATTGTCAATGACAGAGATCCCTTCCTCAGAAACCTAGCCCACTTGTTGAGAACTACAGACACGTCTTCCTCTGAACTAATCACCTTGATCTCTCTGGCTATACCAATAAGGACACCCGGGTTCTTGCACACTTGCTTTGAAAGGGATGCACGCGAAGAAACAACCAGCGGAGAAGCTGATTTAACATATTTCTTTGGCGTAGGAAATCCTAGAGGTCGAAGCTTATAGGGAAGAGGTAGTGGTAGGGGTCTCTCTCTATTCAACTTTCCAGGCTTTTGAGGCACTCTTCCTTGGAAAAGCGATGAAATAGCTTCAATCTCATCTGAATCCCAACAAATACCAGTTTCTTGTCGAGCCTCTTCTTCTTCAGTGTCTTTTTGTTCTTGTTCTTGTTCTTCTCCCTCTCCTTTTTTTTCAGCTAAACAAGGTTTTTTACCATCTATCAAATATGCAAGCGATATGTCCGTAGAGTTCGTGCTTGTCTTCTTCAAGAATAAATTAACACCAAAGTTGGGAGGACTCTTGGGGTGCCGTGGATAACGGAGGTTCTTGGGCGGTCTTTTCCTAGTCCTTGAACGCGCCAGCAAAGTTACCCTTCCATTTGTTGTAAACTTTCTGTCTGATGGGATGGGATACAGGGTAATGGTTGATAATCTGCAATCCATTGTTTGAACTGGACTCCTGTGAATCCGACAATGTGCCGCTGTTACTGAGACGTATTTTTAATGGCAAACAGAAATTTCAGCAAACATCTGGTCTGCTAAAATTTATATATTTCCCATATGCCTGGGACATTTCAGGTCCCGTTCAGCTTGGTTGAGGTAAGCTTCTCACTTTCCTCAGAACACTAAATAAGCTCGAAAACACGCATTCCACGGTTACCCACATCATCTTTCCCTCCCACGATTTCTCAGCACCCAAACAAAAGTTCAGAATTTCTGATAATTCAAAAAAGCCAATCAAGAAGCCGTAATTACAAGAACGAGATTGATAAAGTAACCGTGAGGACCGTTTAGCCTTGATTCGATTGGTGTGAGAGAGAGAGAGAGAGAGAGAGAGAGAGAGAACCTGAGAAGCAGATCGGCAAGAGAAAGAGGTTGCGGAGTCTCTTGAAACAGCTGGAGAGCGGCTCCAATTGTGTTTTAAGCACCAAAAGAAGATGACGCTGCGTGCTTTATAATAGCATCTGATTGGACTAGGCATTTGCTATGAAGTTTAAGAATTTGCCTAATATTAAATCTTTTTTTTTTTTAAGGCGCCTAATATTAAATCAAATTCACGATTAGGGAAGTTCAGATAAAATTGGATTTAAGGTATAATATTTCGCACCTTGGGTCATATTTGACTTATTATTACAGCTAGACCGTATCATATTTTATTCTTTTATTTCAAACTTACAACGGTCAAACGCTCCCTCTTTTCCCTCAATTTTCTCTCTTTTCTTCCCTTCGCTCAGGAGCCTACCATTTCCTGGTATTTTCTCTCAATTTCTCTCAAATTCTCAAACAGAACCTGAACCATCCTCACCCTCTCTCTCTCTCTAAGTGAGTTCTCAACCTCTTCCATGGAGTCGTCCTAGCAACTTACAGAGTATGAGTTCAATCGCCTCGATAATATTCGCCGGAACGATCAACTTATGTAACTGACTCCAAAGGCCGCAGAGCTATCCGCTGCTTCCAATTGCCAAAGGTTTGATGGAGTTAAACTCATCGTTGTATACTGATAAAAGCGAAAACCCACCATTATAATCACTCGATATTGAAAATCCAATTCTCATTTTTGTTCTTTTAATGACAGAGTTGGAATCAAATCGCACAAAGTGAGTCTGGAGAAGAAACCCAAAACCGAGACTCCAATCGTTATCCTACCTACGGTCCTTGCGTACCCGTGGGATGCCGCCATATTACTCTGATTCCAAAGGTCTAGGCGCTATTGTCGAAGCAGCCGATAAGGTTGCCAAATCTCCAACCTCGTCGAAGCCTTCGCCGCGCGCTTATTGTGAGAGATGCGTACCGTGGAACCGGATCTGATAAATTACTGATTGAAAGAATTTTGGAAGGTTCAAAGAAAGACTATAAGAGATTTGGTGATAAAATTGATGGGGATTTTATGGAGGTTGTGGGCGAAAGTGGGAGTTGTTTCGAACTGGAATCCTTGAGACGGAATCCGGAGAATATCGCAAGAGTCATGCCGGGGAAGATATTGAATGTTCCGTTTTTTCCTTGAAGTGACAGAAGAATCGTTGTGGCGGGGAACAAGCTTGGGAATGTTTTTTCCTTGTAAAAACAGGAAGTGGTTTGCCAAGATTTCAATGTAGTTCGGCGACTAGACTCTCATTGGTCGAGCTGAACATTTTGCGCAACATGGCAGTGGGTGTATTTTTTATCCTGTTAAATGGCCTCAGGAGCAAATGGATGGAGATTTTGTTAAGCTATCGAAAATGTTCAATGCTATGAGATCTGTTGTCGTCCGGGAGCCAGCTTTGGACTCCAAATACAAGATTGTTGTCCTCGCTTCTAAGCAGGTATATGTTGTCATCTTCAGTGTAACTTGAATTAATCTTATGCATAATTAAGCTTTGTCTTTGTCTTGCTGTAGGACCATTGCCTGGTTGATTTGTTAGATGGATGTCAGGATGATAATAATCAGTGGTTATGATTGACTTGTTTAAGCTATTGTTAACATATTCCTTTTCTATTTTGATTTTCATATAAAACTAAAGAATATTGGATCCCTTTTTTGGGAGGTTGGCTAGGCAAGCTTCATACTTAGAACCTACTTCATTACATTTCACACTTACCATCTGAACTTGGGATAGGAAGAAGTCACCTAAGGGAGGTTCGGTTGGATATGAAAGTAAGTAGCTCTGTGACACACCTAGCCACTGTTGCATATTGTCGAGGCTTTGAGAATATTTTAAGTTCATGCCACTCAATATCCCAATTGCCATTATTTGCAGCTACCAAGGCCTGTTTGTTGGCTACTTTTGGAGAGTCCTGATAAGAAAGATCAAACCTATGATAACATTTTCAAGCAGAATGTCCTGGTTTACTACAAACCTGACAAATAAGAGTGGACTGATCATTGCTGCGGGAAGCAGGAGTGAAGCCACCACGATTCCCACACCCCCTTCCTCAAAGTCCACCTCGTCCTCGACTATTAAAAGGCTGGTATTGACATTGAGCAACATTGACAGATGGTTGTTGAACTGGAGATGCAAGCTGATGACGAGAAAGGCGAGCTTCTGTTGTTAGCAAGAGGGAATAAATTTCCTCTAGTGTAACACTGTCAGTGCAAGCAAAGATTGAGGCCACAAAGTTGTCATACTCGTGACCTAACCCGGCTAGCACGTAAGTGATAACATCATCGCAGGTCATAGGTTGTCCTGCAATTGCTAACTCATCTGTGAGTCTCTTGATGAAAAGAAAATACTCAGTTGCAGATTGGCTCCCTTTAGTTGCCGTTGCCAATTGTGTGCGAATTTGGACAGTTCGCGCACGAGATCGGGAGGAGAAATTCCCATACAGACTTGGAGGTGGTATAATTGACCACTTGAGCAAGGACCCCTTCAGTGAGGGAGGACATTAATGTGCTGAGAATGAGGTTATCCTAGCGTACCCAATGAGAGTAGGCAGGGTTTAATATTTCAGAGAGAACATCAATTTCAGAATTAGACACAAAAATAGTTTAAGGGGGTTTGGTCGTGGTACCATTAATGTACCCGTAGAGATCCTGACCCATGAAGTAAGGCACCATCTGTGCTTTCCAAAGGAGATAGTTATCTTGATTGAGTTTGACAGAAACAACATTAGACATGGAGATAATAGAGGGAGAGGGTGAATGTTGTGTAGTGGTACTGGTAGAGGAAGAAGGAGATGAGGAAGACATAGCTAGACGTTGGTCTTTTCACGGCTAGTCTAATACCATGTAAAGAAATAGATAGAAAGAATATTTGAAAGTGTTTTTTTTGTATTTCTCTATGCTCTGCTCGTAGCGTACAAGCAGTATATATAAATGTGATTACAACAGATTTCCTATTTTAAGAAACATTTGAAAATTTTCAAATTCAAAACTATACAGTTGTATAATTCAAATATCTCAGGATCATATCTCCTCATCTTGATCCTCCTAAACTTCAGCTACAATCTCGACACTTCCTTTGACTATATAATTTCCAGTAATATCAGGATTGATCCTCCTGATCTTCAGATGTGATTTCGGTTGTAATTACTTGATCCTCTACACCTAGCCATTGTTGCATATTGTCGAGGCTTTTGAGAATATTTTAAGTTCATGCCAAAGAAGCACATCATTTTTTGGGCCTAAGTTTTAGCAAGGATAATCGTCCAAGCCAGAATGTAAAGTTAATTGCTTGACTTAATGATGTACACTTAAGGGTTCTTGTCTCAGTTACTATCTCTTGCAATATTCTTTTCTGGAAAATTTAGTGTGTCAAATTATTATGGAATATTAACACGAAGGTGGCAAAAGAAAGTAGAGTACTTCACTAAGTTAACTTCATTTGATTACACAGTTAAAATGAAATAAGATGAGATGTTTTATTGAAAGTTGAACAAAATATTATTATAATATGATTTTTTTAATGTTTATTTTATTTTAGAATTTGAAAAAGTTGAATTATTTATTATATTTTGTGTGAAAATTTGATAAAGTTATAATGATTAGATAAAATAAGATGAGATAATTTTGCATTTGATAACCAAACCAAGCTAAGTTCCTATGTAGTATTTGGTGGACAATAATATGTGCGCGCGCGTGTAGACGTGATTTCTGTTCCATTATGAACAACTCAAAATACTTTCGACTTTCAAGTTTCTGTTGCTAGTTTAGAGAGTGTCCCACATAGATAACTTGCAGACTTTTGTTTAGAGACCTTGAGAAACAATGCAGGAACAATGCCTTGTAAAGGCTATAAAATCATACTATGAGCTACGAGTTTCATGTTGAATAACTTGCAGACATTTTTCCTGCAATCAGTGACACTTTTTCTCTTTTGGGTATTGATCATTCTTGTCATTCTCCGTGAATATACAGACCCTTTGCTCATAAATGAAGGTTTTGTATTCTTATCGCTAGAATTTCGTTTGTGTATGTGTTAAGGACGTGTTTCACCGCCACCTACCACACGGATCACCTGCAAAGAATAAAGGGGCGGCATTGGTTGCCCTGAGGAAACTCTGATGCCAAAGTCAGAAATATAATATGAGAGTAAGCGTATGCAGAAGAGGAAGTATAGTTCAGAATTTGTTACCTGTTGTAGGCTATTTATAGAGATTATTTCCTTGGAGTGATAGGAGTCTAGTTAGTCTTGTGAAGCCTTTTTCTTGTAGGAGTCTTAAGTCATGTGAAACAGTTCCCTTATAGGAGTAGAAGTCTATCTCCTGTTAGGAATCTGAGTCTGTTTCCTCTTAGGAGAGTGATTCAATCTATCTTATCTCTTCTTGATTTTATCTCTTAGCTAAAGTTGTGGGGACTCAACTATCCCTTTCAGTTACCCCACTAATTTCCTTTGTAATCATCACATGGAAAATTAAATACTTTGCATTCTTTGTACTTGTCTTTTACCCCATTGGCTCGTGGGCATTCGTTTGCTTTTGTTTTTCCCTACCCCGCCGAGGATCCATGCTAGTTAGTGCGCGTTGGGTGTCTTTACTTCCTTTTGGTTAGCTATCAGTTGGCTGCACCGTGCATGAGGCTCGACCTTTGATAGCTCGGCCTTTTGGTTGTCTTGGGAGTCTTCACGTCAACCGTAATTGAGGTAACTTGCAGAAAAAATGGTTCTGGTAGCTGTGAAGCCTTAGAAGGCCTTGAGAATCTTCAAGTCAATAATCTGCAAAATAAATTTAGAAACTTGGTCACTAGTATCATGTTCGATCCCTAGTTTGTTGTCCAATCCCTGGTTTTTTGTTTGTTCCATGCTAAGCGGTGAGAGGCTCAACTTAGAGAGATAGGCGGGAGATGTACTCGACCGCATTGAGTGTGAGAGTGGAGCTCAACTTTGAATTTGCGGACATTTGCCTGAGAGACTGTTTATTGCATGGAAAAACTGTTTATCTTTCAGTACTTTTGTAACAGTATTTTTGCACGGTTGAAACTACTAAATACTTGCTCGCCCAAAGTTGTTGGTTGTGTTGCTCGCCTAGAAGTGTTTGTCCTTTTGCTCGCCTAGAGGCATTTATATGGTTGCTCGCCTGGAGGCGTTTGTATAGTTGAATGCCTAGAGGCATATGTATAGTTGACCGCCTAGAGGAGTCTATATTCTTGCTCACCTATAGGCGTTGTGTTGTTGCTCACCCAAAGGCGTTGGTTTACTAAAAATAAAATTGGTTAGTATAATAAAAATGTACAAAGTTGAAATTTAAATACCTGAGCTTTGCTCTGGTGGCGATGGGCTTCTTAGCGAGAAGATTAACTTGGGCGTCGAGGAGTTTCTTTTGTACATGACACTGCGAGGCTAATAGCTCGTCATTGGTATTTAATGGTCGGATGGTCCCTGACTTTTCCCACCTTTTTACATAGCACTGTGAGGCTGATTACTCGTCATTGGTGTTTAAGGGTGGTGTGATCTAATGACCTCCACGCCCTTTTTACATGGCACCACGAGTGTGATAACTCATCATTAGTGTTTAATGGTCGAGTGATCCCTAACCTTTCCCACCTTTTTGCATGGCACCGCGAGGTTAATAACTTGTCATTGGTGTTTAAGGGTAGCATAGTCTATTGACCTCCGTGCCTTTTTTACATGGAACCGCAAGTGTGATAACTCGTCATTGATGTTTGAAGGTCGGGCAATCCCTGACCTTTCCCGCCTTTTTACATGGCACCACGAGGCTGATAGCTTGTCATTGGTGTTTAGGGGTGGCATGTTCTACTGACCTTTGCTTCCTTTTTACATGGCACCATGAGGCTGATAGCTCGTCATTGGTATTTAGGGGTGGCGTAGTCTATTGACCTCTGCGCCCTTTTTACATGGCACAACGAGTGTAATAACTCGTCATTGGTGTTTAATGGTTTGGCGGTCCCTGACCTTTCCCTTTTACAATGTTGTGAAGACTTGACCGCCATCCGCTTCTATAGGTAAAGCGAGACTGATCTGTAAGGGGCACTTTATTTAACACGCAAATAGAATTGTTAATTTTAATATTTGCCATATGTTCCAGAAATATGCAAAAAGAGTCTCATCAATAAAACAATAAATCAAATAGAAAATAAAAACTTTGTTATCATGGGTAAGGTTTCTCCAAGTGCTCTGCATTCCTTGGGCAGGAAACCTACTCGCCATATGTTTCTCTTGTCCCTTCGTTGGTTGAGAAACTTCATCTGATTTCACCTTGGGGCGCCCTGTCCCTATCATCATTTGAGAGCACTCCGTCTCTACTGCTGTCACGAGTATCTTGCTGCCTATCTGGGCTATCCTCTCTTTGCTGGTTGTGTTCTCGTCCATACTGTCGCTTAGGCTTTGAGCGTTCTACGACCATTCGCTCTAACTCTCATGTGCCCGCCAGTTTAGTGACCCTTTTCTTCATGGTTGTGCAATCTTTTGTCCAATGCGAATCCGTTTGGTGGTATTTGCAACAATGATTGCCTGCTCTAGACTGGCGATACTCTTTATCCGGCTCCTCCATCTCTTGCACATATAGATTGTTGTACATCAATTTATTGTTGTGCTCTGGTCGCCTTTCTTGTCTTCTATCCCGATGACCTTAGGTAAGTTTATTGTCGCCTAGGTTGGTCTTACATTATGCCCTCTGCTCATCTCTTCTCGGGTCTACAAGAGCTTGTAGCGTATCTTCAGCATTTACAAAGTCATCTGCCCTGTCCATGAACTCCCTCAGAGTAGATGGGGTCCTCCTGGCTAACTCGACTATAAAAGGGCTGCGCGACCAAATCCCATCTAGGAGGGTGGCCAGAGTGATCTTCTCATCTTGATCTTCAGTTGTCAACCTCTCTATATTAAAACGGGTGAGGTATGTCTTCATATTCTCTTCTTCTCTCTGCTTAACTGTTAAAAGGTATGCCGATGGGCGCCGTTGCCTTTTACTTGGTATAAATTGTGTTAAGAACTGCTTGGCCAATTCCTTGAAGCTGTTGATTGATCCTGGTTTGAGAGTTCTAAACCACCCTCTCGCCATTCCCTTTAGGGTCAAGGGAAAAGCTCGGCATGTAATTTCTCCAGGGAAGCCGTGGAGTGTGATATGCGCGTTAAAGTTCTCCAAGTGTTCCACTGAGTCTTTGGACCCATCGTACACGTCAATCTAGGGAACCTTGAATTTAGGCTGGAGGGGCACTGCCATAACTTCGTCACTGTAGGGGAGGTCTGTACGGTTCAGCAACTATTGTAACGAGGAAGATTCTCCCATCTTCCTCTCCATGCGATTTCTCCAGGGAAGCCGTGGAATGTGATATGCGCATTAAAGTTCTCCAAGTGTTCCACTGGGTCTTTGGACCCATCGTACACGTCAATCTAGGGAACCTTGAATTTAGGCTAGAGGGGCACTGCCATAACTTCATCACTGTAGGGGAGGTCTGTACGGTTCAACAGCTATTCTATCGAGGAAGATTCTCCCATCTTCCTCGCCATCTCTTCATATTTGTCAACAAGACTTTTTAGCTTGTCGTGCAGTTTCTTCTTTTCCAGCTCCTCAGTATCGACCCTGTCTACACTATGGGCATCCTCTTCCATTTGTCCATCGACTGGAGGCGTAGCAACATGCTGTTGCCTTAACTCCTCATTTTCTTTCTGCAGTTGCTCTACTAGATCTGTCGCCTTCTTTAGTTTTTCTTCCATATCTGCCCACCTCGCCTCCATCTCTATTGCGTTCGCTTCTCAGTCTCTGGTTGCTTGTGATTGTGTAGTAGTATGCATGTAAAAAGCATGCTGGTTGTAGGAAATATATATCCCACAAATGGTGCCAAATGTTAAGAACGTGTTTCACCGCCACCTACCACATGGATCATTTGCAACGAATAAAGGGGCGGCACTGGTTGCCCTAAGGAAACTCTGATGCCAAAATCAGAAATATAATATGAAAGTAAGCGTATGTAGAAGAGGAAGTAGAGTTCAGAATTTGTTACCTCTTGTAAGCTATTTATAGAGGTTATTTCCTTGGAGTGATGTGAGTCTAATTAGGCTTGTGAAACATTTTCCTTGTAGTAGTCTAAGTCATGTGAAGTAGTTCCCTTCTAGGAGTAAGAGTCTATCTTCTATTAGGAATCTGAGTCTGTTTCCTCTTAGGAGAGCGAGTCAATCTGTCTTATCTCTTATTGATTTTATCTCTTAGCTAAAGTTGTGGCAACTCAAATATCCCTTCCAGTATGAATTGTTAGGTGTGTTGACGATCCTTTGTGCAGGTTCTTCCTTGTATTTATCTATCAACCATTCGGCGTTCTTCGCAGAGTTTTTGTTATGATCATCAGGATTGGTTTTCAAGGGCACTTGGGTGTTATAGACCAGCTTGTCTTTGTACACCGACGTATTTGGTTTAAAAGGGTGCAAAAAATGTCAGTATTGTCGACTCGGGGGAATGTTGTTGTGCAATGTGATCTTCAAGAGGATAGGCTAAGGGGTATTGCTCTATGAATTTTGTCACAAATTTCACATTTTCTTTTCTGTTAATTTAATTGATTTATAGCCGAATCCCCTTTTCATATTTTTCTAGTCATTTTATCATGTTTGGTTATGGAAAATTTGTGTTGGGTTTTGGAAAAAAAAGAACTGAAAACAACCAAAATGAAAGAAAAGAGAAACGAGTGAGGTAGAGCTGGAGAGCAAAAAGCTTGAGGAAAATGTTAAAAAAACAAACAGCATGTTCCATCGATGGTGGAAGAGATTGGGTTGTGGTGGTCAATACTAGGCTAGAGATTTTGTTGTTTGGGGGGGGAGGGGGGGCGGGGCGTGACATTATTGCTTTATAAGATAAATATTCCAAAATTTAAATTGTTTTCATTTGCCTTTAGGTTGTAGAAAAAGGAGGGATAAAGTAGTCATTTCTAGCCTAAAAATGAGGATAATCTAGTCATTTTATACGTTAGGACTGCAATACAATCCTCTTATAGAGCACCTCTCTTTTACTTTATGAACAAAACAAGACTGTTGAGGATGTAAAGTGGTTGAAATGGGACTAATTGTATGTATTTGATTATTAATTGATTTTTAATTAGCATATGATCGGTAGAATTATAAAATATGATAAAAATAAATTAGATAAAAAATAATAATAAAATATTAAATTAATAATATTCCTTTTCATCAGGGGCATGGTAATCAACTTGCAAAATTAATTTGTCAAAAGGCAGGAATCCATATTTTCGTCAATTGTTTTCAATAATATTAAATATTAGATAATTATAATCTATATATCTTTTCTTTCATAACGAAGTTAAAAGCTTGGATAAAAAAATTTAAAAGATCGTATACGGTATAACAGTAGCTCAAAAATGAAAAACACACAATGAGAAAGTGGAAACAAGTTCAAATTATCAAAAGTCCTGTTTACAACAATTGTTGAAGCTTGTGTTTGTTTGTTTTGTTTTTTTGTTAGTTCTGGTTGGTGTGAGTTATAGAGGATCCCTACCTACGAAATCTACAAGCCAACACATCCCACAAACTCTCCCTCACTCTAAAGCCTACGACACAAATCTCACAAATGTTAATCTTCTGAAGCATAAAAAAAAATCAACACCTTCGAGTATTCTTAACATTCGATTACACCTTTTGAAACTATCTTGTTTGTCTTATTGATATCATCTCTGCTTCTGGTGCCCTTCTCCAAGCTAATTAGCGCATCTTTCGGAGCATGAATTTTGCAGGTTTTGTGTCTACGCCTTGCTTTTGCCCCCATTCTTTACGACTCGACAGTGCAGTTAAAGCCAGGCTGAAGAATTATCAAGGCCACCCCTTCAATAAAATAACTAAAATCTAGCCATAGTAGCCAAAAGGTGTCCCTAATTATGTTTGATTTTAGTAATTTTGTTAGATGAGAAATGATATTTATCGTTGTGAGTATTCAAGTATCGTGCAATCACTTTGAAAAAAATGAATAAATACAGAATCTGTATGAAAATAAAATTAATTTTTTAATAACAAGCTTATTTTTTTTCAAAACGACTGCACGATATTTGCATACTTCATATGTAGCATTCCTCATTTCAAAATTACTAAAATTAAACATAATTAGATGCCTGCAATAATGTATCCTTTTATTTTATTTTGATAATATTGGCAGTGTCCTTTAGGAAAATCGAATTATCGAGAAATTTTGTTTTTTGAATTTTTATATACTCAATCACATACATTTTAAGTGACTTTTTTTAAAATTATTTTTACAATCCCGCTATGTACAGTCAGCAAGCGTAAACATGGGGTAACCGGCTAACCTACAGAGAAGAGGAAAAGAAAAAGGAGCAAAAATGCAAACAAAGAAGGAAGAAAGCGGGAAGCAACTGAGATCTTCTTCTTCTTCAGGCGAGTAGCAAACCTGAGCAATGAATCAAGATTTCCGGTACGTTGAAGCATTTCTCCACCCAAAAAAAAAAAAATCTATCTCTTACATTTCATCATTAACATATTTCTCCCTAACCTATTTCTTAGATTTTTCCAAACCTATTTCCTAGATTTTTGCCTAACCCATTTCTTAGATTTTCCTCAAACTCATTTTCAACGCATATTTGTTGTTTCTTGTTGATCCTTCCAGATAAACCATTGTTTATTAATGTTGGCCGGCCGTGAGTGCTCCCAAATTCAAAATGATTGCTGTAATATAGAGCAAGTGTATGCATTTTGAAAAAACCCACTTTAGTCAACCGTATAATTCTATCAGAAAATTTGCAAAAAATACTCACTAGAATCAAAATTCATTTCCCCACCTGCATGAAGCCTTAAAATGAAATTCTTCAAGAACTCTTGGCCGGAGATAAAAAAATCAAAGAATGGAGGCTTCCTGAAATCGAGAAAGTCGTGGAATGAGAGAAAGCAAGTGTTTTGGCAAAAGTTTCAAGGAAAGCTCAACGTTTTGTAGATGGATTTTTGTTTCTTAACAACTTGTAACTGGGTCTTGGGTGAGAAGGAATGGTTCTTGGTCTTGTTCCAATAGCTAATGTAAGTGCTTTTGAGCCATGCGAGAAGGAAGGAAATTCAGAGGAGAAGGGAAAAAATGAAAGGAGGGAGAAGGAAAACTCAAAGGCTGACGAACATACCATATTGTTTAAAATTAATAAATGAATCGTTTCATTTTTCCACGTAGGCGCCGGTTGCGCGGCGCTTCCTCCAGCCTATTGCAGCAAGAATTTTTCTTATTTTTATAACTGAAAATTGGATAAATTTCGGAGTAATTTTACGTGCAGTCTGAAGTGTATAAATGTCATGCAATCGTTTTAAAAAAGAGTGGGATTTACGATTAAAAAATTAATTTTTTATTCATGTAGATCTTATATTAATTCACTTTTTTCAAAGAGACTGTACGTCGCTTGCACAACTACAATTACAAATATCATTTCTCTAAATTAAGATCTAAGTAATTTATCTCAAGAAAAATTGAGAAAACAAAATCTTGGGCCCGGGTCACTGAAACTTTTGGTCCTCTACATCAGAATTGGGCTTTTTCAGGAGCAAAGAAAATGTAATGGAGTTGGGCTTAGACTTGGGCTTGGTCTGACTGCAATCCGAGTCCGCCAGAAGGTTGCTGACCGTCGGAGGAAGAAGAAACACAAAGGAAAACACAACAAGAGTCAAGGACAGACAGAAGAGAGTGATCAAAGGACACGCTTAAGATCTACGCAGAGCCAATACCGTGAAAGCACAAGGATCGATGACTTGGCATAAATTTTCAAATCCCGCCTAAACCCCCAAATTTCATTTCGTTCGCAATTGAATTTCAATTTAACCCCCCGAGCTTAATATCTCCAGCTTTCGGCTTCTCAAAGCCCCTCACTTCCAATCAATCCCACTTAGCCCTTGTTCTCTCTCTCTCTCGCTACGCGTTGAAACCCTTGCCCCAAACCTAACCCTAACCCTACTAACTAGGTCACCAACTCGTAAGTCCTTTTGGTTTCGATCAATTTTCGACGATTTTTCACGTATTTTGATTTATTTTCGCTGATCCGATCGTATATATGCAGGAATCATCATGAAGGGAGCAAAACCGAGGTCTGAGCCGAAGAAAGCTGATGCTAAGTAAGTTTTGTTGTTTTCGCTAGCTTTTACTAAGAATCCGTTGCTTCTTTGAGCGTGTCGGGTCATAAACCCGTTGATCATGGTGGCTCAAATCTCAGATCTAGAAACTGACGAAAACGTTATATGTCGGTGAAATTATATGTTAGTTTGTTCATATATATCGCATGGTTTTGTATATGATGGTAGGCTCTCCGTGAATAAGAAACGCGGTGCTTCCACGAAAGCGGTAGGTGCATCGACTAAGAAGGGAAAGGCAGCGAAGGACCCTAACAAGCCTAAGAGGCCTGCCAGTGCCTTCTTCGTTTTCATGTAATCATCTTCCTGAACCTCAGATCTCTTTTTTCAACTTGCTATGCTTGTTTCGATGGAAAATACAATGTTCTCCAATGAAGGAAAAAAGGGGAAAAGTGCGCGCAAGGTATTTAGAGGGACGCATTATAAGATAGATAGATAGATATACATATATGTATATAAATATATATTTAGAGGGACGCGTTATAGGAGAGAGGAGTGGGGAGTTGGGTTGGGGGAACAAGGAAAGCCTTGTTACCTGGAAGGTGTTGAAAAGTAAATGTGAATTCAATTGTTGTTTCCCGTCAAATCATATGTGAAATATCTTCATAGGTAACAAAGTGAGGGCTATGGTCTTATTTATGATTCTGATTCATTTTTAGTCCTCTCACATTCTTTATTTCCCTAATATGATCGCTGCAGGGAAGAATTCAGGAAGCAGTTCAATAAAGATCACCCTGACAACAAATCCGTCTCTGCTGTAAGTCTTGTTGGTCTTCTCTGGGTTGGGTTGGTTTGGAAATTGAAACGGTGCCCCAATAAATCTGAAATCTTTTGTTAATTTTAAAACAACCAGGTTGGTAAAGCTGCTGGAGCAAAATGGAAGTCTCTGTCTGAGGCGGTAAGATATCCCAGCATGAAAGTCCTTTATTAAAATAATGCATGGATAAATGCATTAAACTAAAGTGGTGTTTATATTTTAGGAGAAAGCACCATATGTAGCAAAGGCCGACAAAAGGAAGGCCGACTACGAGAAGAACATGAAAGCCTATAATAAGAAACAGGCAAGTCTTTTAATGTATATTCCTGTTTGCCATCGTGTTTGTGTACCCTATAAATGATTGTCATGCTTGTCTTTCTTGTTGAATCAGGCTGAAGGTGCCAATGCAGCAGAGGAGGAGGTAGAGTCCGAGAAGTCAATGTCTGAGGTAAATGATGATGAGGAAGGAGAAGAAGAGGGCAGTGATGAGGTTTGTTTTAATTTATTTGGTCTTGATAGTTGATTCTGTACAATCAGATTTGAATCATCGTTTTAATTGTTTCTTTTCTTTTCTATTCTGTTCTGTTCTTTTTAGGAAGAGGATGACGAGTAGAAGATGGAATGTGAAGTATAGGATAATCATTCAAGCTGTCAAAATGTTTGGTCATCCCATGCTAATGGTTCAACTATCTTATGTCTAGACTTTTGTTCTCTTTTCTGAGGATATATATCCATCCTTCCCTGTCAATTTGTTTTTTCCCTTTCAGAAAAAAGTGGGTAGTGATAGCTTGGAAGATGTCCTCTATTGTACTTTTATTTGAATTCTAATGATTAGCAAAGGTGTTTGATCTATTGTTGTCACCTCCCTATCTCTGTGCTTTAGCTCTTGGCGAGAACGCGTCGTCTAATTTATGTTTTGTTACATATTAAGTTTTTCTTTGTTATACCGATCAAAAAAAATATATTTAGTTTTTCTTTGTTATCCCCTCTGACCTTTTGTATGTTTCCTTTTCCTTTTTTAATTTTTGAAGTTTTGACACAATTCTTTTTCTTTATTTTTGAGTGGAAGTGAAGTCGGTTTGATCTTAAGTGGAAATTTCAAAACTATTTGATTTGGTAGTTTCTGGGATTGTATTTTTGAAGATTCAAAAAAATCATATGATGGGGAAATTTTGTCTTCGTGTCTATTCATATCTAAATGCCGTTTGTATTATTTCTTTTTGTTTTTGTTTTCCCCTTTTCTGCCATGTGGTTGCCGGTTGGAGTTGATATCTATGTAGTTTTATCTTTGCTAGGTTTGAGGATTCATATTCACCTCTCCTGCCCTGTTTTATAATTTCCTGACTGGGTTTGGAATTGCTTCACATTTTATGGTACTTTTCTGTGCCTCTTATTCTGTGTGTGGACAAGATTTGGGTTTTCTATTTCTAGTGATTTTTCATTCTTTAGAAAGAATTATTGTTCCTTTTGATTATCTGGGAGTGCTGTGCTAATGAGAGCTCTAGGATTGTTGACTGGGATATCTTTCGCTGCTAGTGGACATTGTAGCAATAACATCGTCGTTGACTTCATCAGATCATGGTACACGTGGTCAATGAAATTAAACAATTTTTTAGTTCTCATTGAAATTCACGATCGTCCTTCAAGACCCTTAAATAAAAAAGAAACATTACTAAATTAAAGGGATGTTAAGATTATTTTATTTGCCCATACTTTTTAAATCTTTGAAAGAAGCCAAATCTTTCATTTTTGGTATGTCATATTGTCATCAATTCGAATTGAAATCAAATGCATCTTAGGATTCATTTGACAAATACAACTAATTCATATGGGCTGCTAATTAATTCGTACAGATTAGATTGTTAAACTGGCAGATCATAAGAATTTTCCTTCACGGGTTTAATGACATATTCCCTCTGTGGGAGACGACTTTGCCAAGTGAATCGTCCCGTGTTTAGTGTATTTTTCCATAACGAACGGTCGAAAGTTATATATATATATTGTTTAGGACACCCCACTTTATCATCAGCTTGCCTGACCTCAATCAAATTAAGTGCAACTTTGTCTTTCCCAGCTCTCAGGATTCCTTATGGTGGTTAATCTTCTAGATGCACTGTCAATCTAATTACTCTTTCTATTTTTCTTCATAATGTTTTAACTATGCCTTGGTTTAAGGTTACCCTCCCTTTCTGTCACAACAGACAATATAAGAAAAAATTTACAAACACATCTTCAAATTTTAATATGTTAAAAAAACAAAAAATAAAATAAAACAAAAAATTGAGAAAGCTTGAAAAGTATTAACTTAACAAAAAATTAAAGAGAGAGAATATAAACATTAAAAAAAAAACGCTGGGAGGGAGGGACTAATAAAACATGAAATGCCCTCCATTGAAAGTATTGTTATAAAAAAGGTTGTATTTCTATCATTATTCATTTTATTAAAACGACATTTTACGAGAGGATAGAAGTGATATATCCCATCTATATTCCACTGGTGCTTAACGAGTTTTCAGAGTTTTATTCTTGAAAAAGTTGAGCCACGTTCACATCAAGAATAATAATAATAATAAAAGTGCAGCATATATACTCAGTACACAGCCAACTTGGCTCTGGCATGGCCTCGGTTTATTTGAAATTGTTGTGTAATGCCTAGATGCGCCATAAGAAGCCAGACATGAGTGAGGAGCTCCCCACCTTTCATCAGCTGTTGAGCATGATAGTATCCTCTGCATTGACTGGCTGCGTAACCTAGCATCTCTATCCACACGTCACAAACAAACTCCCACTTCTTCTTTCTATCCATTTTCAGCAATTCATGTGCAAGCCTGCAACCATTGAATAGCACAGATTTGCTCCTGTCCCCTTTTACCTTAGTTGGAAGAACTTCAGTACTCACTGCAAGCAACATCTCGTAGAGTTTCGTCTTATAACTCTCGTCTTTAAATGACAAACCTTTTTCCTTGTAAAATTGCTTGGCCTCCTCACAAGTGTCTCGAAACCTGATCATCCCAATTCCAATGGGCAGCATGAAAGGACACATGACTAAAAGATATAACATGTAGTCAGATAGGTTCTTGCCCCAACATTTGACAGCTGAGTCATTAACCTTATCTGAGATATAGCAGAGATCTGTAGCAACATGCCAGACAAGAATGCTTTGATCGAATTCTAACTCAGTTGTCCATTTGAACAAGCGGAAACAGTTATTCTGTTCAAAAACAAGATTGCCTCTCGCACTACATAAAGATGCGATGACCTCCTCTGACTTGTCTTTGCTGTCCTTCTCTATGGTGTCCTTTGATTTCCTCAGAAAGTGCTTGAAGATCCAAGATTTCAGTTCAGGAGAGATGTTGCAATGATATCTATGCAGGCGCTTCTCCAATGTTGGTATATGTTTCACAATCTTTAGGAAAAGATCGCGTTTATCTTCCAGACAAGGTCCAAGATTATCTTGAAGGGCGAAGCTTAGCAAATTGTAGTGAGCCAAGGAATCTGACCACTTCATTTTATTAGAGGGTAGAGAATAAGATAACATTCGAGAAACCATACATTGAAAACCAGAGACCAGTGATCCAAAACAACATATTTTTGGATGCTTACTCCACCATAGCTTTGTCCTGTCGGAGTAGAGTAGCAAAATGACAGCATAGAATTCCAGAATAATAGCTCCAAGCAGCAGTATGTAACTAATGACCAGATCAGTCAAGAGGTGATTGCCCTTATCAACAAACAGGAACACCACCAACACTATAATGGTTAAAGAGGGACTGATGATGCGGAGAATGCATCCTGATCGGTGCAAAACTGCAAGTGTACAGTATCGTAGTTTTATAATAAAGTGGTAAGAAGAGTATCGTCCTCAGGGATTGGTACCTTACTTATGCCAAATACCAAAATTATACTAATCTCGATTTTATCTAGAGGAATCACTAAGATTTTGGAGTTGCAATTTAAACTAAAATTGACTCAAAGATTAATAAGCAAATGAAATAAAACTGACGTTTGAAGATCAGATTAATGGGAAAGAAAACTTCTAGGAAACCGATTTCACCTAATTCGTCACTATGCTTTTATCATCCAGCTAATTTAATTTAATTCTATTTGTCTATTAGCAAATCTCTAATTCATCCAAAAGCCTCTTTCGATAGTCAATTGGAAATTATTCTTGTTCATCAATTCACACAAGAATATGCAAATTAAATAATCAAGAACACATTAAGACCAATGATTTAATTACTACATAGGTTCATACAAGTCTTTCGATCTCTATACTTACCTATGCTGAAATATTCAAGATCTACCCTATGATTCCCTCTTTCGATAGCAAATCACAAGATTAAAAATCATCTAATCAATGGCCAGTTAATTAGAAGCAATAAATTCAGAATAATTCAGATAAACAAAGAGAGAATTGCCTTAAATTAGCATAGACAATCAAGCATAGTTCGGAACTAGGTTACATCGTTTTCCTAGAATAAAGAAATTTAGCTCATACTAGAAATTGAATTCAACATAAACGAATTCACCATAATTGTTCTGAGAAAATTGGAAGAAAATAAACGCTGAAAATACTCCTTGCAGCCGCAACTCGTCGTCAAAAACTCAAGGAATTGATTCAAGGCTTTTCTCCCGTCTGTGCTCGTGTATGATTCCAACGTACGTGCAATATGTGGAATCCCCTCTCCAAACGGATGATTTGAATCCTTCTAGATGTGTTTTTCAGTCCCAAAAGGTGTTCTCCAGTCAAAAGGTACGGCCATAAAGTGAAAAATCACTTTTATAAGGTGTGACGGCGGAAAACCCTAGATCTGTCAAAATACGATATTCGCTCGAGCGGAGTGTCGAGCGAACATCGAGCGGTCGACTCTGCCTAACTTCGCTCGAGCGACTTGTCGAGCGCACCTCGAGCGTTCAACTCTGCCTGATTTCGCTCGAGCGGCCAGAAGCCTCCGCTCGAGCGAACTTGTTTTCCCGCATCCCGCTCGAGCTCACTGTCGAGCGGCAGTCGAGCGTTTGAATCTGCCTGAGTTCGCTCGAGCGGCCAAAAGCCTCCGCTCGAGCGAAGTTGTAAAATCTGCAATACGAAATATTTCAAGTCATCAAATACCCCCAAACTTAAAACTTTGTTTGTCCTCAAACAAAAAGAAAAGCAAATGATAGTTTAGGCCATATCAACTCGACCCCAAAGAGAAGTATCATCACTCACCAAGCTTTTATGAATTTAGATTTCATCACTAGTATCTTACTCTTTTAACATCAAAGATAGCAAGAAAATCAATCAAAAATTTTGCAATTTGTCAAGCAAGAGTTAGGCGTTTACTTCAACCTAAAGCTAAGACCTTGAGTGTGTGTGTGAGATAGTCAATTTAACCTCAAACCACCTGCAAACTCAGATAAAAGTAGAACAACCAAAATCAGAAGAATTCTCTTAAAACTTAACCCCATAAGTCCAATTTTCAGAAATCCTCTCCACTAATGTAGTCAACACCAAAATCAGAGATCAAAAGGTCTTTAATAAGCTTGTAATGATAGGCCACAGGGTGAGGGTTAAGAAAGAACTGGATATGGATAATCAAAGCAAACTGGGAAAATACTTTGTGAAAAGAACACTAAAAGAGATTTCCACATGATTCAAATCATAGCTCTTTCTTTAGCAATATGCTCATACTTGTGGCATTATTATTGCTGTAATCACTGATACAATACCAACCATTCCCTTAACAAAATCTGAAGTAATTCACATTCCGCATAGCGACTTCTTTTTCTTTTCTTTTTTTCTTCTTCTTCTTCTTCTTCTTCTTCTTTGATCAAACAGAGCAAACATAATACGGATCATTCTCTTTCACTAATTTTCTCTTTTAAATGAAACTTTCCACCAAAGTATTTTCTCAAACTATTAAAGGTAGATTCATTGTTTTTCAGGCTTAGAGCGGGCATGGTTTATGTAGTTCAATGAATAAATAAAGGCTTATGTAACATAAGGCTCAAGGGGGTTAACTATTGAAGCACACCATGTAATGATGGCATGATATTTAGGACGGCTGGGAAAGCTTTTTGGTTGCCAAAGAAATGCCTAGATCATTTCTCTAATATTTGGTCTCAACTAGGATTTCGCCTCAAGGACCCATCAACGGATTCTAGAGCAAAGCAAAATCGAACTTCCCTCTTTCAATTAATTCAACTTCTTCTCTTCATAAGCAAAATGGAATCAAAGAAAAACGACTATGTGCTCAATTGTGTTCAAGGTCAAAGATTTAAACCAAAGTACCCACAAAACTTCACTTGACATAAAAGAAATTTTTGAAAATTTTTCTCAAAACCATCTTCAATCACAAATTTCAGAGTCATAGAGAATTCAATCTTACTCCAATGCATGCTTGGTAAGAGAATCAAACAACCCATCAACAACCCAAAACTTAGAAAACAATAGGATCAAATGACTATAGGAATTCACACCCCCAAACTTAAACTAAACAATGTCCTCATTGTAATGCAAAAGTAAAAAGGATTGAAGAAATAACTTCCCTGGTTTCATGATGAATCTTCCATAGCTTAGAAATTTTTCAGCTCTTTATTCATGCTAAAACAAAAACCTGCATCAAAAACCAAATTATTAAAACTACATAAATAAAGATAATAAAATAAATGAAAGAATGAAGGATAGATCTATGGGTTGCCTCCCATAAGCGCTTGTTTTAAAGTCTACAGCCAGACTTTCCAATCCTCATCAATTAGGATCTCCAAGAGGAATCAATGCATAGTTCCTCTCCACTTGTTCTCCATAGTAGTGCTTCAATCTTTGACCATTAACTCGGAAAATATTCCCTGTCTTGTCCTTCAAGTCTACTGCTCCAAAAGAGAAAGCTTCATGAATTGTATAAGGACCTGTCCATCTTGACTTTAACTTTCCCGGGAAGAGTTTGAGTCGTGAATTGAATAGTAAAACTTGCTGCCCTGGTGCAAACTCTCGCCTAAGAATCTGTTTGTCATGCCACTTCTTCGTCTTCTCTTTATAGATCTTTGCATTTTCATATGAATCATTCCGGAACTCTTCCATCTCATTCAATTGAAGAAGTCTCTTTTCACCTGCTGCCTTCAAATCAAAGTTAAACTTTTTCACAGCCCAATAAGCTCTATGCTCCAACTCTACAGGAAGATGACATGCCTTTCCAAACACTAATCGGTATGGAGACATCCCGATAGGTGTTTTAAAGGCTGTCCGGTATGCCCACAAAGCATCATCAAGCTTCTTCGCCCAATCCTTTCTATTGATTTTGACCGTCTTCTCAAGGATGTTCTTGATCTCTCTATTTGAAATTTCAGCTTGGCCATTAGTTTGAGGATGGTAAGCAAGTGCTATCTTGTGCTTCACACCATATTTAGAAAGAAGATTCTCAAACAACTTGTTGCAAAAGTGAGTCCCTTCATCACTAATAATAGCTCGTGGAGTGCCAAATCTTGTGAATATGTTCTTGTGCAGAAATTTGAGCACTACCTTTGCATCATTTGTTGTTGTAGCAATTGCTTCCACCCATTTTGACACATAATCAACTGCTAACAAGATATAAGCAAAGCCAAAAGAAGGAGGAAAAGGGCCCATAAAATCTATTCCCCAGACATCAAACAACTCAACTTCTAAGATACCTTTCAGTGGTAACTCATGACGCCTTGAAATATTTCCCATACGTTGGCACCGGTCACAAGTTTTCACCAAAGTGTAACTATCACGAAAAATGGAAGGCCAAAAGAACCCACTTTGAAGTACCTTAGCTGCTGTACGGGTGGCTCCAAAATGTCCTCCATATGATGATGAATGGCAATGATGGAGGATGTCTTGCATCTCTTCTTCTGGCACACATCTTCTAATGATTTGATCAGGGCATCTCTTGAACAACAAAGGCTCATCCCAAAGATAATAATTCACATCATGCAAAAACTTCTTACGTTGATGGTAAGTAAGATCAGGTGGTAAAACTTTACAAGCTAGGTAATTAACAATATCAGCATACCACGGAAGTTTGATCTCACATGCAAACAACTGCTCATCAGGGAATGCCTCTTGGACCACTGAATCTGATCTTTCTTCCTCTTGCTCTAACCGAGAGAGATGGTCAGCCACTAAGTTTTCACTTCCTTTCTTATCCCGAACCTCCAAATCAAATTCTTGAAGAAGGAGGATCCAACGAATTAGCCTCGGCTTAGCATCCTTCTTGCCAAATAAATAACGGAGTGCTGCATGATCAGTGAACACTATCACCTTTGTACCAATGAGGTACGGTCTAAATTTGTCACAAGCAAACACCACAGCAAGCATCTCCTTCTCAGTTGTCGTGTAATTCAATTGAGCATCGTTCAATGTCCGGCTTGCATAATAGATGGCTCTAAACAGTTTGTCTCGCCTTTGCCCCAACACCGCTCCAATTGCAAAGTCACTTGCATCGCACATGACTTCAAAAGGTTGACTCCAATCAGGCACAATCACAATTGGTGCTGAAATAAGTTTCTCCTTGAGTGCATTAAAGGCCTGCAAGCAAACAACATCAAAGTCAAATGCAGAATTTTTCTCAAGAAGATTACATAAAGGTTTAGAAAGTTTAGAAAAATCCTTGATAAATCTTCTATAAAAACCCGCATGTCCCAGAAAACTTCTGATTCCCTTCACGTTCTTTGGAGGTGGTAGTTTCTCTATGGTTGCAATTTTGGCTCGATCCACCTCAATTCCTTTGGATGACACTCTATGGCCAAGCACGATCCCTTCTTGAACCATGAAATGACACTTCTCCCAGTTCAGGACTAGATTTTTGTCTTCACATCTCTGCAAAACAAGAGCTAAGTTATGCAAACAATGATCAAAAGATGTACCAAAAACTGAAAAGTCATCCATGAAAACTTCCATTATCTCTTCCACCATGTCAGAAAAGATGGCCATCATGCAACGTTGAAATGTCGCAGGGGCGTTGCATAATCCAAAGGGCATCCTCCTAAAAGCAAATGTTCCATAGGGGCATGTGAATGTAGTCTTCTCTTGATCCTCAGGAGCTATAGCAATCTGATTATACCCCGAGTAACCATCTAGAAAGCAATAGTAGGAGTACCCAGCCAATCGATCCAACATCTGATCAATGAATGGAAGTGGAAAATGATCCTTCCTTGTTGCTTTATTCAACTTGCGGTAATCCATGCATACACGCCATCCCGTGACTGTTCTTGTAGGAATGAACTCATTGTTGTCATTTTTCACCACTGTCATTCCACCTTTCTTTGGTACAACTTGCACTGGACTTACCCATGAGCTATCTGAAATAGCATATATAATTCCAGCATTAAGGAGTTTCAAAATCTCAGCTCTCACGACTTCCTTCATTGCTGGATTTAATCTTCTTTGGTGCTCGATCGTTGGTTTGTAAAGCTCCTCCATTAAAATCTTGTGCATGCAAATGGATGGACTTATTCCTTTTATGTCAGAAATAGTCCATCCCAAGGCTGTTCTATGCTCCCTCAATACACGTAGCAACTTTTCCTCTTCTTCGGGTGTGAGTGATGTAGCAACAATCACTGGAAAGGTATCGCTATCACCCAAGAATGCATAGCGAAGATGCTCAGGTAATTGCTTCAACTCCGGAGTTGTATTTTTCTGCACCTTTTCTTGAGCATTTTCAGATTCACTCTTTGGTACCACCGGCTCTAGCTTCCCCACTTCATTACTAATTGATGTAACCTGCTGCAAGGCTCCCAAAGAAAAAACATAGTGGAGAAATTCTTCACTAACAAAAGGCAAGTCAGATTCACAAACAGCAGAATTATTAAAATCACAAGCATGAGATGAAGTGGTGATACAACGTTCTAGGTGATCGGATGGCATCTCTTCTTGAAAAGCCTCTTCTACACATTGCTTAATGACATCCACCCGGAAGCAAGTATTTGGATCTTCAGGAAATTTCATGGCTTGATAGATGTTGAACATTACTTCTTCCTTGTTCACTCTCAATGTTAACTCACCCTTTTGAACATCAATCAAAGCTCTTCCCGTGGCCAAGAATGGTCGGCCAAGAATTAGTGGGACTTCTTCATCTTCCTCCATATCTAACACCACAAAATCAGCCGGGAAGATAAACTTATCCACCTTTACCAACACGTCTTCTATGATCCCACGTGGATACTTGATAGACCGATCCGCTAATTGCAAGGAAATTGTTGTATGCTTCATCTCTCCAAGTCCTAATTTCCTGCAAATAGAAAGTGGCATAAGATTAATGCTAGCACCAAGGTCACATAAAACTCTATCAAAAAATGAATTCCCAATAGTGCAAGGCAAAGTGAAACTCCCCGGATCTTTTAATTTCTGAGGTAATTTCTTTTGAAGAATGGCACTGCATTCTTCAGAAAGCTTCACTGTTTCAAACTCCTCCAACCTTCTCTTCTTGGAAATTATGTCCTTCAGAAACTTGACATAATTTGGCATTTGTTCCAAAGCATCTGCAAAAGGAATATTAATGTGAATTTTCTTAAAAATATCCAAAAATTTAGAAAATTGCTTATCTAATTTTTGCTTTTGAAAACGCTGAGGGTAAGGAAGTGGAGGAGCGAGAATAGGAGGATTGTCAGGAAATGAAATTGATGGAGGCAAGTCGGTCTCCTCTGGTGTATCATTGACAATCTCCTCTTCTTCTACTTGATCTTTGCTTTGGCCATTGTGCACAACTGTAGGGGTGGACTTGCTCTCCTTTAATGGTGTCCTCTCTATTTCTTTTCCACTCCTAAGTGTGATGGCCTTGCATTGTTCTTTTGGATTTACTTCAGTGTTGCTCGGAAAAGCTCCTCTTTGTTGGGCATTGATTGTAGTGGCTAGTTGCCCAATTTGCACTTCAAGATTCTTCATAGTGGCTCCCATATTACTACAATGAGTCTCTATGTTGTCCAGCCGTGAATCAGTCTTTTTAAACCTTGCATTGGTTTCCTGAACAAAGGAAACCATGGCATCCTCAAGTGACATCTTCTTCTCACTTGGTTGGCTATCAAATCCTGGAGGATGTTGAGGTTGCAACACATTCTTTGTGTTTCCATATGACAAATTTTCATGATTTCGTAGCCCTGGATGATAGTAATTTGGCATAGGATTACCACGATAGTTGTAGTTCCGATTGTTGATGTATTGAACTTGTTCTTGACTCGCTTCATTACTTGGAACTGTCATGCTCGCAGATGCGACATATTCTGTACTTTGTGGTATCCTTTGTGTTGTCAAGGCTGAAATCTGATGAGAGAGAGTAGCAACTTGAGCTGAAAGGGCTGCTATCGGCTCTAAGTCATGAATTCCAGCAACCTTCTTAGCCAAAGTTCTCTCAGTTGGCCATTGATAATTGTTTGAGGCCATTTCTTCCAAAAGGGCAGTAGCACCCGCAGCTGTCTTCGACATCAAAGTGCCACCAGATGCTGCATCAACTATGGTTCGAGTTTGCCCATTTAACCCATTGTAGAACATTTGAACTTGCAACCAATCTGGCAATCCATGTTGTGGGCAACGTCGAATCAAGTCTTTATACCTCTCCCATGCTTCATAGAGTGACTCAAAATCATTCTGCTTGAATTGACCAATCTCACTCCTGAGTTGGGCTGTTTTTGCTGGAGGAAAGAATTTAGCAAGAAACCTCTCAGCCATGTCCTGCCAACTAATGATGCTTCCCGGTTGTAGAGATTGTAGCCAACCTCTAGCCTTGTCCCTCAAAGAAAAAGGAAACAATCTCAGTCTAATGGTGTCTTCAGTAACACCATTGATCTTCACAGTGTCGCAAATCTCCAAGAACATTGCCAAATGAATGTTGGGATCATCAAGTGGCGATCCGCTGAATTGAGCCTGCTGCACCATGCTAATCAAAGCTGGTTTGAGCTCAAAGTTGTTGGCATTAATAGTCTGGTGCCTTATACTCGAGTAATTTCCATTCACTACTGGCCGAACATAGTCCTTCAAGGTGCGTGGTAGTGCCTCACGTTCTTCTTCAGCCATGGCTAGTATCTTATTTCTTCTTCGTGATCTAAGAGTTCTTTCAATCTCAGGATCAAAAGGAATAATAGCACGAGATCTAGCACGGCGCATCCAACGTCAAAAACACACCTGTAGAACAATAAAAATATAAGAACAACTTAAAATAAAATTCTAAATTAAAACCAAGATTACTTAGTATCGATATTGACAAAAAGAATAAGAATAAACCAATCCCCGGCAACGGCGCCAAAAACTTGATCGGTGCAAAACTGCAAGTGCACAGTATCGTAGTTTTATAATAAAGTGGTAAGAAGAGTATCGTCCTCAGGGATTGGTACCTTACTTATGCCAAATACCAAAATTATACTAATCTCGATTTTATCTAGAGGAATCACTAAGATTTTGGAGTTGCAATTTAAACTAAAATTGACTCAAAGATTAATAAGCAAATGAAATAAAACTGACGTTTGAAGATCAGATTAATGGGAAAGAAAACTTCTAGGAAACCGATTTCACCTAATTCGTCACTATGCTTTTATCATCCAGCTAATTTAATTTAATTCTATTTGTCTATTAGCAAATCTCTAATTCATCCAAAAGCCTCTTTCGATAGTCAATTGGAAATTATTCTTGTTCATCAATTCACACAAGAATATGCAAATTAAATAATCAAGAACACATTAAGACCAATGATTTAATTACTACATAGGTTCATACAAGTCTTTCGATCTCTATACTTACCTATGCTGAAATATTCAAGATCTACCCTATGATTCCCTCTTTCGATAGCAAATCACAAGATTAAAAATCATCTAATCAATGGCCAGTTAATTAGAAGCAATAAATTCAGAATAATTCAGATAAACAAAGAGAGAATTGCCTTAAATTAGCATAGACAATCAAGCATAGTTCGGAACTAGGTTACATCGTTTTCCTAGAATAAAGAAATTTAGCTCATACTAGAAATTGAATTCAACATAAACGAATTCACCATAATTGTTCTGAGAAAATTGGAAGAAAATAAACGCTGAAAATACTCCTTGTAGCCGCAACTCGTCGTCAAAAACTCAAGGAATTGATTCAAGGCTTTTCTCCCGTCTCTGCTCGTGTATGATTCCAACGTACGTGCAATATGTGGAATCCCCTCTCCAAACGGATGATTTGAATCCTTCTAGATGTGTTTTTCAGTCCCAAAAGGTGTTCTCCAGTCAAAAGGTACGGCCATAAAGTGAAAAATCACTTTTATAAGGTGTGACGGCGGAAAACCCTAGATCTGTCAAAATACGATATTCGCTTGAGCGGAGTGTCGAGCGAATATCGAGCGGTCGACTCTGCCTAACTTCGCTCGAGCGACTTGTCGAGCGCACCTCGAGCGTTCAACTCTGCCTGATTTCGCTCGAGCGGCCAGAAGCCTCCGCTCGAGCGAACTTGTTTTCCCGCATCCCGCTCGAGCTCACTGTCGAGCGGCAGTCGAGCGTTTAAATCTGCCTGAGTTCGCTCGAGCGGTCAGAAGCCTCCGCTCGAGCGAAGTTGTAAAATCTGCAATACGAAATATTTCAAGTCATCACATCCCCATGTAGTGTATATTATAGGTGCTTTGGTATAGAAAACATCATATGCGAATCGAAGTTCAATTTCAACTAACTTGAAACCATCTTCTGAAGAGAGATCCTTGAAGTAAGACTAGCTATGGTCACGGTCCTGGAAGCTAAGAATAAGATCTACAAAGAGCCGCTTGAAAGTGTGGAAGAAGTTGTATGCGGCGAGCAATAATGTCCGACTATTAGTAGCACCATCGTTGTTGCCATTGCGGGCAGGAGACTGGTCGGCCTCCTCAATCACTTCAATGGCCAAGACACTAAACCCTTCACACTTTTTCAAAGTGAATTCCTCCATGAATTTAGCATAATTGGGGCCAAGATCAGGAGGCTCAAGCAAGGAATCAAGAAACTGCTCTCGATTTGCAAACCTCAAGGCTAATGACCTTTCTCCATACTTTATCACCCCTGTAAAAAGCATGGGAATTGTCAAGAATGAGAGCCAAGTTCCACTCCAAGCCGTGACAGTGACATACAGTGCTACAATTTTTTGGACAACTAGTCCAAGAAAGTGCCTTATCCACAACTCATTGTCTGCCAAAGCATAAGCAGTAATCGTGTCTGGGCCGCCGAGATGCAACAAGAGAAAAGGTGCCCAGAATGCCATGACCTCCTCATCTGTAGTTTCAGTTTTGTTGGCAGCACAGGTACAGGAATTTCCTTGCTTATTGGAGAGGACACCTAGTGCAACAGTTGCTACCCAGTCTGCCATTAGGTATGCAGACCAAATGGAAAATCTGAGCCAAGTTCCCGGATTATACTTTCTTCGGTTGCCCATGACAATTAATAACATCTGCAAGGTAAGGCTGATCAAGACCATTATTCGTAGCTCCCAATCGTTCCATAGTTTCCGCACCGGTTCTGGGAACACTTGGACAAGCCTCCTCTTCTCCACAAAAAGCCAGCCACTCAAAACTGAAAGCAGGAAGAATACACACACACGACACTTTGACAAGAAGACCATATATATGGTAAATAAAACTACTAATGACAAGAGAGAAGTTCCATGAGCTTGATGTTTCTGGTGACTTACTTGTAAGTAGCATCCTCAGTTCAGCTTCTGAGATCCCTAAACTGCATTTCTTGTTAACAGATTTCGGACATGGTGTAAGAAATAGACCCAAAAGTGTAAACTTCAAATATGAATTGCTTTATGGCTCCGTACGGAAAAAATTGTTTTATGGGTTGACAGGAAAGAAAAATAGAAAAAAAGAATTGGGAGTTGCTGCTCACCGCTGCAAGAGAACTAACTCGCCCCATTCACATTCATTCAAGATATCGTACATTCTCCTCGTGGATGTAAACAGAATAACACTATTCTGATAATTTCGAAAAGTCAATGTTTACCGTTTCTCACAGGAGACCGTTCGTAGGAACGGGTCTCCAGCTTCGCTTCATCTTAGGAACTCTTGAAATGGTCCACATCTAATTCTTCATCACGTTTGTAGAACGTTGGAACTGCCCATGATAAACGGAACACGTGGGACACGTAGCCAATAAAACTTGATGGAAGCTTTGGCTATAAATAGTGCGGTTTGGTCCCCAAACTCACTTAACTCAATCCCTTCAGTCTTACACCATCTAAATAGAGTGAGTAGAGCTTGGAAGTGCCAAAACCGAGAGAGAGAAACAGTGAAAAACAGTGAACAAGCTTCAATGGCTGGAGGTACCATTTCTTGTTTATCTTCAGTTTTGATTCATTTTAAGTGTTTAATTCCGCATTATAGAATCATTTAGAGCTTACATTTGGTATCAGAGCCAGGTTTTATCTCTGTCTTGAAGCTTGTATCACCTACTCTGTTTTTGGCCGTGAGTTTTTGAAGAAATTGTTTTTTATTTTTGGGTTATTTTTTATTCAAAACAACATCAAAAATCATATTCAAAACACTTGTTTTATGTTTTTTTGAGAAGAAAATATTTGTTTTTGGCGTCAAAAATGTGTTTTTCGAAGTTCATTTTTCGGAGTTACTGTTCATTTCTGAGGTTGAAGACGATGAAAAACAACATGTAGTTTTGTATTTGAACAAAAACGACATGTAGTTTAGTGGGCGCTGCTGGTGGTTTTCTCACATGTAGTTTTGTATTTGAACAAAAACGACATGTAGTTTAGTGGGCGCTGCTGGTGGTTTTCTCTATAGCTAAACGACATGTAGTTTAGTGGGGATATCTAAACGACACGTCATTTATTAGCAGCTTTGAATCCGTGAAAGAAAAACGACATGTAGTTTAGTCAGTAAAAAAAAAAAAAGAGAAAAAAAAAAAAGAGTATTATTTATTTTAATTGTGTGCAATTAAGATGATTGTTGTGCAAAATTAATAATTATAATTAAAAGCATGAAATTAAATGTTATGCATAATATTACAATTTTTAATTATGCAATATTGTTTATGCTTAAATCATGAGAATATTATGTGATTATGCAATATTGTTTATGCTTAAATCATGAGAATATTATGTGATTATGCAATATTGTTTATGCTTAAATCATGAGAATATTCTGTACATAATAATAACATGTTGATTTTAGTTAAAATTATGCAATTTATGACTATTCTCATATTTAGTTAATCCTTATGCATTAGAGCTATAATGTCTAGTGATCAATATAATTTTTGCTTAATTAAAGAATAGCCATAGCATCTTTAGTTAAATAAAAATCATATATTATGATTTACTAGGATCACATAAATAATATTTAGACATTAATTGTAATTAATCATACTTAGTATAATAAATTTTATCCCACAGGAATTTTTATTATATGATTAATTAGGATAAAATATCAATTTGTTCATAACTTACCCACAGGAATTATGAATTAATAGTTTGATAGTTTTATCATAAAGTTTAATATTGATAGAATATGTATCAAATTATAATCATTAATGGACTATATGCTGTGGAAGTATGAATGTGTACATCTAAGGAGGTTCTGTCTAGGAGACTGGATTTTAAGCGGGACCATTGTGACCCCTCCAATCTTTACTGGGAATCTTGAAGTTCTGTCTAGGAAAGAAAAATCTTTCCTGGGAACTTACTTAGTAGTATTATATTTCTTTCTGCAGTAAAATAGGCCTTACACATGATTATTGAGTAAATAATTTGATAAATTCTATTATAAAGTATAATTGAATCTGCTTGAATTAAAAATTTAGCTCACAGGCAATTTTTATGTCATTAGATTCAATCTTTTTTTTTAAAGTATGATTTACATTGGTAAACCATGAAATTTTATTTAGGCCTCAGTATTAACATAAGCATGTAATATATAATTTTTGCAGTTGTACAACCTGCAAGTCTCTCTGATATTCGTTATGATATCCCTGAACTTAAAGGAGATAACTATAAGGTCTGGAAGGAGAGAATTCTTCTTCATTTAGGGTGGATGGACATAGATTATGTTATTAGGAAAAACGAACCACCAGCACTCATTGATACCAGCACTGCAGCGGACATCACGCTTTATGAACAATGGGAGCGATCTAATCGCCTCAGCATGATGTTCATTAAGACTAGAATTTCTGCTGGTATTCGTGGTTCTGTTGATCAACATGAAAATGTACGAGACTTGTTGAAAGCCATTGATGACCAATTTGTCACTTCAGACAAGGCATTAGCAAGCACCCTAATTATGAAGTTCTCATCCCTAAGGCTCACTAATGTGAAAGGTGTGCGTGAGCACATCATGCACATAAGGGATATTGTGGCTCAATTGAAGAAACTCGAGGTTGAAATGTCAGAATCCTTTCTGGTGCACTACATCCTAAACACCCTTCCGCACCAATATGCACTCTTCAAAATCTCATACAACACACATAAAGATAACTGGTCAATCAATGAACTAATGACCATGTATGTTCAAGAGGAAGGGAGATTGGTGATAGAACAAGGAAAAAGTGTAATGCTGGCAATGCATGGAAAGGGAAAATCTCAAGCCAATAAGAAAGGGAAAGGTAAAATACCTATCCAACCTGGTGCTGGAATCAAGAAAGATTCTAAGTGTTTCTTCTGTAAAAAGAAGGGACACATGAAGAAAGAATGTGCCAAATTTCAGAAATGGCTTGTGAACAAAGGTAATCCAACCTCATTTGTTTTGTTATGAATCTAATATGGTTAATGTCAATATTAACACATGGTGGATTGACTCTGGATCAACAATCCATATTTCGAATTCCTTGCAGGGTTTGCAAAACCTAAGGAAGCCAGTGGGAAGTGAGCAAAACATCTTATCAGGAAACAAGATGGGCTCGCATGTGGAAGCTATCGGAACTTCCTATTTAATTTTAAGCAGTGGATTTGTTTTGAAGTTAGAAAAGACCTTTTATGTTCCAAGTTTTTCAAGAAATATTATTTCAGTTTCAAGGCTTGTTATTTTTGAATATTCCTTTAATTTTTCAAATTCATCCTTTAGTTTATTTTATAAATCTGATTGTGTTGGAAATGGAACATTGTCTGATGGTCTTTACTACATTCATTTACAAAACAGTACCACTTATGATTCAATGCATGTTCACACTGGCACTAAAAGATGTGTTATCAATGAGAATTCCTCAAAATTGTGGCACCGGAGATTAGGTCATATCTCCATAGAAAGAGTTAAGAGATTAGTAAATGAAAGAGTACTAAATACTCTGGATTTTACTGATTTTGAGACTTGTGTGAACTGTATAAAGGGAAAGCAAACCAATAAGTCAAAGAAAGGTGCCAATAGGAGTTCGGACATATTAGAAATCATACATACTGATATATGTAGCCCAGACATGGACTCGCATGGTCAGAAATATTTCATCTCTTTTATAGATGATTACTCATGATATATGTATCTCTACATGCTTTATAATAAGAATGAAGCATTAGACGCCTTTAAGATCTTTAAGGCCAAAGTAGAGAAACAATGCGATAAGCAAATTAAGATCGTGAGATCAGATAGAGGTGGAGAATATTATGGTAGATACACAGAGGATGGACAAGCACCTGGGCCATTTGCAAAGTTTCTTCAAGAGCATGGGATTGTTGCCCAATACACCATGCCTGGTTCACCGGACCAAAATGGTGTAGCAGAAAGAAGAAACCGAACATTATTGGATATGGTGCGGAGTATGCTTAGCAGCTCCAATCTTCATAAATCCTTGTGGGCTGAAGCACTTAAGACGGCAGTGTATATATTAAACCGAGTTCCAACCAAGGCCGTTTCTAAAACGCCATTTGAATTATGGAAAGGTTGGAAACCGAGTTTGCGACATATGCGCGTTTGGGGATGTCCGTCTGAAGTGAGAATTTATAATCCACAAGAGAAGAAACTAGACCCAAGGACCATTAGTGGGTATTTCATTGGATATGCTGAAAGGTCTAAAGGTTACAGATTTTATTGTCCATCTCACAGCACTAAGATTGTGGAATCAAGAAATGCAAAATTTCTTGAAAATGACTTGATCAGTGGGAGGGATCAAACCAGGAACATAGTTTCTGAGAATGATCATTTAGAATCTCAACCTTCTACCTCAAGTGATAGATTGGTTATTGTTCACAGCACCCCTCAAGTACGAACTGGTGTTGAACAACCAATCGTTGAAGTTCCACAAGCTGCTGACAACATTCCAGTAGATCAAGTGGTTCAAGAGTTGCCAAGAACTTTTGAACAAGAAGTTGAACCACATACTTCTCAAGAATATGATGGTACAACATTAAGAAGATCTATTAGGCCCAGGAGATCAGCAATTCCTGATGATTATGTTGTATATCTACAAGAGCCTGACTACAACACTGGAGTCGAAAATGATCCCGAGTCATATTTACAAGCCATGAGTTGCAAAGAATCAGAATTATGGTACAATGCCATGAAGGAAGAGATGAATTCTATGAAGAGTAACGCAGTCTGGGATCTTGTTGAGTTGCCTAATGGGGTAAAAACCATTGGATGTAAATGGGTTTTTAAGACAAAGAAAGACTCATTGGGCAATATTGAGAGATACAAGGCAAGATTAGTTGCTAAGGGATTCACTCAGAAAGAAGGAATTGATTACACAGAGACTTTCTCTCCTGTATCTAAGAAAGATTCCTTGCGCGTTATTTTGGCATTAGTAGCCCATTTTGACTTAGAGTTGCAACAAATGGATGTGAAAACGGCATTTCTCAATGGAGATCTAGAGGAGGAGGTTTATATGAAACAACCTGAAGGATTCCCCTCTAGTGATGGTGAGCAATTGGTTTGCAAACTTAAGAAGTCCATATACGGTTTAAAACAGGCATCCCGCCAATGGTATTTGAAATTCCATAATGTAATTTCTTCATTCGGTTTTGTAGAAAACATTATGGATCAATGTATATACCAGAAGGTCAGTGGGAGTAAAATCTGTTTTCTTGTTTTATATGTGGATGACATTTTACTAGCAACCAATAACAAAGGTATGCTACATGAGGTGAAACAATTTCTCTCTAAAAATTTCGATATGAAGGATATGGGTGAGGCATCTTATGTCATTGGCATTAAGATCTATAGAGACAGATTTCAAGGTATCTTGGGTTTGTCTCAGGAAACCTTCATTAATAAAGTTTTAGAGAGATTTCGAATGCAAGATTGTTCACCAAGTGTAGCACCCATTGTGAAGGGTGATAGGTTCAATTTGAACCAATGTCCAAAGAACGACCTTGAAAGAGAACAAATGAAGAACATTCCATATGCTTCTGCTGTCGGAAGCCTAATGTATGTTCAGGTCTGTACAAGACCTAACATTGCATTTGCTGTAGGAATGTTGGGACGATATCAGAGTAATCCAGGTTTAGACCACTGGAGAGCTGCAAAGAAAGTAATGAGGTACTTTCAAGGAACCAAAGACTACATGCTTATGTATAGACGGACCGACAATCTGGAAGTAATTGGCTACTCAGATTCTGACTTTGCTAGCTGTGTTGATTCACGCAAATCAACATCAGGATACATTTTTTTGATGGCCGGTGGAGCTGTATCATGGAGGAGTGCCAAGCAGACCTTGATTACCACTTCCACTATGGAAGCTGAGTTCGTCTCCTGTTTTGAGGCTACTTCACATGGTGTATGGCTTAAGAGTTTCATCTCTGGACTTAGAGTTATGGACTCTATCACTAAGCCATTGAGAATATATTGCGACAATTCAGCTGCTGTTTTTATGGCCAAGAACAACAATACTAGGAGTCGAAGTAAACACATCGACATTAAGTATTTAGCCATAAGGGAACGTGTTAAAGAAAAGAAAGTGGTCATTGAGCACGTAAGCACTGAGTTAATGATAGCCGATCCTTTGACTAAGGGCATGCCACCGTTGAAATTCAAGGATCATGTAGTGAATATGGGACTTGGTTCCATTATGTGATTTTTTATTTTATGAACAATATTATTTTAATGAAAATCTTAAGTATGCTGATATTTTTCTCATATTGATGTGCACGTTAATTTAATTTTGAGAAAATTCATCAGTGTTGGACCAAGAATAAACATAGGGTTTATTCATTAAGAAATTGTTGCCACATAAATTATGATATTTAAGAAATAAATACATAGTAATACATGGAAAGGTAATACTCGTCAATAGAGGACTTATCACCATGATTCATGTACTTATTACTTATTACCGATAGGTTTAAGATGAGATATTGGATTAAAGTGTGGACCAAGTGGGAGAAACGTTTTTGATGAACTGACATCCTGGTTGCCAAGGTAAACAGCAGCCAACGGGTCCACAGGGAACGAAAGAAACGTAAAGACTACGATTACTTTTCCTTTACGAAGACTATATTTTTTTTTTTTTAAACTCTGATTTTAACATGTGAACATCGAGACTTTCAAAACCTTTCATTTTAAAAACCAATTTAATTGTTATTTTAATTAATAAAACTACATTCATACCGTCAACTAAACATATGGAAATTAAGCGATGGTAATTATAGGAGGGTGGTAAATGAGATCATATATTATCTTGGTAGGAGAAATAGTTTATAATGATTCCGAGGTATCACAATTTACCATTAACTGGTCTTTTTAAATTATTAGTCCAAATAAATGTATCTGACTTTCTTTGAATCGTTTGCAAGCTTCTCATTATAACTGATGATCCTTAGGTAGGTGAGGGCAGCTCTTAACGCATTAAATCCTATGTAGTATGTACCATTCCAAGTAGGTTTTTGTTTTTGGTAGTTTTAGTGATCAGGCAAACCATTGATTAATCATTTGCTTCTCTCTCTCCCTTCCACCTGCAACGGTATGTTTGGGTGTTTGGGTATTGATGTGATGATACTAATAAAATAGTAATAATAAAATATTAAATAATATTTTAAAAAAATATATAAAACAGGCAACAGTAAAGTATTGAATAGAAGTCGCCACTATCCAAACATAGCTAGTGTTACCAGTTAACGTTGGATACTTGGTGTTCTCATTACTTATTTATTGCTATTCTTTAGTATTTTGTTAAATGATACTGCGTGGATTTAATTATTGCAAGTAGTTAGGAGTAGTGTATCTATCAGGTAACAAAGGACTATGGTTGTCGAAAGAAAAAAGAAAAAAAGATTATGGAGAAAGCCTATGACTAAGAGTATTAGTAGTTATCTCAATAAATTTTAGCTAAAATTTGGATAGAAAATTTACTTTTATAAATTTTAACTACCAACTTTTTACAACAGCAAATAATAGACTAAACAAATCTTTCACTATTTAATTAAAATATTGATTTTGAATTTTTTATTAATTTAATTCTAATTGTAATTTGAATATTAATTCGTTATTAAAAAACTACACATTAATAATCTAACATTTATATTATTCCAACGGATAAATTTTTTTAACGGACATAGTTTTTCAACTAGTATATGGTTATATTATTGTTGTATTAAAATTTATGGTTGTATTATTATTGTATTAAAGTTGATGATTATATTTTTTCAACAGTCATATTTGAACAACGGTTATATTTCCAAAACAAATATATTTTTTTAATCTTATTTTTTCCAACGGATATATTTTTAACAGCTATATTTCTCCGACATATATTTTTTTAACGGCTATATTTTACCAACAGTCATAGTTTTTCACGGCTATAATTTTCCAATGGTTATATTCTTTCACTATAAAACATAACATTGCCTCTAACAATTTCATTCACTCTAACTCAAGTATCTCTTTGATACATTTTCTTTTTATTTTTTCTTGATGGATCGTTCGCTTTTTCACAAAATGAATCTTATTGCTTCATATTTGACCAAGAATTCGAGATAGGGAGGCAATTTGTTTTGGATAAAAAATGATCAAGCTGACGTAGTTCTTTTAAAAAGGCACATAGATTCATAAGGAGTGATGGATTGCAAGTTCATCAAAATCTATTTCGTGATTATTTTGCTGATTATTTAATCTATCCACATAAATATTTTTGAACGAGGTTTTAAATGAGTCATTTTCTATTTCTTCATATCCAAGCTGTGGTAAAAGCCTGTTATCCTAGCCGACCACTGGTACCATTAGCGCTCCAAAGGATGCATTTCTGAACTGCATTTATTGACGACAGAATTTGTGACGCCCCCAAATTCCACTTGGGATTGAACGGACATTTGAAGCGTCGAGACATGCAACACAAGGTTACCTGCCCCCGTTCATGACATATAAGATGCAATGTTCCTAACATGCATATAACATTATGCAATATTCGCAGCGGATAATCTTTTTCTTTAGCAATACTATGCATCAACTAAATATATCCCAAATACTTGAAACATAATTCATACATAAAGGCATACTAAAAAGCCGTGATCACCACACTAGTCTAAAATGGTTGTGATCAAAAGAATACTTGAGATACAACTCCAAAAGTACAAGTATTAACCTAAGTTAAATACTATACCATCATCAACATCGCACCGTGGCCTAGTCGACCGTATTCAGTTGGTCAGATTCCAATTCTCCTTTGGGTCCTGTAACAAGATCTACCATTCGGGGGGAATGGTAGTTGGGACTACCACAGTGAGATTTGATTACAAATCTCAGTAAGTTAACATAAAACTCACACACAGGTTAAAGATGCATGCATGGCAGTAAAAGCATAAATGCATAAGTAAAGTCGTACATAAGCATAGCATAACTTGACATATAACATGACATAACCAGAACTTAAACGTGAACTGAACTTGACTTAACATGACATGAACTTGAGTTTAAAACATAACATGGACTTGAAATGTAGCATGAACGTAAACATGCATAACATAAATATGAACTTGAAAATAACATAAACTTGAACATATCATGACATAAACGTGAACTTGAGACATACTGTAAACGTGAACTTAACATGATGTGAACATGAACTTGGAACATAACTTGATCATGAACATAACATGTACGTGTACATAACAAAACATGAACTTGATCTGAAACTTGACTTATCATGCACTTGATCTGAAACTTGACTTAATACGTACTCCACAGTTGTTGTGGCCCCACGTATTCTACGTGTCACAATTGCTGTGTCTCACGTAGTGTATGCTCCACAGTTGTTGTGGCCCCATACTTCATGCTCCACAGTTGTTGTGGCCCCACGTATACACGTAACATAAAATATAATACGTACTCCACAGTTGTTGTGGCCCCACGTATACACGTAACATAAAAAATAATACGTACTCCACAGTTGTTGTGGCCCCACGTATACACGTAACATAAAAATATAATACGTACTCCACAGTTGTTGTGGCCCCACGTATATACGTAACATTAAATATAATACGTACTCCACAGTTGTTGTGGCCCCACGTATTCACGTAACATAAAATATAATACGTACTCCACAGTTGTTGTGGCCCCACGTATTATACGTAACATAACATGTCTTATCTTTCTTAATGCATGAGATATTAATTAATATCATATACTTTTCTAACATGGCGTATACTTGTAAATGACACAATATGATTTAATCATAACATTTCATGGCATACTTAACATGGCATACTTATAACATACATCATTGTATGATAGAAAAGATTATGTAACAGATAATTATTCATGAGAGATTAAATCATACGTAGCAGATAAACATGTAATGACATAGCATGACATGGCATATACGATAACATACATACATAAATTGTAGTTCTCTTACCCATCACACATACACAATAAACTGATAGTAAGTTAGAGGCTAACTTACCTCGATTGTCACGTTCTACGAGAATAAAGTGCGATATACGAGAAACTGTAAAAGGTCATTCTAAAAGTTAGAAATTTAATTACTAACAATTAGAAACATGGAAACAAGTTATCTTAGAGTAAAATTATCATTTTACCCTCTACATGTGGGAAAACGACCATTTTACCCATAACTTAAGGATTTCATATCCTAACTCCAAAAATTTCCAAAATTTACATTCCTCATGTAAATTTTGTTCTAAACTCAAATATCAACTCAGAAAAAAATTTAAAACAAAACAACACTATGGAAAACACACTATGGCCGAAACATCCATAGGCCATTTCTCTTGATTTTTGTTACAATTCCTTCCAACTTCAAAACTCATGCTTAAACCAAAATTTTACAACAAACATCTTCCAATCCTAAGTTTAAAACCATACTTGAAACATCCATTTAGAAAAAGCTAATAATCAACACCAAACTTTTTTGTAAAAAGATCAAAACACTTGAATCACAAGCTTTGTCCTTAAATCAAAACATCTCCAAGAATTCCAAAAAATCTAATCTTACTTCTAACATATTCATAACATCATCCTCAGATAAACCATGCTTTAAATCATCAAACTAAAGTCACCAAAATCACAAAAATAACACTTGGAGTTTTTGATTTTACACTTAGTCCAAAAACAGAAACTTTTTCTTAACTAGCTTTGATAAATCTCTTGATCAATGGCTTAAGAAGGTGAGATCTTTGAAATAAAGTATCACATGGTTTAAAAACGTGTCCTAAAGAATATCCAACCATCAAAATTAAAATCACATGGCTAAAACCCAATAAAACATGGATCTAACCTAAAAACATCAAATCTTAGGCCTAACCGAAATTCTCTTGCATAGAAAAATCATATCTTTGAAACTAATACTAAATATCTCCAAAATAACATCCTAACATGAAAATAAGAGACTTAGGATCATCATATAAAAATATCAAAGCCTTTAGAGTAAGATCAAACCTCAAAATATTCAAACTTTATCCAAATAAAAACTGTTTTGTCACTTCCAGTTTTCATGTTTCTAGATCTAATAAAATCTATCATCAAAATCTTTATTCATGCAACAAAACCTCAATGAAAACTCTTAAACACATTCTAAGAACACTCCATAAAATTTTCGGACCAAGATATATCCATTAGCTTGGTCAAAAACTCCAAAACATAACACACTCTCCAGATTCACGCCCAGAATGACCTTTCCATGGTTAAAAATACTTTTGACCGACCAAATGACCATGGAATGATACGAAAAATACATCTACGGAAACTAGACTCAAAGAGGAACAACTTTTATGAAGGAGTCATCGTGTGAAAATACTTACAAAGGGTCGAAAAACTCCACGCAAAAAGACCCAGAAATCTGCCCGAGAGAGCTCTTTTGGGTTTCTCTCTAAGAACGGGGTGAAGAAATGATTAAAGTGAAGTAAGTGTGTCTTGCACGACTCAAGACTTCTGTAGGGAGAATATTTGGACCTTAATGATCATTGAGTGGAGGTGTAGACATGTGACATAATGTAGAGGATAGTGGGGGGCAAAAGACAACTTACAAAGGCTATGAGACATGGGACTTGATGGGGTGGGTTCCTCCATATTAATGAGTGCAACTTGATGCAATGAATGGTCTGCCAAGTGGGGGAGGAAATTTCTCCAAGAAGCTATGCCAAGGTGGCCAAAATTCGTGGGCTTTAGTGGGCCTTAGTGGGCCTCAACCAAGTGGGCTTCAATTTGGGGTTTAAAGGGGGTTTGGTTAGGGTTTGAGATGCTATCAAGCCCAAATCCAATTTTTCTTGGCCCAATCAAATTTCTAAGGTTTAAAATGTTGGATAAAGATGTCATAATAGGAATTTGAGAAATTAATAGCATGTGAAAGTGATTTAATCAAGTGATTAAACACAATACTAGAAATTGGATCAAAAAGGGTTTGAATGCCAACTTTAGGGTTTGGGGAAACCGTTTAGGGTTTCGGTTTCAACCAAGTTTTTGGGGTTTCAAAAGGATTCCAACCATTTAGGGTTTTACTAGGGTTGAAACCCTCTTCATCTAACTCAATTTGGTTGATCAGATGAAAAAAAACTGTTTTGCTTAGGTGGCATGATCTCACACATTGATTTCCTTCACAAATCCATCTAATGGTTTCTCTTTGTGCCAAGTATCTAATACTATTCATTATGTGTGGTTAAGATCTTGCCAAGTGTCCAAATAAAACTTCTCTAACCTAATTTGGACATTTCACACTGTGATTTTGAAACCACTGCACTTAGTACGCTTATCGAGGTTACTATTCACTCCGAAAAAGTGCATAATAAACTTAGTACTGAAAAATCCTAAATATTCAACTGAGTCTAGTGGCGTAAACTATAACGTAATCTGACACTTCTAACTACCTCAAACAAATAAAATCACATTTCTGGCACCATAGTGAGTGATAAAACTAATTATGTTGACATACTAGAACTTATGCGATTAGCCGATTCGTAAAAACTTATGGGGTTTTCACGAGATTTCTAATGTCTATAGAAATTCCACCATTGAATTTCTAGCGGGCTGTTACATCCTCCCCTCCTAAAAAAAAGATTTCGTCCTCGAAATCGACGCAAGTACAAACATAAAACACGCTTAAAACACTGTAGATAGTTTGAAAAAAAAAGAACCGTCCGTGACCCGACAAGTGCTGCAAAGTCTCGGGGCCTACTCTATGAATTTAATACGGCTAGTGATTTGAACAAACGCCTGATGTTGATGACAACCGTGATTGAAGGCTTTGAGTTTCTATAAAGAAACAGGATCATCTTCATCCATCGGAAAGAAAAAACATCGCTTCTTGACCTGTGTTTTGTTTTTCCATAACAAAATAATGGCTGGGCAAAACTCTTCCACTAATGTTCCAGACTTGAATCAGGAACCCTTGACGCATCAACCATCAATCTTCTCTCCTGAGGTCGTCAATACTACGATAGGAGCAGCGAACTGTTCTTCTAGTAGGACTGATTCTGAGATTATTACAGAATCATGGAAGCTCAGTAGTCAATATGCTGCCTCTGTTACGATCATGTCTCGGAGGTTACTGGCGAGGGTAAGTGAGATTGATCATCTTAACATCCAAATATCTGAGTTACAACAGAAGCTTGCTAATAAGGATAGAGAAAATAAAAGGCTACAGCAAGAAAACCAAGAGTTGAAGAAATTTGCAGATTGGTATGCTCATGATCTGCAACCACGAATAGAAGAGCTGGAACGAGAAAGGATTCAGATACAGGGTCAACATCGGCAGCTAACAGCAGAGGTTCATCGTTTTCTAGAGAAATAGGGACAAACTACTGTTAATCTAGCTGGCTTAGAAAGAAACTTTTGACAAAGCGTGTCCAGCAGATCTTGTATTTCTTTTGACTAAATAAGATTTGAAGAGATAAAAGTTTGTCTTCTTCTTTATGTTATCTCTATAAAATCAGTCTTCAACTCAATCCAATATGCATCAAAACTTATTCTCATCTCTATAACTCCTCTGCATTCCTTCAACATTCTCGCCTTAAGTTTTCAATTCTTTTCTCCATGGCTCACTCTTCTAACATTTCTCTAGATCCAACCATGAGGTATTCAGCACCTCAACCTCCTGTCCTTTCTGCAGCTGCCATAGGTGCCATGCTGCAGCAAGAAAATACTAGTATGGCTAATAAGTCAGACTCCGATGCTGTCTACGACTTGGTGAGTCTTGGGACTCGCTACTCATCCTCTATTATTGCTTTTTCCCAGCGGGTACAAGCCAAAAACCATGAGGTTGAAAGGCTTAAAGAACAAATTGTTGTACTTCAACGAATTGTTCAAGAGTCTCACACCAGGGAAGGAATCCTTCGGCAGCAGAATAAACAGCTGAAAACTCTATTGGATTCTTCATTCCGCTTGCCAGCTCCCATGAATAGGGATGACATGATATTGTATGAAGAGAATGAGCGTCTCCAACATGAGGCTAAGAACCTCAAGTTTATGTAGAAGCTTTTTTTTTTTTTTTTAAATCTCTCTATATTTATGAACTCTGGTTTATCCTTTAAGAGATATTCGTAACATGCTTCATACCTATTTCTCTTCTAATCATATATAATCTATCTTCTGGTAAAGGTTTTGTGAATATATCTGCTAACTGATCATGTGTTTGTGAACTCTAATACTATATCGCTTTTCTGCACATGATCTCGAAGAAATTCAAGCCTAATGAATACTAAAATCTCAAGCCTAGTATTTGGTGCATTTCCTAAGGACATGTGGATTTATAACCCAGAGACGTATTGCTCTGATACCACCTGTGACGCCCCCAAATTCCGCTTGGGATTGAACGGACATTTGAAGCGTCGAGACATGCAACACAAGGTTACCTGCCCCCGTTCATGACATATAAGATGCAATGTTCCTAACATGCATCTAGCATTATGCAATATTCGCAGCGGATATTTTTTTTTTTTCTTTAGCAATACTATGCACCAAACTAAAAATATCCCAAATACTTGAAACATATTTCATACATAAAAACATACTAAAAAGCCGTGATCACTACACTAGTCCAAAATGGTTGTGATCAAAAGAATACTTGAGATACAACTCCAAAAGTACAAGCATTAACCTAAGTTAAATACTATACCATCATCAACATCGCACCGTAGCCTAGATGACCGTATTCAGATGGTCAGATTCCAATTCTTCTTTGGGTCCTGTAACAAGATCTACCATTCGGGGGGAATGGTAGTTGGGACTACCACAGTGAGATTTGATTACAAATCTCAGTAAGTTAACATAAAACTCACACACAGGTTAAAGATGCATGCATGGCAGTAAAAGCATAAATGCATAAGTAAAGTCGTACATAAGCATAGCATAACTTGACATATAACATGACATAACCAGAACTTAAACGTGAACTGAACTTGACTTAACATGACATGAACTTGAGTTTAAAACATAACATGGACTTGAAATGTAGCATGAACGTAAACATGCATAACATAAATATGAACTTGAAAATAACATAAACTTGAACATATCATGACATAAACGTGAACTTGAGACATACTGTAAACGTGAACTTAACATGATGTGAACATGAACTTGGAACATAACTTGATCATGAACATAACATGTACGTGTACATAACAAAACATGAACTTGATCTGAAACTTGACTTATCATGCACTTGATCTGAAACTTGACTTAATACGTACTCCACAGTTGTTGTGGCCCCACGTATTCTACGTGTCACAATTGCTGTGTCTCACGTAGTGTATGCTCCACAGTTGTTGTGGCCCCATACTTCATGCTCCACAGTTGTTGTGGCCCCACGTATACACGTAACATAAAATATAATACGTACTCCACAGTTGTTGTGGCCCCACGTATACACGTAACATAAAAAATAATACGTACTCCACAGTTGTTGTGGCCCCACGTATACACGTAACATAAAAATATAATACGTACTCCACAGTTGTTGTGGCCCCACGTATATACGTAACATTAAATATAATACGTACTCCACAGTTGTTGTGGCCCCACGTATTCACGTAACATAAAATATAATACGTACTCCACAGTTGTTGTGGCCCCACGTATTATACGTAACATAACATGTCTTATCTTTCTTAATGCATGAGATATTAATTAATATCATATACTTTTCTAACATGGCGTATACTTGTAAATGACACAATATGATTTAATCATAACATTTCATGGCATACTTAACATGGCATACTTATAACATACATCATTGTATGATAGAAAAGATTATGTAACAGATAATTATTCATGAGAGATTAAATCATACGTAGCAGATAAACATGTAATGACATAGCATGACATGGCATATACGATAACATACATACATAAATTGTAGTTCTCTTACCCATCACACATACACAATAAACTGATAGTAAGTTAGAGGCTAACTTACCTCGATTGTCACGTTCTACGAGAATAAAGTGCGATATACGAGAAACTGTAAAAGGTCATTCTAAAAGTTAGAAATTTAATTACTAACAATTAGAAACATGGAAACAAGTTATCTTAGAGTAAAATTATCATTTTACCCTCTACATGTGGGAAAACGACCATTTTACCCATAACTTAAGGATTTCATATCCTAACTCCAAAAATTTCCAAAATTTACATTCCTCATGTAAATTTTGTTCTAAACTCAAATATCAACTCAGAAAAAAATTTAAAACAAAACAACACTATGGAAAACACACTATGGCCGAAACATCCATAGGCCATTTCTCTTGATTTTTGTTACAATTCCTTCCAACTTCAAAACTCATGCTTAAACCAAAATTTTACAACAAACATCTTCCAATCCTAAGTTTAAAACCATACTTGAAACATCCATTTAGAAAAAGCTAATAATCAACACCAAACTTTTTTGTAAAAAGATCAAAACACTTGAATCACAAGCTTTGTCCTTAAATCAAAACATCTCCAAGAATTCCAAAAAATCTAATCTTACTTCTAACATATTCATAACATCATCCTCAGATAAACCATGCTTTAAATCATCAAACTAAAGTCACCAAAATCACAAAAATAACACTTGGAGTTTTTGATTTTACACTTAGTCCAAAAACAGAAACTTTTTCTTAACTAGCTTTGATAAATCTCTTGATCAATGGCTTAAGAAGGTGAGATCTTTGAAATAAAGTATCACATGGTTTAAAAACGTGTCCTAAAGAATATCCAACCATCAAAATTAAAATCACATGGCTAAAACCCAATAAAACATGGATCTAACCTAAAAACATCAAATCTTAGGCCTAACCGAAATTCTCTTGCATAGAAAAATCATATCTTTGAAACTAATACTAAATATCTCCAAAATAACATCCTAACATGAAAATAAGAGACTTAGGATCATCATATAAAAATATCAAAGCCTTTAGAGTAAGATCAAACCTCGAAATATTCAAACTTTATCCAAATAAAAACTGTTTTGCCACTTCCAGTTTTCAAGTTTCTAGATCTAATAAAATCTATCATCAAAATCTCTATTCATGCAACAAAACCTCAATGAAAACTATTAAACACATTCTAAGAACACTCCATAAAATTTTCGGACCAAGATATGTCCATTAGCTTGGTCAAAAACTCCAAAACATAACACACTCTCCAGATTCACGCCCAGAATGACCTTTTCATGGTTAAAAATACTTTTGACCGACCAAATGACCATTGAATGATACTAAAAATACATCTACGGAAACTAGACTCAAAGAGGAACAACTTTTATGAAGGAGTCATCGTGTGAAAATACTTTAAAATGGTCGAAAAACTCCACGCAAAAAGACCCAGAAATCTGCCCAAGAGAGCTCTTTTGGGTTTCTCTCTAAGAACGGGGTGAAAAAATGATTAAAGTGAAGTAAGTGTGTCTTGCACGACTCAAGACTTCTGTAGGGAAAATATTTGGACCTTAATGATCATTGAGTGGAGGTGTAGACATGTGACATAATGTAGAGGATAGTGGGGGGGGCAAAAGACAACCTACAAAGGCTATGAGACATGGGACTTGATGGGGTGTTCCTCCATATTATTGAGTGCAACTTGATGCAATGAATGGTCTGCCAAGTGGGGGAGGAAATTTCTCCAAGAAGCTATGCCAAGGTGGCCAAAATTCGTGGGCTTTAGTGGGCCTTAGTGGGCCTCAACCAAGTGGGCTTCAATTTGGGGTTTAAAGGGGGTTTGGTTAGGGTTTGAGATGCTATCAAGCCCAAATCCAATTTTTCTTGGCCCAATCAAATTTCTAAGGTTTAAAATGTTGGATAAAGATGTTATAATAGGAATTTTAGAAATTAATAGTATGTGAAAGTGATTTAATCAAGTGATTAAACACAATGCTAGAAATTGGATCAAAAAGGGTTTGAATGCCAACTTTAGAGTTTGGGGAAACCGTTTAGGGTTTCGGTTTCAACCAAGTTTTTGGGGTTTCAAATGGATTCCAACCATTTAGGGTTTTACTAGGATTGAAACCCTCTTCATCTAACTCAATTTGGTTGATCAGATGAAAAAAAACTGTTTTGCTTAGGTGGCATGATCTCACACATTGATTTCCTTCACAAATCCATCTAATGGTTTCTCTTTGTGCCAAGTATCTAATACTATTCATTATGTGTGGTTAAGATCTTGCCAAGTGTCCAAATAAAACTTCTCTAACCTAATTTGGACATTTCACACTGTGATTTTGAAACCACTGCACTTAGTACGCTTATCGAGGTTACTATTCACTCCGAAAAAGTGCATAATAAACTTAGTACTGAAAAATCCTAAATATTCAACTGAGTCTAGTGGCGTAAACTATAACGTAATCTGACACTTCTAACTACCTCAAACAAATAAAATCGCATTTCTGGCACCATAATGAGTGATAATACTAACTATGTTGACAGACTAGAACTTATGCGATTAAGCGATTCGTAAAAACTTATGGGGTTTTCACGAGATTTCTAATGTCTATAAAAATTCCACCATTAAATTTTTAGCGGGCTGTTACATCCCCCCCCCCCACCCCTTCCCCATCCCTCCTCCCCCCGAGACCCTTCCCCCTCCCTCTTCCCCTCGAGACCCATCTCCCCCCACCCCGAGACCCATCTCCCCCTCCCTCTTCCCCCCACGACCCATCTCCCCTCACCCCGAGACCCATCTCCCCCTTCCTCTTCCCCCCCTCCCCTAGACGCCCAACCGTAAACCCACCCCCAGCCTCGCGTTGCCCTGTCACGGAAGTTCCTAAAATTCCAGAACTTTGGCATCCTCACTCTGCGCATCCTCTAATTGTGGTGATTGAAAAGTTTAATTTCTGGTGGGAGATCCACGGCCACGGGCGAAGGTATTGACTCCCATTCAATCTTCGTGAAATTTTTTGTGTTATGTGGATTTTGCATGTTATGGAGTTTTCAACTTTAAAGTGTGTGCTGGTTCAGTTAGATAAACATTTGATGAAAGCTTCCATCACGTAGTCATACTCAATCTCACTTAAGTTATGGTATCATGTAGGCTGAGTAATGAAAATTCAAAGTAAAAAAATGATTGCATAAAAAATATTTTGTGTAACCGAGTCTATGAAAGTCATGCATGTAAATTGACCTCTAATTAGTCCAAGGTAATTCAGTTGAAATGAGAATAAATTTCTACGTTAGAACTTTCCAGCGTTGACTTACTGTTGGAATGAGTTGAAATTTGTTAATGGTATGGCTAGGGGTATGGTGATAAGTTCATAACTTGTGCATGATTATATCAAAAGATTATAATCATTGAGGCGTGATTAGGGATTACAATGTATTCCCTTACTGTCTAAGGAAAGAGGCAAGTTTGTCATTCTTCTAACATTTTCGTTGAAAATGATTATTTATTAGTTGGAAAGAAATAATGCTATGGCTCATCATAGGTCAGCAAATTTATGTTATAATGGCTTTCGGGTAGTTTAAATCTTTGAAGAATATTATGTTTGATTTAGCTCACATGCAGTTGTCTACCATGTGCACACGTGATAATTGCCTGAAGTTGATGTGTGACTGGCTTTTACTATGTATTTAAATTCATGGTTCTATTATTTACATTCCGATCAGTAGGCTCTATTGCTATATATTCAATGCTGTAAATGACACATATATATCGTTGAATTTGTGTCACATTATTCAGAATCACGCATGGCATCATCCCAATCATCATATTTATCTAATGATGAAGTCATGGAATCACCAACTTGTTGGTGTGGCTTGAAAACATTACTTAAGACATCCCACACTAAGTCTAATCCTAGAAGGAGATTTTATGTCTGCCCAAAGTATGATATGGTAAAGCAATTATGTAATTTGTCATATTTGCATTATCGAATTCTGCTTGCGGGTTGTGGTTTTTTACGTTAATTAGGAGTTCGTCAAGTGTGCAGGGAGATGTGAGGTGTGAATTTTTCGTCTGGACGGATATATTTTATTTGTTAGATCAGAATATTTGTAACAGAGAAAATAAAGTTTGGAAGATGTGGGATGACGTGCTGTTTCGAGAGTGCGAAGTTCGTTTAAGGGAAGACAAAGTAAGAGAGAGAGAGAACACTTGAAAAAAAAACAAAGGAAATTATTGTGTTTGTATTGGGTTCTCACAATTGTAATACTATTTGCTTGGTTTGGATAATGCCTTGTATGTATTCAAAGACATGTTGTATGGAGTACATCATTTTGAATTGGTTCTAATGTACTCGTACTCCCTATGTTTTGGTTATGATGTACAAAAGGGGAATTTGTAGGTTGTGAAAAATTATCGTGTGCTTCAATGAAGTTCCAAGTGTGACAATTTATGTAATTTTCTAGCATTCATTCATGCATTTAGGTTGGTATCAATCCTTGTATAAAACTAAAAATTAACATCCTCATTTGCGTGGAGATGTTGAAGTGCAGGTTTCATAAAGTACATCATGACATGTACGTTTGTGCAAATTGGTTCAAATGGAAAACCCAATTAAACTTTTCTCTCATGTTCTTATTGTTCTGGAAGCACCTCATTTAATTCTTGCTACATGATGCTCAAAATAGTCACTTGAAAAAGCATTCGGTTTCATGACCCTTATCCTTTGAAATTTGGCAGCTGAATTCATCCAATATATCAATGAGCATACAACGACAATACCATGCATATAGAAACCGAATATTCACAACCAATGCCATTTATATGACACTTGCAGTTTCCACTTAATTCCAGCTACTGGAAGTTCATCGCTTTCCATGAAATTTACTTTAGAAAGGAACTTTCCACTGAATACAAAAGGAATTTACGTAAAAACAATTCATATAATTAATGTTTGTTCTATTTTGGCATTAAATGAATACAATGTCGGCTAGTACATCAATTGCCTTTATAAGCAGCCGTTGTCTCTAGCTCTCTGGAAGTCATCTGACTTGAGTGCATGCCACAAACTGAATTGTTTACCTGTTTTTTCCTGTTTAATGCAAATCACATTCCGTTAGAATGATAGAGTGCATATGCTTCAGGAATAGCAACCACTCAAAATTATTCAATATTTCTTGCAAGTAGGGAAAAATCACGCGCATATTCAACCCGGGCATCGCCATCTGGGCTAACAGTGTTATCCTCTAAATCTTCATCTATATCAAATAACATTTCTAAACATGGAAACATAGGGATGGATTAGCATCAATTCAATATTAGCATCATTAAAGTCAAAGCAAAATTCTGTGTAATACCATCAACCGCATCAGAAAATGTACTTCTAACATTTTCTTGAAATTCTGTAGAGGTTGAAAATTCTTGACTAAAGTTATCCGGATTACTCGGAGGCGGAGGGTGGGACATATTTAAATCAGGATTTGCTGCAATAATGCAAATAATTATAATAATGAGCACGTCAAACACACTTTTTTAAAACAATAAAAGGCATCAAGTTGCACACTCACATGGTAATCGTTTGAATCTCCAAATGTATTTTGAGGCGTCATTAACGACTGCGAAGTTGAAGTCGATGGCCTGGGTGCCATTTCATCTTCTTCCCCCATCACAATAATCTATGAATGGTCTTTCGAGACTTTAATTCAGAAGTACATGATGGCACAAGAAGAAAAACAAACATTTAACAAATCATAATTGATAACCATTAATAAAAATTAAATAAAAGTTTCAAATGTTAAACTTCCTTCCCAAAAATCGGTGCGTTTCAAAGTATTATACAAAATAATTAAATAAAAACGAATGCCACGTAGGAGTTTTGCACACTATTATAATGCTTGGTCCCTATCAAAACTCATTTACCCCATGCGGCTCATGATCCGGCTTGATCGATAAATCTGAAATTGCCTTAATTTTCTTAAGTTCCTACTAAAATGAGAAAACTGGAAGTACAATCTTTTTCTCTTCAAAATAAAAATTCACCACTAAATGGGAATACTTAGTCCTTGAAAAAAAAAACTTTTCAAACATAAGTCAGAAAACACTAACTACCCCTTTTCATACTTCATGAAAAGGCTGATAAAATAACAAAGGCTGATAAAAGAACTAAAATGATCACGCATTTCTTTGTGAACTAGAAAACAGATCGATCATCAACAATAAAACCATACAAGCAGAACAACATTGGCTGTAGGGAACTTCAAAACCGAAAAAATAGATTTTTTACCCTTCTTCACTCAAATATTAATGCTGAACTACAATAAATTCACCTTCTGCAACAAACCCTATTTTTTTTCTTTCTTTCTTTCATTTTAAGTGCCAGATACAACCCTAAAATGCATTCTGAATATTTTCAAACACAACCGAGTAATATAATACGGACAGAGCTTAAAAATACATCCGAGAGTTACCTCTCGTTGTTTCGCAGCTGGCCGGGTAAACAGACTCAGGTTCGTTCTTCGGCACTGGTGAGATTCAGGTTGGGTGGCGCTGGTCGCGACGAGTCGCGGGTGCTAAGCGACGACTACTAGGGCCGACGACGATTCGTGGGTGTTGGGCGACGACGATCCTGTTGGGCGACGCTGGATGCTTTCAAACGGTGAAAATGGCATCACGGCTTCAAACAGACGACATCGCCGGATGCTTTCAACCGACGAAAATGGCGTAACGGCTTGAAACAGACGGCATCACCGGTGGGGGTGGGGAGATGAGGTTCGAAGCGGGCGGGGACTAGATTTGATGCGGGCTCGATTTCAACGCGGGGGGGGGGGGTTTCAATTTGAAATGGGAATTTCACATCTCACTACCGAACGGTGCGTTTCGCATAATTTAAAAATAAAAAAATTAAAAAATTAAAAAAAAAACGTTTGCCTCGTACTGTGTGCAAAATTGCACACCGCTACAGTGGCTGATGCCAATCAAAACTCATAAAGAAAAGACTACAGAGGTAACATTATTTTGCCTGGCTTTCTTTTACAGCAAGGTCAAGGCCTACTGTACTCATCCACAACCAGTACTCAAACAATGAATCACCTCCTGGAACCACCATTTCTGGTTTGGCTGTGGTAAAGCAAAAGGATACGAAGAGGAAAGGCTGAAGACAATCAATGGATGTTGTGGCAGCTGTCTCTGTAGTCATAAGGAAACTTACTGACCTGCACATTCAAGAATCAAACATCTTCAAAGAGGTGATAGATGAGGTGGAGCAGGTCAGAGTAAGTCTTAAGACAGATGATGAACTTCTTCATAGATGCAGAAGATAAGAAAGAACGCGATGACGGCGTTACGAAGTGGGTGGAAGAATTTCTTGCTCAATGCAGAGGATGCCATTGAAACATTTGTCCTGCAGAGAATGCATAGCAGGAGAATGAACTTCCCTAGGAAGTACATTTGCATCCACAAGAAGTTGAGGCATGGTGCAGACCTTCACAATGAGGTACAGAATATCAACAAGAAGATTCAGGAGATCAAGATAAAGTCCAGAAGATCGAGGAGGAAAAGCCTGGCTATTTCAATATGCATGGCTCAAGTTATCAAGACGAAGGTCAAACACAAAATCGGCAAAACAGTCAAAGCCATTCTACGGATAAAAAATCAGGCATCTTTGGCTTCGAAGAGGCCAAAAGCAAGCTAGTGACCAGGCTAACTGGCACTTCATTCCGAGGTCTTCCCATCATCTCAATCGTAGGTGTGGTTGGCTCTGGCAAGACTGCCCTTGCACAGATGATATACAACAGCAGTGAGATTATAGGTCATTTTGATTGCCGTGCATGGGTTTCTGCCTCTGAGAACCTAAGAGATGTCTTGCTGAGCATTTTGGAGGTGATGGGCATTTTAATAGTTGATAAGAAAGCTACTGATGAAGGATTGGTGGCCAAAATCCGTGAGAATTTGCAGAATAAAAAGTTTCTGTTGGTGTTGGATGATGTGCAGTCACTCGAAGTTTTAAAAGGCCTGCGCGTTGCCTTTTCAAAAGAAACTGTTGGTAGCAAGGTGCTGTTGACTACTAGCGACGTAAACATAGCTAGGATTGCAAATCCAAGTCGAAAATTTTATCAACTCATGCCACTAAACGACGAGGACACATGGAATTTGTTTCTGAAACAGGTCCACTTACCGGATGACGCTCAGTTCTCTGATTCGGAAATATTGAGCAAGCTTAGGACAAAAATCATAACAACTTGCAAGGGCTTACCTTTGACAATCAAACTGCTAGGAGATTTTCTGTCTACAAAAACTGCCAGCTATAAGGAATGGCTGAAAGTTCTTGACCATCCAAGTTTGAATGTTGATATTCATAAAGATTTTCGGCCTGTCGATAAGTTTTTTGTAGGTAATGAAAATGAAGTTGAGGTCGCAAAAATCTTGGCCTTGAATTATAATTGTCTGCCCTTCGACTTGAGGCCTTGCCTACTTTATCTTGGGCTTTTCCCAAAAGGATACAAAATCCCTGTGAGGAGGTTATTGCGTTTATGGCTTGCAGAAGGCTTTGTAAAGCACTCACCAGACGAGACTCCAGAGGATATGGTGGAAGGTGTTAGACGTAGCCCCCCAAGTGTGAAATGGGGTTGTGGATTTACAGCCACCAACCCCATCCACCAACCCCTCACCCACCCACTCCACCGTCCAAGTTAGGCCACCCACCATGGAATTTGCATGTATTTGTTCCCCATGATTTCTCCTATAAAAGGAGATGATTTGTGAAGAAGAAATCTATCCTCACTTCGGTGAGAGATCGAGGCAGGAGGCTTGGGGCGAAATTTGGGTTCTGGGAAAATCCAGAACGGAGTGTCATTTGAGAGATAGAGAGATTGTTGATGAGTGTTTGTAATTTTGTACAAACACATTGAAAAATTGAATTTCCGCTTCAGTGGACGTAGGCAAGTTGCCGAACCACTTAAATATTGTCTCTATCTATTGTGGGTGTGATTTCTGGGCGGCTTTCGGCACAACAATTGGTATCAGAGCCACTAGGTTTTTTTTTGTGGGGTGGAGTTTTGGTGTGGTAGTGTGGATACGTACAGTCTAAGGAGGTTCTGTCTAGGAGATTGGAAATTTTAAGTGTGTCCATTGTGACCCTCCAATCTTTCCTGGGAACTTACTTAGTAAGGTACTATTCATTTCTACGATAAAAATTCATCAAGACAATGTTAGGAATGAGGTGGAGGAATTGGTTTACCCAAGAAGTTGAAGACGCGTGCGGGGCACGCGTCCACGCACCCCCACGTGCCCTAGAGGGGCTTGGCGCGTGATACTCACGCGCCTCACCCGCGCCAGATGCCCTCTGCAGCACGTGTACTACACGTGCCAGATGATCTGGACCGTCCGTTTTTCAGATCTTTGTTGGGCTAAATCTAAGCCATTTGGAGTCCGATTTCAACGATCAAATAGTGCTTTCCAACTATTTGGATCATTCTGGACTCATCTGTACGGTGGGAATGTGGAGATTCGCCATCGGTACTGTCGATCTGAACTGTCGAGGAGTTGCAGATCATTTTGGGCTAGATCTATGCCAGTTGGAGTCTAATTGTGATGATCAAATAGTGCTGTCAAACTATTTGGATCATTCCAGACTCATCTGTACGGTGGGAATGTGGAGATTCGCCATCGCTACAGCCAATCTGAACTGTCGATGAGTTGCAGATCATTTTGGGCATGATCTATGCCAGTTGGAGTTCAATTGCGATGATCAAATAGTGCTGACAAACTATTTAGATCATACCGAACTCATCTGTACGGTGGGAATGTTGAGATTCGCCATCGGTACTGTCGATCTGAACTGTCCAGGAGTTGCAGATCATTTTGGGCATGATCTATGCCAGTTGGAGTTCAATTGCGATGATCAAATAGTGCTGACAAACTATTTGGATCATACCGGACTCATCTGTATGGTGGGAATGTTTAGATTCACCATCGGTACTGTCGATCTGAACTGTCCAAGAGTTGCAGATCATTTTGGGCATGATCTATGCCGGTTGGAGTTCAATTGCAATGATCAAATAGTGCTAACAAACTATTTGGATCATTCCGAACTCATCTGTACGGTGGGAATGTTGAGATTCGCCATCGGTACTAATGATCTAGACCGTTCATACTTCAGATCGGTTATGAGCTTGATCGTAGCTAGTTGGAGTCATGAAGGACTCATTTCCTGTGGGCTTGATCGTAGCCAGTTGGAGTCGTGACGGACTCGCTTGATCGTAGCCAGTTGGAGTCGTGACAGACTCATTTGCTGTGGGCTTGATCGTAGCCAGTTGGAGTCGTGACAGACTCATTCGCTTGGGCTTGATTTAAGCCAGTTGGGATCGTGAAGTTTGATGGAGCAAACTTCAGATCATTGGACGATGCTGATTAACGTGTTATATCAGCAGGTTTTGGCAGTCATACAATTCATGAAGCATATTGTTATTAAAAGGAGAACCGCACCGGATCTCAGTGTGGCTTTCTTTGAAAAGCCAGTTGCAAATAACAAAGTGCTGATGAAGAAATTGTTCAATTTCAGAAAAGGCAGAAGGTACTATTGTTGCCCAATAGTATTTGACGTTGCGGTCAAAAAGTTGGGAGGTCATGAGAATGACTATGAGTAATTCTGCAAAGAAGACAAAGTTGAAGAGATCTTATCCTAGATGAGGAGGTGCGCAGAAGAGATTCTGGCAAGATCTCAAGTTTGTGGCAAGACAGGCCACAAGAGACTGCTAAAATTAGGAGAAAACTGAGAATGATGTTGTGAATACGGTGACTGAAGAAATGCAAGACGTTGTATTTCTTGCTGAATATCTACACCTAAAGTTAATGATCACATGACTGCCAAGATGATCAGACTTCCATGGTGGTTACTACCTTAAATTGTATCCTGCTGAATGAAGGTAGTGAACTACGGTATGAAGAAAAAATCTTGCAAGAATGGAGATTATGCAAGTCAGAGACTGCACACAAGATGGACACATCGACTGAAGACAGCAGCAGGATGATCAGTCACCCAGATCAGAGAAGGAGACCTCAACAACAGGTTCTCTGATATGTGTTAAGGTCCGTGCGAGACCATTGATTCCAGTGCAGTGGGAGATGTGTTGCCCTAAATAGATGTGTTGATTAAGGGCACTGTACGTGATGAACTAAAGTTATGCATCACTTTAGTTAGTCTTCTAACTTGAAGACATGAGCTGTAAAATTGCATAGATAATAAGGGATCATGTTGGAGATAGAGCTCGGCATGTTGAGAACCAGTCTCCAAGTTGGAGATTGGTGTGATTATAGGATTTTGGAGCCTGGTTTTGAAAGCTGTAAAGGCACCAGGTAGATTGTTCGCTTGGCTGTGGTACGAGCGAAGCTCAGTTTGCTCAAGGTGTACATGAGTGCGGACTCATGGACTCGAGCGAAAAGAAGAATCCTAGAGGGTTGAGATTGTGCAGTAAAGCACTTGTAAATCTCCTCTGAAGAAAAACCCTTGCAAGCTCCGTGGGTGTAGACGATGCTGATGCATTTGAAGATGCATTTGGAGAGGCATCTGGACATCCATTTGAAGACGTACCTGAAGATGCATTTGATAGCGGATCTCTCATAGCTGACAAGCATTCCAATGAAGGAGTGCAATCATTTGAAGGATGCAACCGTTTGTAACATCCTAGTACGGCACACTTGGGTGGAGGGAGTGATTGTTAGACGTAGCCCCCCAAGTGTGAAATGGGGTTGTGGATTTACAGCCACCAACCCCATCCACCAACCCCTCACCCACCCACTCCACCGTCCAAGTTAGGCCACCCACCATGGAATTTGCATGTATTTGTTCCCCATGATTTCTCCTATAAAAGGAGATGATTTGTGAAGAAGAAATCTATCCTCACTTCGGTGAGAGATCGAGGCAAGAGGCTTGGGGCGAAATTTGGGTTCTGGGAAAATCCAGAACGGAGTGTCATTTGAGAGATAGAGAGATTGTTGATGAGTGTTTGTAATTTTGTACAAACACATTGAAAAATTGAATTTCCGCTTCAGTGGACGTAGGCAAGTTGCCGAACCACTTAAATATTGTCTCTATCTATTGTGGGTGTGATTTCTGGGCGGCTTTCGGCACAACAGAAGGGTATCTGGACGAACTTCTAAACCAGAAAATGATTGAAATAACGAGGAAAGATGGGAGTCCCAAGATATGCGTTATTCGTGAAAAGCTACACGATATCATCTTGCCAAAAGCAAAATATGTTAGCCTTTTCCACATCCATAGAATAATGTCACAGGAGGAAAAAAATGGTTCGCCCAAGTCAGGGAAACAAATGATTCTCCTGTACCCAGTGTTCGTCGAGTTGCTGGGCATGGAGACATCATAGACTATCCATGTAAAGAACCGTCATACATTCGACATCTACGCTCTTACTTGTCCTTCAATATTCAAAAGAAAGATATATCTGCAAAGGAAATAAGGAACTTTCTCAGCAATGTCATTGGTCATCGAGGTTTTGGACTACTCAGGGTGCTTGATCTAGAGCGTGTTTACAAACCTCAATTGCCTGAGAATTTGGAGAAACTGTTTCAATTAAGGTACTTGGGATTAAGGTGGACCTTCTTGGATACCCTTCCCCACTCTGTTGTTGAGCTGCCCCACCTTGAGACCTTGGATGTGAAGCACACCTATATCAGTTCTCTACCGAATTCTATTTGGAAGATGAAACACCTGCGACATCTATGTCTGAATGAAATACGCCTTGATATGTCTGTGCAAAAACATCGCTGTTCTCTTACTCAGCTCCAGACATTCTGGGGATTATTTGTGGACAAGAAGAGTCCGGTGAAGAATGGTTTGAATAGGTTGACAAGTCTCAGGAAACTAGGTCTGACATATCATCTTGACTCCATTGAAGAATTAAATGAGTGGATTGCCAGATTATCAAGTCTTCAATCTTTGAGGTAAAGATCGAGGGATGAAAATGGTCGGCCTTCACAGCTTGGATTAAAGCCTCTGTCAAGCCTTGAGAATCTCACTCACTTGTATTTGCTCGGAAACTTACCAGAGCTACATGATAGAAATGAATTCCCCTCGGGACTTAGAGTTCTTACTCTGTCACAGTTTCAAAGCTGACAAAAGATCCCATGCCAATCCTAGCGCAGTTGCCAAGCCTTACTGTCCTGAGGCTTTTGGCTGATTCCTACACCGAGAAGAAGATGTTGTGCCCTCGTGAAGGCTTCGGTAAACTTCAAATTCTGCACCTCTGGATGCTAAAGGAACTGGAAGAATGGACAGTGGAGGAAAAAGCAATGCAAAATCTCCGAGAATTAGAAATCCGATGTTGTCATAAGCTAAACAAGCTTCCGGATAGGCTGCTAAATCTGAGCACCATTGAGAAAATGATTTTAACGAACATGCCAGCGAAATTTGCAGGCAATGATCAAGCCAAGCAAAAGAAACTAATCATCACCAAAACTCTGCAGTTCTGACAGGGATGCCATTCGCTATGGGGGCAATGTAAAACAGGTTTCAATCACTCTCTCATTTACCAGTGATTGCTAAGTTTTTACTCATCTCTCTTAATCTCCTGTTTTGTTTACTTAACAATATCAGTTTGGCACGTAGTTGGGTACTCATATATTTGCTAGGAGATATATGGCCAGTCTAATTAAAAGCTTAGAAAACACCCCGAGTCAAGGAGCAGCCACCTGCACACCAGTCCGTTAATTGTTGTTGTTGTTTTTGTTCTTTCCACTGTCGTTGTGTCGCCCCAGTTAAGACAGAGGGCTGTATCATGTGCTTGTATCAGACTCATTATAAAACTATCGATTTCCCACTTTAAACAAATTAAAACTTAAAAAATAAAAAAACAACGCTAAGAAAGGACTGAGCATTACCAGTTATGACTTGCAATATTAAAGCATTTTAGATCTGAAGAAGTCCATCCATGGAATCTGAACGGTCGGAAACCAGGAATTGGGTTCGTCAACAAAAATTCAGCATCGGGAACGATTGATGACGGATGAGAGAGGTTTCAAGCGTCCAATAGCAACTACAAAATCTCGCACTCGAAAAATCTAATTCGTAGCTTATTTCAACTGGGGTTAAAAAAATGCTAATGCTCGACATAAATGCTTAATTTGTCTACAAGTTAGCTGGACCTTATCGTTGTGCAAAACTAAACTCATGGCCGAATCCAAGTACGCATCTACTTTGTGTTTGTTTACCTGAGAACACAAAGAGGCCTAGATGGCGGGGCACGCAATTTCTCACTACTACTTGAACGTGAGAAAATTCACACCTCTAATCTTAATCGTGATTAAAAGATCTTAATCTGTAAAGTAATTCCAAAATACTAAAAAAAAATGTTTTGTTGATATAAACAAAAGGCCAGATACAAACGGTGAGCCCGTTTCATAGCCATGTAAATTAGAACCAGAAAACTATTAGTTTGCCCAGTCCAACTGGTTTTACTTACAATGAACTGCAAAGCCATGAATCCAACATGCTTCCAATTCATCATGATAATGCAACCTGAAATACCTCCTTTAGAGACATTGGAAGATTGCTACTTTGCTAGATCAGCTGCTGCCAGGTAATTCGCTAGTGGCTACCCTTCCAGAACCATATCAGAAAAACAGATCACACCTGTAAACCCAATGCCAAAGCTGCATTATGAAGGCAGCTGCAGTGACGCTCATCAACTGGAAATTCAAATTTCAGGAGCAACATCTTGTGTGGAGAAGCACATCATCTCCCCAATACACATAATGTGCAACCAAACGTGCATTTTGAAATCCTGTATGCTTTCAGCATCAATCCTCTGCACTGGAAAGCAGACCTTTCTTTGGTAGTCTTAACTGCAACATTTCAAACAATAAATCTTTTTGCTTCTAGCCAAGTAAATGTCCCAAAATCAAGAGCTCGAGTCATCTCTAAATTTCTACCTTTGATTTTGTAGTCCTCCAGCCTTCCAATTTCTGCTGGGGGGGGGAGTATGAGAATTTATCAATGGAACTCAAGATTGCCATTTTTTCCATGCTGGAGCCACTGACCGACAACAAATTCTACAATCATGCGGAGAAATGTTATTTCCCTTTTCTGAAGGGAATCATGAAATTTATGCTTCAAGTAACTTGTGAAAATGTAAATTTTTCGGACAGATTGATGAAATAAATCTTCTCTATTTTAATAAACAGCCAAAATAACATTTTTACCCACCAAACCTTATAGGAACGGGAATCTTGCCATTTACTACTACTAAAAAATGCCCCTGAAGGCCTCAACAAAGAGATCCCGGAATTTCAAATTCATCGTCAATTTCACTTTTTTTTCCCTGCTATTCATCAGTTTACTACAATCCAGCAGGCAATAATTTCCAATTTTAAATTCCTCATATATCTTCTTCACCTTAGAAACTCACATGCACCTCAGCACGGGGGGCACATTTTAACAAAATATGAATCAATACCCACTAAACCAGTATAGCACAATCTTACCTTCCCCTTTGTAACCTTGTCCCTTGAAGCTTCAAGATTCTCAATTTCCAAACGCTCAGGGTAAAGCAATATCTGCTCATGATTTTTAGTCAGAAATAAAATTCTACTTTGAAGTGCTAACTAAATCAGGATGGATGGCATAAAACAAGTCAAGTATCAAGCACAATCAAATTACCTATAAGCATGAGTACAATGAGATACCTTGTTAAGTAACTGAACATTTGATGCATCAGTTGCCACAATCTGCACACCAAGACAACTGCAAGGATTCCTGCAGAAAGGACAGAAAATAGTGTTGAATACACACCCATCATCTTCACGCCAAATGCCATGTCCTGGAGCACCTTCAATAGTTTTGGAGCAGAGTTCAGGATGAATAGATGATGTATCTGTCATGAACACTTGTATGCTTCTTGGTGTGTCCATAGAACATTTCATATTTTCATTTAAAAGAGATGCTGGGTAAGATTTCGATGATGAAGTTAACGAGCATATTACATAGAGATCGTTTTCAGGAAGACCCAACGGGCTTTTGCAGAGTGAACAATAAATTTTTAAACTTTTCTCCATCACAGGAACAGAAGACATGCAAGGAGTGCCATAATCATCCTTTGTGAGCAATTGGGAAACATTTGAAATTTTCGATTTCTGATCTGCACAATTAGACTCACAACCAAATTCAATTCTGCGATTTGAGTCTCTGCTAGCCATTGAGCTTCTCATGAAACTTGAACAGTCAGGAGCTTTAGCATCAGGGTCATCACACTGTTCATATTGTGTAAGGTCAATATGAAGAGCTGCCATGGACTTTCTCCGTTTCTGGGTATGAGAATTAACACTCAAATTCAAATAAGATTCTATTTCTGGCGTAAGGCTGCAGGTGTTCATAGTGATATTTTTATCAGGAGTAACAACAACTGAACACTGGGTTTCAGAAAGAGCTTTTCCTGGATAAGATAAACAAATTGAGGGAACCGATACTTGATCTAGAAATCCAGTAGAAGCCTCAATTACGGTTGAACTAGAATAATCATCCTTCAGGAAGGAACCTGGACTAGCTGTAGTAAATGGGGTTTCTTTCACAAGAGAAACCTCTGGATCTTCATGGGAGAAAGACATGGATAAAGCCTCTGTGCACCTGCAAAAGGATACCTCTTACCTTGTAATGGAGTTGTAACTGGAGACACATTATTATTACAACGGGGTGGAAGATGTTTCATTAACTATCCAGCTATATACTTAAAAAATGAGATTTAGATAGACGATGCTGAAAGGCAAGTCAGGGGCCTAAAAAATGAATTCAAAACCCCTCCGATCAATGTTTTATATTTTTATACATAAAGATAAGTCGTGAACTACGTTAATGTGACCGGTTAAATCCCAAAGGAGTAGAAATAAAATTAATTCACATAATGCAATGCTCCCCTAACTTCACTGAAGTTCTACTCTCTAGCTTTCAGTATTACTACCTTCTGGCCTTTTATTTTACTCCCTTTTGGATGGTAGCAGGGGACGTTTAAACCTTCTGCAGATGCTAGTTTCATGCTCATTTCTATATCTAATGGAACAAAAAAATTTGATCCAGAAACTTCGAAAGGAGACAGCCCAACCATTTTACCAGAAGACCAATGGTCGGTCCAATTATCTAGAATATGCAGTAGTTAATAAAATGAACAGTGGGATTCCAGAGCTACCTTGTTTCTTTCTGAAAACTGCATTCAAGGTCAATATATGCACAGTTAGTGCCTTCATCCACTTTCAGAGATGCATGAACTTCTCCATCTCTGTGAGATTTCTGCCCGCAAGGGGAAGCATCATAATTTGTCACAGAAATTACTTTTTGTCCACAATGATCAGACTTGTTTAGTTTCCAACTTTCCTTTCTTCTAAACTCTTCGCTTTGACCCTTCACAATCATACTTTCAGACTTTTCTTCGTTATTGTCAACATTCTGCAAGACATTTATTGTACTCTTCCCTATCCGTTCCTGCAAGCACATTGACCACTTAGAATATATAGTTCATACAACAACATAACTCCTGAAATAGAATAAGAACCAAAAATGCAAGTACCTTGACATCCTTGAAAAACGATTTTAATCCCTCCATCGATACTTCAAATCTTTCATATTGTCTAATTGAATTCCTGAGCCACTTTGATATGTATGCTCTATTCCTTTCTTCGTGATACCGCTCATCTGCTTGCAAAAAAATAATTCCCTGCGAAGTCAACACTAACTAGATGGAAAGGGGGATTCAATCAACATGCAAAATATGCCATCAAAGAAATATCAATCATGGAATATTTGCCTCATCAGAAATAACACAAATAGTAACAACATCAATTAAATTTGAAGACAAATTCTGAATTTAAGCTGAACTAGCCAAACATAAATATAAGTAAAATAAAATGCTGGTTGCCTCAGCAGCCTGCAGAAGCTGTATGGTGAAGCTAAGTCTGACAAGAGTTCAATACAAAAGACTCTTTAAAAAATCTTATCACACTTGCCTGGTCGGACATAGGCAATATCTTTCTGGATACTGCTTGCTCCCATGAGAAAGGAGAAATATTTCCCAAGAACATATAAAATCTGGATATTCTCAAAACAAGTGTCAGCTTCAGACCCTTGGGTGCAAACAATTTCTCCTAGCCATCGGACTGGGCAAATTTTCCCTTAAATTACCTAAGATACTTGAGGGAAACTCCTTACCAAGAAGGCCTTGTGCACCCTTGAGATTATAGTCAGGATTTTGTTCAGGACACCCAATGCAAATATATATATATATATTCTGGGTATATATAATTACTAATGAAGCCAACTAAAAGGACAAAGAAATCAGTAAGCTCAAAACATTTACCTAATAGGATGATAGCTCCATAATCATACATATGTCGTATGCAACGTCCTATTGAAAGTAAAAGGCAGTTATTATCATGATAAATTATCAACGAGTAAGAATTATTAAATATGCATAGAAACTTATCATTTATGTAAAACAAAAATTTTTTCAAGCAAATTATGATAGCAGGATAAATATAACCTCATATCAAATTTAAGGTAGAAACATTGAGTTTAAACCATGACAGAGCATACCTGCAGCTTGATTTAGGGCTCGGAAGGCTTGGTGGCAGTACCATTCATTCCCACTTAAAAGACTTTTGGATGATTTATGTGTATCATTGTATTTCTTCTTTAATGCAACTTGAATATCATTTCTGATAAGAACTTCAATCAATCAGAAAATCATGGCTTGTATGATAGGATATTTCTTCCACACACAACTTTAAGAAAGGAAAGAACCCTTACATGTTTGGAAAAGGAATTCCAACAATTATCTGAGATAGTCAAGATAATACGCATTCAATAGTCAACAATCATTTTTTATAGGTATCAACAGTTAACAATCATAAAAGCTGAATAGATCTGTTTCTAATTTAAATGAATGCATTTAACTTAAAATAAATAAATAAAAGAAAAAAGAAGCTGTTATCAGATAGAGACTAAACAACAGGTGTCAAAGAGGGCCAAAAGGATACAACCACCCGAGCATTATCATCTGAGAAGTCAATTCCCTCGGAAACCTGCAAGCATAGTATAATAACCGAGCACATTCAGAGTCAACAAAAGGTCATATTCATACATTATTTATAAGACCACATGTTGGTTTTTATAATGATAGAATGACGTGATCCCCTTTGTCTTTGATAATAAAAAACTTTTGGAATTTCTAAAAAATATTTTTTGGGGCAAATGAATAGAAAAGGTTCAGTGTCTCATGGAATCCATCTCCTTCAACACACCCCTGCCACTCTACATCTAAATTTCCAGTAGTGCCTTACCACGTACCATTCAACTACATCTGAATCACATCAAACTAGCTGCCAAGGCATCAAACAGCTAGACCACTTTTTGTTATGTACAAATATGGGCATTCTGGCTCCAGAACATAAGTTGCAACAGTAATTAAATACAGCAGAAGATCAAATCGGCCCAGTACTTTCATGTTATTACAGGCATTAAAACTGGCACACAAGCCAAAATAAATACATTGGAGTGGAAGACAACGCCAACCATTGCTAAAATCCCTTTTTCCAAAGTGAATAAAATATAGATATGTACCTTTCCTCGGAAAACTGCAAGAAATGCAGCTCCTTCCTTTGAATTTTCAGGGGACTCAATTGCATTTAAGTGATTAAGGCCTATTTTCTTAGCCCGTCGTTTTCTCCCTAAAACAGGTTTATTTCCTTGACGAATTGAGTCGTAATAACCTTTCAAAACAGGCTCAAAATCATCTTGGCTTCCTCCTCTTGGCTCTGCACTAACCAGTGCAAAATAATATAACTAAAAATATTGTTCAGAGACAATAAAATAAATCCAGCCAAGGATGATGCAAGTAAGATGAACTCAACTTTAGCCTCACCCCTAAAACACAGCACACAGGAACTTAACATTTTCATTAGATTTTCTAAAGGAATATTTGCATACTATAAGATAAATAAGCAGAGGAAGAAAGGGAAGTCTTACCAATGAAAAGGGATTTTTTTGCATTTAGTTGTGACCATTGGCCAGTTTCACACCAACGCTTGCATAGTTTCTCCATTAGCTTATAACTTGGGAAGAACACTAGACAGCCGCCTGGAACAATCTTAAAAATCTCCTCTAAAGATTTTCCAAGTGCATCCTTAAAATCATAACAGTAACTTATGTACAAATTAGAAGATATCATTACCAAATCAATTAAAAATCAACGATAGTCCACAGATATACCTGAAATGCATATGCATCCGCTGTCTTATAACTTGCATTCAGTGGATAATTACCCGGGCCAGTGGAGATAATAGCAGGCCACACCTGCAGTGACAAAGTTAACTCCGTAACTAGAACAGCTGTTGAACCAATGAACAATACAGGAGTAAAGAAATATCATTTGAACCTGTGACTCAACGTCAATTACATGTGGAGCTTCCAGACAAGTACCAAACTGAACTCCAAGCTCGGATGAAAAGGAATTAATTGGTGACAGAGTCCTAAATCAAACCCAAAAAAAAATAAAATTACGAGCTAAGTAATATTGTAAAAGAGAAATTCTATGGCACGGTAATGACAATGGAGCAAATTGCACGGAACTGAACAGAGCAAAATCAACAATAAGTGAGCCCCCCCCCCCCAACAGTTGCAGCACAGTATGTGACATCATATATGTCAATTTGCTTTTGAGAGAGACTGGAATTAAGTGTGAGTGTGTGTGTGTGGATAGAATCGTTCTGCTAACTGATTGAAATTGCTGAGGTCCTACTGGTAAGAACATGACCACCCCAATAGGCCAAGCTCATGAACATGTGGCCAGAAAGCTATGTTCAAAAGAATAACATGAATTTGTATAAGCAGCATAACCCATACTGTGAAATAGTAATTAAGGATCACCGCCTCAAACACAGTTAGCAGCCAGGTGTGCTAAGCAGTATGCTTACCCTGATGTTAACACGACTGACAATGAAAGATCAGCAATATCTCTAAAAACAACAGCTGGATTCAGGCACCACAAACTTAGAGTGTGTGTCCAATTGCCAGCTTTTCCTGATACAGTATCAAAACCAAGGATAGTGACATGACAACAAAAATAGATGCAGCTGTAACTAATCTCACGAAAATTTTTATTTTTTTTATTGGCTCTGGATGTCCGAAAACAAAGTCACAACTGATCCCGAATCTCACAAAAATTTTATAAAGAGACAGAATGGTAATTGACCAAATATCTATAGCAATAAGAACAGAAAAGTGATTTAAGAAAGAAAATAACCATAAAAATTACTGGGACAATGGCCAATTATTTTTCAAATTCTATGCATCATCACATAGTTAACCTTCAAAAAAACCTGACATATTCCACTCACCAGCATCTCTTTTAATGTATCGTTGTAAAGACAGCTGATAGTCAAAAATGTGACACCCCTTTCTTGAGAAAAAATAAGTTAGAGAAGAGAATAATCCTGCACATCATTGCCAAAAAAGGTAATCAGATGTGAAGCTTCAATGGCCGATAGATAAGCTCAGGATACATAAACATGAATATATGGAGGCTGTACCTTCCAGGGTCATCACCGACATGCCACTTAAATGCGCTACATCTGATTCTGCATCTGAAGCAGCTTTGATTGCCTTGAAAAAATATATATTACATTTCAGCAAAAACTTATAAGAATCCAGAGCCAATAAATTTATAAAAACTCAAGTATTCGAAACACCTTCGTGGCACATTCTAGCAAGATTGGGAAGCACTGCTGTGAAATATTAGCTTCTTGGAGCTCTCTCAAAGCCTTACCACCGGTCCAACTATTACATACATTAAGCAAAATAAAAATGAACAGATCAATACTTATGATTCTCTTTTACTTTCTCTATAATTGGAATGATGAATCTTAATTCAACACAATGGCCATGAATGCAATGGTGAAAAGAAGACAGAATAATTGACTATTTTCACGAGAAATATATCATTAAGGATTTATCACATAAAAAGTAAGAGTTTTTCGGACATAAACATGCTTGATAAATGTTTCATATCAAGTTTAAATACCGCTCATGGTTTAAATATTCAGACACCAGAAGTTACAGCACCAGACTCTCCCGTTTTTTCACCGGTGGTTTTCCAGCATGTTAAAATCTGAAGGTTTTAACTGGGACAAAATGTGACAATGTCGCCTTCTCCTCTGCTCCCCCTAATCTCAAAAATTCATGGGTAGTGGTGGAATGTGTCAGGATGAGGACTTTCTCTTTAATCTGATGGTGGAAGATGAGTCTACAATTTCGGGGGAAGACCATAGTTGTGCTGAGATGCAGTTGGTTTTAAGGGATATGAAGAATCTAGTTTTTAATCAGGCTGAAATGGAAAAGATGGGTGATCATCTGTTGCCATTATGTACTCTGCTCCCAGGGGTAAATTTGGCTGGGTGCTCTTCGAAATGGGTCCTCAAGAATGTCCAAGAAACCCAAGAGTGCTTGGGGATTTTGTGTAAGGGTAGATCAATTCAGTGCCTTACTTATTGCCATTGAAGCAGGCCATCATTCGTCTGCTGAATCAGCATTGAAAAAAGAAAGAGTTAAAGAGACTTACCTGTACAATAAGCTATGAAGCAAAGGAGGGAAGTATAAGTCGTGGAAGGAATAAGGGGAGGGTTTCTAATCTTGCTTAAGCCCAAGATTCTTTCATGGAACATTAAGGGGCTTAATAACTTTAACAAGCGCCTCCGTGTTAACAACTTATTTCGCCAATAGAAGGTTGACATTATTTGCTTATAGGGAACAAATTACAATTGGTTGATAAGAGAATCATCAAAAGTTTATGGGGATGCCCGTATGTGGGTTGGGTTTCCTTACATCAATGGGGCTTCCAGTGGAATCATTGTGATGCGGGACAAGAGTATTGTGAAACTCCTTGAGGTGTATTGGGGAATCTTCAGATAGTAGTACAAGGCTTTTGTGGGATGAGCTTGCAGGATTGTATAGCTGGTGGTCTGTGCCATGGTGTATAGGAGGGGATTTCAATATTACTCAACTTCTGAGCGAGAGGCCGGGAGAGCATCGGTTAAGTCCAACTATGGAAGAATTTTAGGACTTTATTTTTTATCTGGAATTATTGGACTTGCCTTTGGTTGTTGGGGGGGGGGGGCCTTCACTTGGTCCAACAATTGGGTTCGATCGAGGTTGGACAGATTTCTTATTTCCCCTTCTTGGGAGGCTTATTTTCCGGAGTGCTACCAAAAAAGAATGCTTAGAGTTTGTTTGGGTCATTTTGGATCGCGGACGTATTCATGGGTGTCATAGGTATTCAAGTTTGGAATACATGGTTAAAAGCTGAAGGTTTTGTGGATATGGTGAGATAATGATGATCTTCTTGAATTTCCTCCGTGTGTTATCCAGTTATAACACATTCTATGGGAAAAAACAATTGCAGAAAAACTCAATTTTTTCTGTTTCTTGCTCGTTGCCGATGATGGGCGTTAGTTAGTATTAAGTTTGATAAAGGTTTCATGATGTCTTTCACATGGGAGTTAGTGATTGAATCTAAACTTTTTTTTGTCGTGAGAGAAGGTGGCCTAGTTCGCATTATTGAGAGAGGTAGAAGGTGTAAACAGGAGTTATTTTTGGGTCTGGGTACTGCATGATGGTTAGGGAGGGTGTTGGAGGACTGTGCAAAGGGTGAAAGAAAGGATTATTATGCCTCCAGGAGAGAAGGTTCTCGGTGCTTCATAGCTCAGAGACGTCATAATAATCGTGGAAGATTCCTGGAGGTGGTAGTCTTTGGTGATGGGGGACGTCAAAGTGTAGTTATTATCCCGAAAGAAGTGGGGGGAAGAGGATGGCGGAGACTGAAGGAGATGGTCTTGGAAGCTTCTAAGGAGGTAAGAGAGGGGTCTGATGGAGCTGTACTGAGGCAGCCATGGAAGGAGACAGAGGGGGCAGGGAAGTCATATAGAGAGGTTCTCATTCCAGCAGAAAGTCACGGTGTTCCGAGGCATGGGGCTGATGAGGGTTCCGTGATGGCGACGTGCATCAAGCCCCTCGGGGTCTATCACGAGAGAGAGGGACTATGGAAGAGACGTTTACTATATGGTGAGGGAGTTACATGTGCAAATAGAGTATTTTCAGAGGGAGCTGGAAAATGTGGCATGGAGGGTCAGGGTTAATAAGGAAAGGGATGAAATTGAGAGTTTTGGGAAAAACAATGTTTAGGGGCTTCACAAACGGTGCGTGTAAGAAGGAGTCTTTTAAAAACTCACGTGGGAGGCAGAGGGGGCTTCAGGTGGGAGAAGGGTCGGACCTTCAGGCCTGTGAGGCCCCAGGCTTCCACACGGGCTTTGGCAAGCCCACCCTCAAGCCCAATAAGTTTAAACCAGCCCGATAAATGTGGAAGGCTCGGGCTGGTCCTAAGAAGGCTGGGGCAAAGCCCTCTAGGCAGAGGTTGACATCGGGACGCCACCAGAGGGCGGTGAATGCGCCGAAGTCGTTGCATCGGCGACAGACAACGCCGACGATAGTGGAGGTAACGCTGGTGGCTCGAGCGAACCAATTGAAGAAGCTGAAATCACTAACAGAGGCATTTTTAGCCCCTTCCACAACACAGAAATTGCCGACGGTCTAGAGGGTGGGAGATGGTGGCTCGACGAGTCCCATTGAGCTGAGTTGTGATGATTCTGCGGTGGGGGTCAGTGAGAACATGGTTCCAGAGGGTATGGCAGAGATGCTTCTAGCCCATTCTTCAACACCGAACGACACTTCTCCCCTGGGAACAATACAGAAGTTGTCGATAGTGTGTGTGTGTGTGTGGGGGGGGGGGGGGGGGGTTGGTGGCTCGGCGAGCTCCAATGTGCTGATAATTGGGGCCCCATAGTTGGTGGTCAGCGAGAAAGAGGTAATAGGAGACGGTTTTAGGGGGCTCAGCCAGTGATCTGTTTCTCTCAGATGAGGAAAACCAAGTGGGTTTTCCAACTGGGGAAGAGTGCCTAGAGGAACAGCTAGAGTTCAATTTACAAAACCCCATCTCTCTAAATTTCTTATTTCCAAATCCATCAAGTGTGTCGGATTGGGTGTTTGACACTGTGAGGGATATCCAAGATTTGGTGAGTTTGAAATGCAAAGGCTATGAGGAGCAATTCCCGCCATCGAAGCGGGACACCAACAACATAGGAAAGCAGATTCAAAGAAACAACGGAAACTCAAGAGGTTAACTTGGTCAATGAACTCGGAAGGTGGGTCAAGTAAGGACAAGTCTAAGGGGAAGGGGCTGGTCTATCCAAAATGAAACCAAAAATTGTCTCATGAAATGTCCGCAAAATAAACAAGGCCAGTAAGCGTCTTCAAATAAAAAACTTACTGCGAGGGTGGAAGGCAGACATCATTTGTTTGCAAAAGACAAAGATGAAAGTTATAACCACTAAAATTGTACGAAGCATATGAAGTTGTGTACATGTGGATTGGGTTTATTTGGCTACGGATGGGGCCTCAAGAGGTGTTTTGGTGATGTGAGACCAACGGGTGGTGGAAAAACGGGAGGATTTCATTGGGTCTTTTTCGGTAGCATGTTCTTTCAAGAGTGTGGCTGATGGTTTTTTATGGGCTTTTGTAGGTGTTTATGGGCCCAACGCAGACTCTGATCGCAGACTATTGTAGAATGAAATAGTCAGCCTACACAGCTGGTGGGATCTTCCATGGTGCATTGGTGGAGACTTTAACATAACAAGATTTCCCAGTGAATGCTTTGGCAACAGAAGAATGCGACCAGCTATATCAAAATTTTTGGAGTGCATCTTTGAGTTGAATTTGGTGGATTTACCATTGGCGGGGGTTTAATACGTGGGCAAATAATCAGACGTGGTCTCATCTGGATTGATTCTTAATTTCCCCGGAGTGCAAAATTCATTATCCAGAGGTTCGGCAAAAGAGACTTCCTTGACTATGTTCTGATCATTGGCCTATCATGCTGGATTGTGGGAGAATTCAAAAAAGACGCAGGTACTTTAAGTTTGAAAACATGTGATTGAAATCGAAAGGTTTAGTGGATAGGGTTAGACAATGGTGGTCTTCCTATTAGATATAGGGTACCCTTAGTTTCATGTTTACGGGTAAACTGAAAGCTTTAAAACAAGATTTGAAGTTGTGAAATAGACAGTCATTTGGCAATATAGGGGTACAAAAGGAAAGTAAAACAAGAGAGATCCAAGTATTGGAAAGGTTACAAGAATCGTGAATATTAACACAGGAAGAACTAGCCCAAAAGCTAGTACTGGTTGCGGATCTTGAGAGGATCGTCCTTTTAGAAGAAATTTTGTGACGACAAAAATCTAGACTTTTATGGTTGAAAGAAGGAGACCGAAGTACCAAGTTTTTTCACAGAATAGCCAACTTGCACAGGATAGCCAATAATATTGAGACGCTGAAGATTGGAGTTCTTTGTAGGGATGAGAATGTAAGTAATTCTCATGTAATCGGTTTTTTTGAGCAAGTACTATCGAAGCAGGTGGGTTGGCGGCCTAAGCTTGATGGGTTGGTCTTTAATTCTATTGGTTCAATGGAAGGTAACCGTTTGGAGAGGCTGTTCGAGGAGGTTGAGGTACCCTGAGTTTTATATTGGCTAATAAGCTCAAAGCCTTAAAGATGATCTGAAGGAATGGAATGTGGAAGTTTTTGGGAATGACGATTTCATAAGGAAGCATCTCTTTGAGGAGTTGCTTAGGTTGGAGGGAAGGACCAAGAATGGGGTTTTATCGAATGAGGAGATTGAGCAAAAAAAAATTTAGTGACAGCTGAACGAAAAGGTGATTTTGTTGGAGATTTTGTGGAGGTAGAAATCTCAAGCTTTGTGGTTGAATGAAAGAGATCAATGCACAAAGTACTTTCATTGGGTAGCAATTCTCATCGTAGGAACAATGCTATAGAGATACTTCAATCTGATGGTTGTGTTATTGATGACCAAGCTGATATTAAGAACCTTGTGATTCATTATTATCAAACACTTTATTGGAACAGCACTTGTGGACGCCAAAACTTGATGAGCTGGCTTTTGAGTCTATTGATATTCCGAGTGCAAATTGGTTGCAGAGATCATTTGAGGAGGAGGTGATGCATCTTGTAGTTAAAGGGATGGCAAGAGACAAAGCCCTAGAGCCAGATGGTTTCTCTATGGCATTTTTTCAAAAGTGTTTGGAGGTTGTGAAGGGAGATGTAAGCATTTTTCATGAGTTCTTTGCCCATAAAAGGTTTGAGACATGTCTCAATACGACTTTACCAGCACTCATTCCTAAAAAGGCAGGGGCAACGGATGTCAAGGATTTTCATCCTATTAGTCTTATAAATGGGGTGTACAAGATTAGCTCCAAAGTTCTTGCTAACCATATGAGTACGGTTATGGAGGAAGATTATTTCAAAACCTCAAAATGATTTTATTAAGGGGCGTCAAATCCTTGATTTGGCTCTTATTGCAAATGAAAGTTTGGAGAATAGATTGAGAATGGGAGTGCAATGTATTTTGTGTAAGCTAGATTTTTTTTTTTTATAATTAAACGATTGTATTAATAAAAATAAGCATAGCCCAAATACACAAGATGGTATACAAGAGGTAACACTTGTCTAGGAGGGGGAAATGGATATAAGAAAATCATGAAGCTCAAGACCATTAAAATCAACAGCTTTGGCCCATAAAAGCAAAGTTCTAAATTATGTAAGCTAGATATGGAAAAAGCTTTCCATTGCTGACTAGAGTGGCTAATCAAATTAAGAAGTTTTTCCAAGCCTTATTGTGGGGAGGAAATGGAAAGGAGACTAAGGAGATGTTTGAGGAATGAAATGAGATGAAAATTTTGTTAATAGTAATAAAATGGTTTGAATTGAGATGTTTTACTAGGTTATGCGAAATGAGAAAGAAAAAGTTTAGTAAAAAGTATTATAAAGTCGAAACATTGTTAGAATATTATTTTTATTTTGAAATTTGAAAAAATAATATTATTTTTTGTATTTTTTTTGAAAGTTTGAAAATTTTATAATAGTTAGGTAATAATTTGATGAAAATGTTGAATATTTGAAATTCAAATGTGTTTGTTTGATTGATGTTTGAGAAGAAAAATTATGAGATGAGATTGTTTCCCAAACATGCCCTAAGTTTCACTTAGTCGTGCAAAATAAGATATGTACACCGATCTCTTATGGAGGGTTGAGAATTCGTAATTTTTTTTTTTTTTTTAATTTAATGATGGAGGAACCACCCCACTGTAGAGCCCTTACCCATGGAACCTAGACCCCTGGGAAAATTAGCATAGCAACCCACTACCATGACCTCCCACTTAAATCGCAATTCGATCCCAGGGGAAATCGAACCTGGGGCATGCTGCTCATGTATATAAGTTCGCCCTTACCACTTGGGCTACCCATTGGTGGGTATTTGAGAATCATTAATAAGGCACTTGTTAGGAAGTGGTTATGAAAAAATGAGTCTTTATGGAAGACTATTATTGGGCTGAAGGATGGGAGTCTGCAAGAGTGTTAATGTTCAAATGAAGTGAGAAGTGTGCATGGTGTTGGTTTGCGGAAGAATATTAGAAATGGATGGGATGATTTTGCTCTGTTCATTAATTTTGAGGTTGGTGATGGTGTGTGGGTCAGCTTTAGGCATGACTTATGATGTAGTGATTCAGCCCTTAAGACCATGTTTTCCTCTCTTGTTAAGTTTGCCCTTAATCAAAAGGCTTCAACGTCTGAGTTGCTGGATCATTCTAGTGGATCCCCTTTGTGGAATGTTTATTTCAGTAGAGTTGTTCATGATTAGGAAATTGGAGCTATTTCTGATTTTTACAGCTTATTGTATTCCACGCATTTGAAAATTATGAGGTGGACAGGATGTTGTGGACGAAGACTGGGAATCGGAAGTTTTCTGTAAGGTCATTGTATAAGGCTTTGTCAATCCAAAATCATACATCATTCCCTTGGAAGCCTATTTGGAAAGGTAAGGTGCCAAATGAGATAGCCTTCTTTGGATGAACAGCATCTCTTGGGAAAGTTTTGACGTTGGATAATTTGAGAGAAGGGCCTTGTCGTATTGGAATGGTGTTATATGTGTAAGAAGAGTGAAAAATCAGTGGATCATCTTTTACTTCACTATAAGGTAGCAAAAATATTATGGGCAGAAATCTTTAATAGAGCAGGCATTGCTTGGGTAATGCCCAAGAGGGTGATTGATTTGTTTGCATGTTGGCAAAGATCTAGGGCCAATTCACATATTGAAGATGTATGGGGGATGATTCCTCTATGTATCATGTGGTGCTTATGGATTGAAAGGAATGGTCAAAGCTTTGAAATCAATGGGCGTTCTCCGGATGAGTTTAAGAAGTTTTTTCTTCCATACCTTTGTTTTGAAAACAATGAGCGTTCTCTGGGTGAGTTAAAAAGTTTCCTCTTCCATACCTTTGTTTCTTTGGGCATCCTCTTGTGTACTTAATGGAGCTTGTTTCAATGACTTTCTTGGATCTCCTTATGTAACTAGGTGTAATGCTGTTTGTATACCCCACTATGTACTTGGGCTATGCCTATTTACTTCTATTAATAAATTGTTGTTTTACTCATCAAAGAAAAAATATTTCATATCAAGTTCTGATTAAACGTTCCTGTCCAGAAAAATGTTCCAACATTTCAAAGTAAGCCTTTAAGCCTAATCTTACATGCAAACAAGTGTCTTTTCTTAAAAGAAGCAAATAATTAAATAATTGAAGAAACTCTTAATCCATGAGCTAACTACAATGAGGTGAACCAAAAATAAATTTTATATTAAACCACAGGTAGCTCCCTCTGAAAACAAGCATATAAAGCATAGAAGTGGAAAAAAATTGATATTAAAACTAGGTAATCAAACCACATTTTTATCGGAGCCCACACTTCATATGTGTACCTTACAATAGAAATCCCTCAAAATTGATAACATACCCACGACCATAATGCATTGCATTTTGAAATTCCAAAATTGTAGCAGCTATACTTAATTGAAGTCATGATGAACATCAGCAAAATGTGCTTAAGAAAAGAATTAAATTATTTTTTTCTAGTAGAGAGATGCCAGTGGAGAAAAGTGGAATATATCCCTTAAAAGCAATAGAATATCTTGGGCTGATTGAATGTTTATATTGAATTGTTAATACATCAGCTTCTAAGGGATTTACAGCATCACAATTATTGAATACCTTGAAATGAAGAATTTCAGAAACAAAGATTTAGAGCATAAAACAAGTTAACTCACCAGGAGACGTGATGTTGAAATTCACGCTTTTCTAATGTAGCTTTCCTCCTCTCAATCCAATTAATAAGGTCCTAGAAATTACTGGCACATTTAGATTGTTTAATCATCAAAGAATTGTGGAACAAACTATTGTCATATTGCCCAAGCAATTACCTGTGTCATTTCATATAAAGGTTGATAAGTTAAAACATCAACTCCACACAGTTGCTCTAGTTCCATCTGCAATTCTTCCAAAAGGTATTACAACTATAAGAAACTAACTTATAAAATCTTGAAATAGAAAGCATAGTCGTTTCATAACCTCATAACCTACTATGCAAAACGTCTTCTTCAACATCCACACTGCCAGCATCACGAGCAATATCCTCTATATTGCTGTAAACATGTTAAACCAGTTTAGAACTACTAGAAATATCCTCACATCTCACCATATTCATGTATCAGGTAATCAGAGAGAACTACTAGTAATTTTTTTTTTATAAGTAGTACTCCTAGAAATTCAAATATATATACAAGGCAACAAAGAAAGAATTGAAAATCCCAACCGACAAACTTGCCTATGCTTCCAAAACCAGTGTGGAAAAATTACATTTCACAATTTAGAAATTCACCAACTATCATCCATTTTATAAATAGTCTAAGTAATAAACTGTAATCTTACTGTTTATTTTATTTTTCTACACATTCAACAACCGGAGAGAGAAGATCATAAAAAGTTAAACTTCATCCAGAGAGTTTATAAAACATACTGGGCTTCATCAAGAATCACAATGGCTCCTTTAATATCCACTTCCATTGCTCCACGGATGACTGGATTGATGATGTAGTTGTATGGACAGAAAACTAATTGTGCATCATCTGCCATGGAACGTGCCGCATAATATGAACAACCTAGAGAAGAAAGAAAAGATGATGTAAGATTAGTTAAAATATATATATATATATATATATATAAATAATACAAAATACAATAAATGAACCTTTCACAACTTGCCCAACTTTTACAAGATCTTCGATATCATGGGCCTCATGGCAACCTCCTTTCTGAAGGGACGGATGACCTTTGACTTTGTGTACATTTCTGTCGGTAATAAAATGATCCGATTGCCATTATGACAACTTATTACACCAGTGTAAACCAAGATAACTAAGATGAAGAAAGCATGTGATAAGAGATGTAACTCACTTAAATTCTGGGCATCCTACTTCTCGATTACTCAAAAGCAATTTGCTGCATAATCCCAAACCATTTTCAGAAAGGAAAAATGGAAGGAAATTTTCTCACAAACAAGGAAAAAAACAAAATACAAAAGAAGCCATAAGTTTAGAAGTGCACCATTCTTCATCAATATTCCCTTTCCCACGAATATGCTTGTTTGTGCAGTAATGCTTTCGTGATGCCTGGAAGGGAGAGATAAAGAAAGAGACAACATTAATGTGTGGGCACTGTAAGCTTGAACTAGGGAAAAACCAAGTAAAAAAAAAACATTATTCGAGAGTGGGAGTACATGTGAATATACATTAGTCCAAAGGGTTCTGGTTCAAACAGCTATATACCTCCAGCCTCCTTATGGAATAGAAGGATGCAAATTTTAGCTTACATCAAATATTTTTTCTATAAGTGAAGGTGGGCTTCATTGAAAGCTGTTATCGACTCAGAGTTTGGTGAAGCATGGGGTGGATTGTGCTCAAATGACGTGTGCAGATCACATGGGGTAGGTCGTTGGAAACGCACATAAGAAGAGGATGGGAGACTTTCTTTAGACTCACGCATATTGAGGTGGATGATGGCTCCCGGGTCAAGTTTTGACATGACATATGGTGTAGTGATCAAAGCCTCAAAGACACATTTCCAGAGTTATTAGAAATCGCACAAGCTAGTGGCTCCCCTCAATGAAATGTCGATTTCACCAAAGTAGCACATGATTGGGAGTTGGACGTCAGTTTTGTTTTACTATATTCCACAAGAGTGACAACGGGGGTTATGAACAAGGTCAATTATAGCCTCTACAAACAAAGGTCGATTCATCGTTCGATAGTTCTATCATAATTTTGACTAGCCAACTCAATAATGCCTCTCTGTGGAGGAAGATATGGAAGACTAAAGCACCTACGAAAGCAGCTGTCTTTGTCTAAACAGCTTCTTTAGGAAAGATCCCTACTATAGACAACCTAAGGAAACCTCAGATCAAGTTGTTGGATTGGTGTTGCATGTCTAAGAAGAATGGGGAAATGGTAGATCACTTGTTTCTACACTGCGAGGAGGCCAAAACCACGCAGAATGATTTTTTTGTGGGAATGGATTTAACATGGGTTATGCCTACAAGCCTGATGGATTTCCTAGCAAGTTGTAGTAGTCTCCAAGGCAATCCACAAGTGACTGCAATATGGAAGATGGTCCCTATATATAGGCGTTGGTGTATTTGGAGGGAAGAAATAATAGAAGTTTTGAATACTGCAAGAGGATGGTGGATGAATTAATTACTACTTGCTAAGATATATATTATAAATATATATAACATGAATTGTAAATAAGTTAAGCCAGTTTATTACTACTTAAAGTTTTGAAAATGCCAGAATTAGTCATATTGGGCATCAGGGAGAGAGAGAGAGAGAGAGAGAGAGAGAGAGAGAGAGAGAGACCATGCCTTTTGTTATGAATAAAACTTCTTGATTGCCTATTAAAAAAATTTACAGGCATATCATATATTAAATAATGACTAAATAACATTCCAGAAATTTTTTGAGGTCAAGAAAATTCCTAATTTAGTCGACAACTGCTAACAAGGACAGCATATCCCAGTTAACGATTAAATGTTTATTTATTTGTCCAGGACAACATAAGGAGAGCAAAATTGATCTAGACTGTTATTCAAACAAATATGATAAATCCAATTTTTTCCAATATATATTAAGCAATAACAATGTTTGTTCCATAGCCAGATTCAGGGCCCAATCTAGAAATATGCATGCAAGTGACAGGCATGTGGCTGCCATTAGCATGCATTCTAAAAGAACCTAGAAAAATGATTTATTTGCTAATATGAAAGTTCTATTAGGTTGATGAGCAGGTCACAATTGAGGAAAAAGACAATTCGCAAGGCAGGGCTAGTAAAAATTTTCCAAACTGTAGGTGAGACATGAATGTGTGGGCACGTGTGAAATTTGTGATTGCTGAATATGAACTGAAAAAGGAAAGGCAAACCTACCAAAACTGCCATTGGCACTCGATAAGCAGTTTTCCGGTATTCACGAATCACTTGAGAAATTTGTGAATGTGTCCTCCTTAAAAAACAGAAAATAGTTTATAATCCTTTGAGAATTGCATTCAACATTTGACAACCCAGTAAGCATTTTTTTTATACTCGTGAGATTGTAAATCTTCTTTCAATGTTCACAAATAATCAAATGAAAAATACAAAATGACTGATTTCACTTGACATAAATAATTTATGATGTCTAGTTTCAGCTAAAATTGTTGCTAATAATAATCAGAAAAGAAATAACTTGCAACCAATTCCAAATTAAAATTGTAAAACCTGAGGAATTCATGCTAGAATGAAACTATAATTTTACATTAAAAAATCATTACCACAACATTAAAGTAATATAGTGAGGCTATGCCTACTTTTCTCATCAATAAAATTCGTCTATACTGATATAAAAAAAAAAAAAAGCCATTGAAGTAAGTGTTGAAATCAAGTATTCAACCAAATAAAGTAATTGAATACAACCTACCATGGGAAGCAATCTATAAAATTGATACTTCTATTGTCATGAAACGCAGGATCATAACACAGAAAATAAACTAAATAACTATTACTTTTTTGCCTCTGTAAATAATATAAAGAGAATTTAATTGTCACCACAGATTTTTTATGAAGTGGTCGTCAGATGCTTTTTGTGGAGTTTTTAAAACAGTTATCCTTGCTTTCAAAAGCAATAATACTAACCTAATAAATAAACACAGAAAATAAATAAAACCGTCCTGAGCAGTAATAGATAGGATAGAACTTTACGATGCATAATAAATGGTAGGTGTTGTCAGTTTCTTTTGGTTCTTGGTTTTTGCTGCAGATTGAGCTGGCTCCACATTTTCTGACCCTGGGTTACCTAATAAAGACTGTAATGTCAGTGGCATAGTGCATCGACTAAGAAATAGAAATAGTGAATAAAGGATTGTTTGACCATTTTTTACACTCTAATAATCAGAAACCAGAATTCATCAATTAGAAACTCCTTTTACAAAACTCATAACGCAGATTTCACACCTGCTTCGAAACCACAAGGTAAAAGGACAGTAGGAAAGGTTTTACTCTGTGTTCCTTTCTTCTAAATTCGCAATGACCAAACAAAGATCCAGCATTAACGCTTTAGGCTTTAGGTTTAATACGAAGAACCCAAATGGTTGGCCCAAGTGGTGAAGGCCTTGGTCTTGGGTCTCCCTCCCTTCAAGATCTAAAGTTTAACACCTCATGGGTGTAAACAATCTTTTGAGCCAACACCATCTGATCAAAAACCAGCAATTTAACCAGTTTTGTGTAAGGAAATTTTTTTAGGGTATGGTATACAAGACCAAGATTTACTCTGTAAGGTAGGTCTAAAGGGTCCTACCTTTGAGAGATTCCTGAAAAAAAAAATAATAATAAAATAAAATTAATACGAAGGGCTCATTTCTCACTTTCTCGGAATCCCTAATAGCGTGAGATATATATTATAATTATGCAATATGAACGTATTAGGGTTTAAATTGTTTATAATATATTTCTTTGATAATGCATTAGGGTTTAAATTTGATAATATGATTTCTTTTTTATAATGTAGTAGGGTTTAATCAATCATTAAATTCTTGATTTACCTGAAGGCTCCACTTCCGGAACAAATCCGCCACCGTAAGCCAGAGGATCCGTGACCGCCTCCGGAGCAGACTTCGACTGAGAAGGATTCCCATACTGATTCTTCAACTTATAGTTCTGCTGCCATGCGAGGCTCGAGCAGAGAAGCGATAGCGATTTGCCGGTACCGGTCGGGGACTCTAGGAGCGCGTGGCAGTGGCCCTCTCTCTGGGCTCGATCCAGCGTGGATATGACGCGGCCCATGAACGCAAGCTGCGATCCGTACGGTCGGTAGGGGAATTCCACTTGAATGCCTCCGATGTGGTACGCATTCTTAGGGTTCGGTCCTGAAGTTGTAGAGGCCATTTCTTGGCGTTCTGGCGATGATCTTTTGAAGAAGAAAACTATTTCAGGCTTTGTCGGTGGGGTTTATAAGACCTATCGGAAAGTTGGGGGAGTTTTGGCGGGAACTTGGATTTTGTAGGATTTGATCAAGGCGGTAACTTGCTTTCCAAGCAGTACTCCTCGCAATCGTTTGTTACGGTTGCACGTATTAATTACGATTCTCCCCCCCCCCCCCCCCCCCCCTTTTATTACAACTACGATTTTACTTACAAAAACAATTTAGCAACAAAGGAATTTTTAAAAATTAAATTTTTATATTGATGTAATTTGATACAGTATATTAAATTGAAAATTTATTTTTATTATAAAATAAATTTAATGAATCATATAAAATCGTGTGATGGGCACAAAGATAAATTTAGTTTTAAAGATCCGTTTAATATTAAGAAAATTTCATTAAAATTTAAATACGTAATATTTAGAGAAATATTTGATCTAGCTAGATTTAAATTAAAAATTCAAAGAAATCAATGCCAATGATCTTAACAAATTTACACATCAAAATGTGTAATGTATATGAAATATATTATATAAGTTCATCAATATGACATTTGTTACTTAGTTTTAATTATAAATTTATAGAGTTTTGAATAATGATATCCCTACAATATATTTTACAATTATGACTATTACGATTATAAGCAAGTATGAATACAAATGTTTTAAAAACAAAATAAAAATTTGTGTTGTAAAAATATTTTCAAATATTAACAAAACCCCTGAAGTCCTAGTCTAGCCTAGTAAATTTCAAACTCAATTAACATTAATTGCCTACAATTAAAAAATTTAACTTAAACAGTGTCATAAGTCTCAAACGACGATAATAAAGAAGACTCACCATTACAACTGACCAAATTATCTCCATCACAACATGCTACATCATCATCAATTCAACATATTTCTCGTTCTCAAACGAACTCATATATTTATCCAATCTAATAGACTTTCAAGATCTATTCGATCTGGATAATTCAGGATATGACCTTCACATTATGATGTGATTCCGCCAAGGCACGTTAGAAAAAAGCATTATTTGTATCTCTCATTATGATCCATCGATGCATGAAGACAAACAATTTGAGACTTCTATTATCAAATTATTGTTTGGTTCCACCAGTTACAAATTTTAATATGACATTTGTAACTTAATTTTAATTATAAATTTAGAGAAGGGGTGATGATATTCACACAATATATATTATAAAATAATTTTTTTTATAAAATAATATTATACAAAAATACTCTCCATATTAAAATATGGTTATAAATCGACTTGGTGACCGAGAGACAAAGTGGGCAACAGAGCCATGGGAGGTGCCTTTGACGTCGATAAAGTTCATGCACAGGAGAGCTGGTGGATGGAAGTATTTTTAAGTTAGAAAACACTACTTCCACCGAAAATACTTACGAAAATTTTTGTATTGAATTTTTTTTATTTAATGATTCAAATTATTTTTTAATGAGTTTAATTTTTTTAATAAAAAATGTTTAAGAGATTTAAAAAAATGTTTGAAAATAAAATTTTACACGATTAATAAAAATTCAAGGTGAATTTTTTCTGTGGGTCTAGAATGGTCCTTTCAAATTATGCTATTTATACATCGGTAAGTAAACACATTGGTTTTCGGAATATTATAATGATAATTCATTATTAAATAATTAAAGTATAATCATTATTCTAATTAGAAAAATTGTACTCATCATTTCAATACTACACACCACACGTAATTTTCTTTTTATATTTTTCCTATCAAATATATAGTGTATAGATGATAAGTAGACTGACTCAATTAATATAAAATAATCAAATCAAAAAAAATATTAATAAAAATGATGTGTCGTGTATTCGTGTGAGTAGCAAAGCTCTTCTAAGGTGCGGTTTGGACAGTGAGATAAGATGATATGATTTTAGATGAAAACTGAAAGTGGAATAAAATATTATTTTTTAATATTATTATTACTTTAAAATTTTAAAAAATTAAATTATTTATTATATTTTATATAAATATTAAAAATATATATATAATAATAAGATTATATAAGATAAAATAAGAATAAATATTTTCACTCTCCGAAGCCTAATGAATATGGCACAAAAGTGTAACGCGACTAACTCCATTCACTTGTTACCGGAGCCAGGCTGTGCTTACCCAATGCAAAAAAGAACTTGTCTCACATAAGGCCCCATACAAAATTTATTTACCTTTTTTTTTTTTTTTTTATGAAAATGCTATAGATCCCGTTTGTTGCTCCTGTTTAATAATCTCTTGACGTGGAGCAACCATCTGGCATAAATTATTTTTCTCACTTAAAATCCTGAAACTAGCTATACTCACCACCTCGACAATCTCTTTTGCAATAATCATCCCCTCCCCTCAATCTCCCCTCCCCCTTACTACCCATCCCCTCCCTTCGATCTCCCTTGCCCTGCCCTACTCGTTCCCTCCGACTTCATTTTCGACCCCCATATCTGATAACGTCATTGCTCCACAAGTTTGTACGTTGTTAGCCTGTCCCTGCTCCAGACCGTCTCCCCTCCCCTCCCCTCCATCTTTGACCAACCTTATTCCCTAATTTCTCCCGCCAGCCTCAATCTATGAGTTCTTCGACCTTGTCTCCCCTATTTTAGAGTCGTGGATTGTTGGTGTTGAAAAGCTTTGCTCGTTGTCTTGGAACTTCTCGACTAGTGGACTAGACGTTTACAGGCGATGGAATGGTTGCTACCAGTAGAAGGGTTTTATGATTTTGACTAATGCAATGTTTATGAAGAATCAGACGATGCCTTACAAACGTATGAGTACTTATGTGGTGAAACAACAAAAATTATAAGGGACTAGAGATTGAGATTGGTAAACTACAAGAACCATTGGCACAATTACCTATCAAGAAATATCATAATTAATATAGCAAGACTAGCAATGCGTTCCATGGCCGTAAGCACACAACTTTTGATTGTGTGTTTCCATTTGTGAGGATGATCCTCTTTCGAAGCAATTGGTTTTGCAGAGCTGTAAAATGTTTTAGACCTAGTTCAGTAGTTTGCAAGGTTGGGAACGAGGATAACAAAATGACATATTTTGATAGTAGTTTTTATAGAAACACCAATTTATCCCCTTAAAAAACCTAATAAGAGGAGTATGGTAACTCCTTATAAAGTCCAGGATGAGTTTGTTCCTAAGCCATGTGGGACTTTCAATACTCCACCTCACATGTGAACTGGTATTTTTAGTACCATCATCGTGAGTAGGTCGCAGGAGCCCATCATCGGTCATAGATTAGCCTGCTCTGATACCATATAGAAACGTCCATTTCTCTCATTAAAAAGGTCTAATAGGAGAAATATGGTAACTCTTTATAAAGTCCAGGATGAGTTTGTTCTTAAGCAATGTGGGACTCTCAATAGTTTTGACAACATAAACAAAGTTGCTTCCCAATCCCAATAGCAAGATGGAAACAATAAAAAGTGATTCTTTCTTTAATGCATTTAGGTCTTTAATTTTGTTTGGTATATGGTGGTTGTGTAGTTGTTGTTTCAAGAGGATATCACCATGGACATGTGGGAATCGTTTGGCAAAGCCCGAAGATTGAAAAAAGATTGCAATATTCCCTCTAGAAAGAAGGCTCCTGGAGGGGAGACGGTCTGACGTAAGGACAAGCCAATAACCTGTGAACTTATGGAACATGAACGTTGTTAGAGGGGAGGGGTGATGTGGGGCAAGGGAGATCGAGGGGAGGACATGGGTGGTGAGGGGCAAGAGAGATTGAGGGGAGGAGATGACTACTGCAAAAGAAATTGTCGAGGGGGAGAGTATAGTTGGTTTTAGGATTTCAAGTGAGGAAAAAACAAAAAAATTGACAGATAGCCACTCTAAGTCAAGCGGGATTACTAAATAGGAGCAACAAATAGGATCTGTAGCATTTTTCATTTTATTTTTTTGGCCTCTGAATCCGTACACTTTTATTTTGTTTTGGTGTACATAGTTTCCCTTTTCGGTATAGAGTTAGCTATGTCTGAATCAAAGCAGATACAACGGGGTGTGATTTGAAGAATGAGTTGAAATGAAATGAGTTAAGGTAAAAAATTAAAAATTAAATAAAATATTATTATAATATTTTTTTTTGATATTTTATATGAAAATTTAAAAAAATTGTAATGATTAAATAAGATGAGTTAAAATCAATCTTAAATTCAAATAAGGATTTAGATAACCGTTTGAATATTTTAAAATATTTATAAATAATAATAAAATAATTTATAAATATTTTAAAATAATTATGCTCCAAACAAACTTCAAGAAATGTGACAAGAAGAGAGAAGGCAAAAGAGTAGCAAAAATAAGAGGCGTAAAGATTTTTATCATTGAATTATAAATATTGTTATAATTTAAGTAAATTATCTGATAACTTAAGAATAATGCTAGATTCCCCGTTGCCGGATCTCGATGGGAGCTACTGCTTCCCTTTTATTTCCTCCGGAGCATTGCTACACAAAAGCCTACACACCACACACCACATATTTTTTTATTTTTTTATATTTTTTTCAAATTTTTTTTTTAATTTATTTTTTTTAAATTAATTAAATTTTTTTACTCATTATCTATATATTAAACATTTGATAAAAGAAAAAAATTTTAAAAAATTTAAAAAGGTATAGTGTGTAGTGTGTAGGCTTTTGTTTAGAATTTTTCTTTCCTCAGTGATCAAAGAAAAATTATTTAATATTATTGTAAATTTTTTGTATTTCTTTTTAAATATTTAAAAATATTAAAAAAAAAAATTGGCCTAACGTGAGCTGCAGCGGTCGCCGTACCATGTCCATAACTTAAATCATTTCCGTTTTCAAAAAAAAAAAAAACTTAAATCATTTCCTATCATTGCAATTAAAACAGAAAAATATTTTGATTTGTTATAATTATGAAGTTGTATCGAAGGAACTGGAAGCAAGACGAGGCTGACGAGCCATATTATACATGCGTGTTTGCAAGAAAGAGATCACTACTCTCTCAGTTTCCAAGCTCCAACCTCCAAATTCACATAGAACTAGCGCTTGTCTCCCCTCGACCTAACCATCATATTTAACGGAGACGGCGGTCCGACGATACCGAATTCCAGCTCCTCCGTACACTGCCACTATTTCGATTTTTATTTTTCACCATTTGGTCTCGCATTTTCTCTCCAGTTTTCTGATTTCTTGATCAAATTTAGAATTCTTGATCTGCGGGAATCTCAATTGGTGAAAAAGCGTTTGGAAAATCTTCGTAAAATATAAAAGGAGATGGCGGGGCAAAATCAAGGGCCCAACATGGATCAGTTCGAGGCGTACTTTAGGAGAGCGGATTTGGACGGCGATGGTAGGATCAGTGGAGCTGAAGCTGTTGCTTTCTTTCAGGGATCCAGTCTGGCCAAACAAGTTCTTGCTCAGGTCGCTCACTTTTTTTAAACCCCAATTTCCATTTCATAATGAATTTTCATGGGTAATTAAGTTATTTGTGCCTCGAATGTGAATGAATGATGGATGGAGTTTACGTTGGAGCTACCTCTTGGTCAATTATGTTTGTCTATATATATATATATGTTTCCGAATTTGGTCAAAGCTGCGGTTTCTGATAATTATTTTGAATAATTGTGGTCTATCATAGTGAGATTTGCTGGTTGCCTGACGGATGCTCTCTCATGAGTTGTCATTGACCTTTAAAATTTTAGTGGTCTCTTCTTGTTAACTTGACTAAAAGGCATTGGGATCAATCTTATGGAATGCAATAGTTTGCCGTAAGTTCTCTATCTACTATGATCTGGTTTGCTTATGCCCATAAATGTATGTTTGGGGGATAACCCGGATAAGGATGCCCTTTATTTGTACTCATTAAAAAAAAAAAGAAATAAATTAGGGCAGGTCTGGCAAGTGGGATGAGACACAAAATTCTCATATCATCATTACAATTTTTTCAAATTCTCATACAAAATATAATAAACAATTCAACTTTTTCAAATCCCAATTCAACTTTTTCAAATCCCAAAACAATAATAATATTAAAAAATAATATTTTAAACTTTCATCTAAAACCAAAAATTCTCATCTCACTATTCAAACCTACCCTCAGTAAGTTAATGTTTGCCTTTATCGGTGAATATTGGATTGACTGACACGAGGGAGGACTTCTATTAGTGATTCTCATCAAGCGGTTATTTTTATCTTGGGATGGTTATTTTTATCTTGGGATGATCATAATTGCATGGAGCATTTGGTGCTAAGCACAAGCCATATCCCAGATCTCAAGCATTTGAGTTGGACATCTTCAACATGGTTGACGAGATAGTCTTGTACTCGCCTACTTTAGTAGGTTTAATTTAATTTTGTGTTGTTATTATGCTTTTGCACAGTGTGGAAGTTGTTTGTTTTGGTGTCTTTTATCTTTTATTCTTTTTTGCTTGTCAGTAAAATCTTCAAAAAGTAAATTTATCTGTTTAACTTCCTTTCTCGAGTAATTTTAAGACCTTGTTGAACATGACTTGCATGTTGATCAACATGTTAGGGATGTACGTTAATTAAAATGTTCGAGATGACTTGCAGATATGGATGCATGCTGATCAGAACAAAACTGGTTTCCTTGGTCGTGTAGAATTTTATAATGCTCTCAAACTTGTAACTGTGGCACAGAGTAAACGAGAATTAACCCCAGATATTGTCAACGCAGCACTATATGGTCCGGCTGCTGCTAAAATTCCTCCGCCGCAAATCAATCTTGCAGCCACATCTGTGCCTCAATTGAATTCAACGGGTGCTGCATCTGCCCCACGGATGGGTGCAGTTGCTCCAACATCGTCTCAAAATGTTGGCTTTAGAGCACAAGGAGTGCCAAATCCTAGTATGAACCAGCATTATTTTCCTTCTCAGCAAAATCAGTCCATGAGACCACCTCAAGTTATGCCATTACCTTCTGTTACTGCTTCCCACCCATCACAGGGGACTGCTAGTCCAGACCTTGCTAGGGGAGGTAATATGTTAGGTCCCAATGTCCCAAACTCAAATATCTCAAATGATTGGCTCAGTGGACGGGCTGGTTCAGTTCCTAATGGGCCCAGAGGTATTGGTCCATCAACGCCCTTACAGGCTTCACAGCTGCAATCTCCAGTTTCTATGACCTCCCAGCCAACAGCTAATGCCTCTAAAGTGTTAGTTGTTTCAGGAAATGGGTTTGCTTCTGGGCCAAATTCTGTTAGTAGTACTTCTGCCTCTTCTGCCATCACTTCTGTTTCTGCTGTACCTCAACCTTTGGGTAAGCAGAGCTCACTCGATACATTGCAAAGTGCATTCTCAATGCAACCTGTTGCTGTACCTCAACCTTTGGGTTCAACGATGACAGTGTCAGCTCCAGGTTCTTCCTCAATCACGTCATCTGGGATTTCGGCTGGACTTGGAAATCCTACTTCTGACTATATGCACCTTCATTGGCCAAAGATGAAACCATCTGATGTTCAGAAATATACAAAAGTTTTTTTGGACGTAGACATTGACAGGGATGGGAAAATCACTGGTGAGGAGGCACGGAATCTATTTTTGAGTTGGAGATTACCTAGAGGTAAGGATCCTTCAATAGGGAAGTTTGGCTGATATTTCCTTGTGTTGTTGTCTATTACCAAGTTGGCTGATTCTGAAACTGTATTCTCATGTTTATTTCCTAAATATTGCCGTTATGGATTGTGACGCCACCAGTATTCTGTGTTGCACCCAATACTTTCTTAGTTTTATGAGAAGTTGTGGGCAAAACCCCAGTGCATAAGATGTATACCTATTTAAACATGACTGCCTCTAGAAAGTTGAAAAAGGTAGGATCATGATCACAAAAATAAAGGTCTTACAGAACATTCTTCCACGCTCCAATAGTTAGACCTAAATTCTCTAAAATCCTTAAATTCTGTTAAAAAAAACACAACCGTTGCACCCTATCATTATTAAAGCTTTACTGATACACAAGTGCACATATATATAAAACACGACTTGTTGCACCATATAGTTTTTCACCCAACCCTTCTGATCATGTGCTTTTTGATAAATAGTTAATTAAAGCATTATTGTTAGGAATAGAGCATTAAAAAAAAAAGAAGGGAATAGAGCATCCAAAGTGATAAAATAATAGTGGTATTATATTGTGTTTCAGACTTTCAGTACTTATGCTGTATTTCAGTACTAATAAGGATATTCTTCATTGATTGATATTTTTGTGGCTATCGTTATCTCTTTACATAGCAGAATGCGGCCTTTTCTCGATGCTACCTCAAGTGTAGTGCATAGTTTAGACGAATTGAAACCACGGAATTATATGTGGCTTGTCCCCAAAAAATTATTTGGATCGTTGTTCAAGAAATATTTTTTTGGTTACTAATCGCTTACAAATTGATTGGGAACAAATGATTTTTTTTATAAGTAAAGGTGCCCCATTTTATTAAAAAGTGCTGGGGTTTCTACTTTAAATATTCTTAATTTCTCAGGAGATGTAAGTCTTGTTTGGGAACCAGCAATTTCAGAAAAATATCAGTTTTTTATTTTATTTTTATTTTTATTTTTATTTTTCACTTTCTATCCAAACATATTTTACATGCCAAAAACATTTTTTCATCTCTCAAAATTAATTTTCATCTAGTCATTTGTATTTCTTTTCATGATTTTTTTATAAGTAAAAATATTATATATATATATATATATATCTCAATTTTCACAAAACTAGAAATATCTCACAAAAATCTCTCTCCAAACATCATTTAAATGGACCACAGTTTTTTCAAACTCCAATTTTCTCAATCCAAATATATTTTCTATGGCCAAAGAATTTTTTAGGAAATTCTTTAATCCAAACAAGCCTGTTGTCTCTATTTTCAGGTATTTGGTAAATGCAATTCACTTTTGCTACAATCTTTTGGCAGTTAAATCCTGCAGTTCCATTTAAATTGCTTGGCTATTGATTTGCATTATGAAGTTCTATATATGTTATGAAGGGAAATTTAGGAATGGCCAAGTTTCATCTTTTTGCTAAGACATCTGTCATGCCGTAGAATGAAGGTGCCACTAGAATTTACTAATGATTATATTAGAAGAATTCTTCTTTACTGGACTTTGTGTTCTTGTAATGGAACTGATGTGAGTACTTCTTCTGAATTCTTCTTCTTGGACAAGCTTACTGAGGACTTGGTTGTAGTCTAGGATTACATATGCCCAATAATGTCTTTGTTGCCTTTTTCAGAGGTCTTAAAGCAGGTGTGGGACTTATCCGACCAGGATAAAGATAGCATGCTGTCTTTGAGGGAATTTTGCTTTGCTCTCTATATGATGGAAAGATACAGGGAAGGCCGCCCTCTGCCAGCTGCTTTGCCACCTAATGTCATGTTTGACGAGACACTGCTGTCTATGACAGGTCAATCCAAGGTCCCTTATGGGAACGCCGCTTGGGGCCCCAGGCCTGGTATTAATTAGAACTGCTTTAAATATTCTTAATTTCTTCTCTCGTGCCATACAGATTTTTCTTGATGAAGCGTTTGGTTCCATACTTAGGTTTTGGACAGCAGCAAGGGATGCAAGGTGCCCGGCCGATTGCATCTGCAACTGGTTTGAGGCCTCCAATGCAGGTAAGTGCCCCCCAGGCTGATAGTGTATTGCAATCCAATCAGCAGAAATCTGGAGTGCCTGCATTGGAGGATTCCTTTGTAAACCAACTTGATACCAGAGGACCAAATTCAATGAACTCAAAGCCTCCAGAGGCAACAACTGCTGGGAAAAAGGCATCTTTTCTGTCCTTTTGGTTGCCTTAACATAGAAGTATTTGAATTATGAATGTGTGTGGTGAAAAATTATTCATGCCTTACAGGAATAGTTCTTAAGAAAAACACAAGAAAATAGACACCACTTTTTGTTTTTTTGAAAAGTAAAAAGATTTTCGTTATAAGTGTGAATGGCGCAATCCAAGTACAACGAGATGTGTAAAAGAAAACACTTTTAGCTTAATGAACCAAAAAAGTATGGCAATGGCACATTCTCATTGTAAGAAAAAATGACGTGGAAGCATGTGTATTTTTTATTTAATTTTGATAAGTAAGAAAATTTATTAATCCACATAATTAGGCATAACCCAAGTACATAGAAATGATACAAAAACTAAAGCTGGAAAAACAGCACTAAAGGCATTAAGACTAGTCCCATCCAACACAATAACCAAAGCCCAAAGTAACAACGTATGAAAGAAAAAATCTCTAGTCCCTCCCAACAAACATTCTCTATTGTCAAAACAGCCCATTTCCCTCATTCCAAATACACCACATAAGGCATAAAGGTACCATCTTCCACACAGCCGCATGTGTATGTAATCAATTACTTTAGGATTTCAGTATAACCACTTTTTTTAAAATCAAATTAACTCAGAAAGTGCGCTCAATTTTCTCCCATGTCCCCCTTCTTGAAAAAAAAAATTGTCAAAAAGATTGTTTTAAGATTGTAGTTATTTTTTCCTATAATCGTTCCTCTTCTTTTGCTTTCCTACTGGATGGTTTAGATCAAGATGTTACTTATAGTCTGTGACTACTGCAACTTTTTAACTTCAATAGTGATTTATTATATCGTATGTTTTTTTAGTGCTTTTAGTGTTTTTAGTCTACTTTCAGTATTCGTGAACTTTCTGAGGGGTATGAAAATACTTTCTTTATTTATGGTAGGTTGAAGAAACACAAAACGTGATATTGGATTCTAAAGAGAAGCTCGAGTTCTACCGCACCAAAATGCAAGAACTTGTGAGTTATTTTTGTCTTATTCGTTTGCTTCTAGTTTTTTTCATTAATAATCAACAGTTGTTTCCTTTTTATATAATTGTAGTCAAGAACTGGTTCAGGCTAGGCCTGCAGGGAATCGGAAAGGCGTGATGCTTTACTTTATGTGTGGAATGGTTGGTGATGCTAGAACGTCAATGTAGGTTAAATAAAGAAGTTTACAGAAATACTCAACCGAGTTGCAGTGAAAGGATTCTGTACCAACTTGGATCTTTATTCCAAATTCAATCGGAATGATGAAAAAAGTTAAAATAATTGAAACAAATTGCTGAAATTACTGTTGGAATTTAATCATGAAATAACCACTTTGTCGTGACATTATTGGGAGCTTTAATATGTTACCTTGTATAGTTTACCACAGTTACGTATACCCTTAAATGGTGCAACCGTGAAGCTATTGGTGAACCATTTGCTACTTGTGTTTTCTTTTTCATTCTCTTAGTTGTCTTTGTTCATGTTTATTCTCTGGTATCAGGTTCTATATAAAAGCAGATGTGATAACAAACTAAATGAGATCACAGAAAGGGCATCTACTGATAAGTGTGAGGTACCCTTTAAGATGTAAAGAATTGTGCTGCAGTCACCTGACAATAATTAGATTCTTATTTTATTTCTGTCAATAATGTTTATTGCAGGCAGAATCTCTGGGTTCGAAATATGAAGAGAAGTACAAGCAAGTGGCAGACATAGCATCTAAGTTAACCATTGAAGAGGCCAGATTTCGTGATATTCAGGTAAATGGGCAATCTTCACTTTTATATAATGAGGGCCTGGAGTTGCTTATGAGACAGTGTGACTATGGGCTTATTGAACAGCCAATGTGTTTTGTTATCGATTGTACTTATTTTTTATGAGTGATCCAACTGAGCCTAATAAAACATAGTTATGAAGATATGAGATACTACAGCAATGTGTTTTTGTCTCATTGCTCAATTAGAGCCATAGTTGCTCCTACATCAATTGTGGTTGTGGTGTTTTCCCTGACAGAATTGATGGCCTTTTCAGCTCCCTCTGGTTACTGCCTCTCTCTCTCTCTCTCTCATTGGTAGTTGAGACATTAAGTTCTTGCTAAGGTGGAACTCAACTTGTATCTTATCATCTATGCTTAATTTTGTCAGTTTCTTCTTCCACTTATTATGCTCATTTTATTGAGATGATTCTCTTTCGTTTTTGTTTAGGGCTTAGTAGAAAGAAAAGGATTTTTCGTTTTTTTTTTTTGGGGGGGGGGGGGGGGGGGGGGGGGGTGGGGATTACAAGTAATAACATTTATGGATAACACTGCTAAACATACTAATTCTATCTTGAGCTGCAGCCCATTGGTGACATTCATTCCCTGATCAAGAATTTGTACCTTCAAGTCCTTTAAACATGGATTTTTAATAGAGTTCTATCTCAAGTAAGTATTTTGTATGATTTTGAATTTTACTTGATTTACTATTAGGAGAGGAGGGTGGAGTTGCATCAAGCAATTGTTAACATGGAACATGGAGGCAGTGCAGATGGTATCCTTCAGGTACGCCTACCCAAATTTCTATGATGAGTCAATGGAGACTCCTTTAAATCTTGTCCAACACCATTGCATTTGCTACTTATATAGGTGCGAGCTGACCGTATTCAATCAGATCTTGAGGAGCTGCTGAAGGCTCTAACTGAACGTTGCAAGAAACATGGATTGGATATTAAGTCGACTGCATTGATTGAGCTTCCAATTGGTATTTTCAGTCCCATGTTAACTGTTTGTTTAGACTCATCGTGCAGCTTCTTTAAAAATGCAATTCCTTGCCTTTTTCAATGTCTTGCTATTTACATTTAGAACACTTTGCTGCTGTGCCGAGATATATGATTCCTTTAAATGTAACCATAGTAATCCAAATTCTTGAAACCTGTTTTAGAACGCAGGTTTTATTTTAAGTTAATTATTTTTCCAAAAAAAAGCATTGAATAGGATACAGGGTTCCACAACTTCCATTTATTGTTTAACTTTGAAGACTTTAACAGAGATAATATTACTTATAGTGGGTTTTAATGATCAGCCACCATATCCTGGGTGGAGTTTTGGGGAGAGGAAAATTGTATCAATTTTTTTTGCATACATGTGTATATATATGAATTTCTCCATGAAGTGTGAGGATTTCATCCCCCATATTAGTATTTGATCAGAAATGTGCACCTGAATGACCTTTTATATAGAAACCTCTTATTGTTTCTCCTTTGGCGGTTCAATGGGTAAATTCGCTGGGTTTTTGAGGGTTTTGATGCAACTAGCTCCGATTGATATGCATGGTGGGCCTCCAAGACAAATAAAAAAAGTAGTCAATACCGTGTGCAGGTAATGTTTGCCGAATATGTTGAGGAAGCAAATGTCCCACGTTGCTATCCAATTTCTGAAATAGGCTACTTTGTTGTTTCTACAACCCCCCGTTCTCTCTCTCTCTCTCTCTCTCTCTCTCTCTTTTGGGGGTGGTGGTAGGAGTAGCCACAGTTTATTGCCATTGCTCCTGTACTTAAAGGGCAATACTTTTTTGATAAACTGAAAATCGTATATGGTCATTTTGCATGATTAATTTTGAAGGTTGGGAACCTGGAATTCAAGAAGGAGCAGCTCTTTGGGATGAAGAGTGGGATAAGTTTGAAGATGAAGGTATGCCTCCTGCTTCCTACCTTTTTAAAAAACAAAACAGTAGTTGCTTACTTTTTCTGTCTCCAGTTAATGCTGTCAGCTCTGCATATCATTTTAAGAAATTGAGTAATTTGGCATACCTATTAAAAAGAATTATTTATCAAGGTGGGTATACCTTTTGAACTTTCAGGTTTTGTTAATGATCTCACTCTTGATGCAAAAAATACTTCCATCTCTCCAAGACCAAAATCTGCATCTGTTCACATGGAAAAATCGTATGGTGATGATAGTTCACCCCATGATTTATATGCTAATGGAAAGCCAGGCAATTCTTTGAGCCCTGAACCTGCCTTTGAGAGTGAATCTGCTTATTCCCACAGTGAAGATGAATTGGCCAGAAGCCCTCGGGATAGTCTGGCTGGAAGGACTCAATTAGAGAGTCCATCTCAAGAATTTTCAGATGTTCATTATGGAAAAGGTTTCGAAGCAGATACAGAAACACATAGGTATAGGCGTTGATTCATGCCTTTATTTCAACTAATTTGCAGTTTCATCTCTTTCTCTAGTGCTCACTGTGTTCACTCATATATGGTGACAGAAGTTTTGATGAATCGACGACATGGGGTGCCTTCGACAATAATGATGACATGGACTCAGTGTGGGGATTTAATACTACCACTATCAAGGTGAGCCAAAACCTCCTTTAGCACATGGAGATGTGTTTGGGCATTTTCCCATTAGGTGTGTCTAATAAGAGCAAAAGGTGAAAAGATGTGTGTTGTTTATAAGCTCCCTAGGATTTTGTTATTTTATCAAAATTTTCCTTGAATTTATGCAATAACTTAAAATTTCTCTGTAAGGCATGCGACGGCCATGCCCAATGGAAAACTGGTTCTTCCATATCAAATGGAAATACTTGGACAGTTCCAACAACACAGGCTTCACCACAATGTGATTTTGTAATCTCTTAACATTCAGTGCTTCGATGAATCTCATACCTCAATCTATACTTGCACTTGACAGATGTCATTGTCCACATAACATATGCTGCCCTCCAATAAATGGCACATTGGAAAACCTAAAGTTTGCACCCTTAGAGTGCACACACATCTACATTCTAACTGTTCAATAATACATTAGGATGCCTATCTACAGTTGGGGATGGATGGAAGAACCTGCCTTGCTGTATGATGCATCAAAGGATTCATCCCTACTTATTCCGAATTTGTTTATTTTCTTGTGTTGACCTGACTTCTAGGCTGACTAACTAACTATTTAATACATTAGGATGTTCTTGTATAAGATCAAGATTCCACCGAGGGAAAGGGTTTGAGGTCAAGGAAAAATAACTATTTAATACATGCTTTTGACTGAAAGTGTTTTGGTCGACATGTAAAACAGTTTCAAGGCTATTGATCTATTCCATTCGAAGAGACAACACACTTCTTTTAGGATTGTCCTCATTGGACAATCCAAGACTAGGAATGTATTTGATTCTTGACTGTCTTATTCCAAAGCTTTATGATGCTACAGTGTGGTTTCTGCATTCCAACTATATAAGATGCTACTATCATGGCAGACTGCTTGTTCACATATTTGCTGTCAAACCACTTTTGTTGCATATGGTATCTTGTTATAATGCATGATGTTGAATTCCCTGCCCATGATTCCTGCAGTACTCGGATAATGAGAAGCACAAAGATATCTTTAGATCTAGTGACTTTGATGTAAAGCCAGTAAGAACAGGGTCCTCACATGCAGAAAGCATCTTTCCGACAAAGAGCCCATTTATGTTTGAAGATTCTGTTCCGGGCACTCCGATGTCCAAGTTTGGAAATTCTCCAAGGTACAGTGAGGCGGGGGATCACTTCTTTGACAACTCCACAAGGTTTGATTCCTTTAGCATGCATGACGGCGGATTTTCGCCACGGGAGAGGTTTACAAGGTTTGATTCCATGAGCAGCAGCAAAGATTTCGGCTATGGTGGTGACAGGCTCACAAGGTTTGATTCTATGAGCAGCACCAAAGACTTCAGCCACAGTGGTGCTGGTGCATTTACTTTTGATGACACAGACCCCTTCGGATCCTCTGGCCCATTTAGGGTCTCATCAGAGAATCAAACGCCGAAAAGAAGTTCGGATAATTGGAGTGCTTTCTAGCTGGCAATTTACCTAGCTTTTGTACTGCCTCCCTTCTATTCCCCAAATTTTTTTTTTCGAGGTGTTAATGGTAGCCATTTTTTTGTAGTAATGTATAGCTTGGAATTAAATCCCAACACTAGTATTTTTGTATGGTTTGACCATGGCCTTATATTATGTCGAGGACATTCTGCTTCATATTTTTTCGGGATGAAAGAGCGCACGAATTGTTAAAAAAAAAAGCTTGTTCTTTAAGGTTTAAACGACAAACGCTGGATCGTTGAAATCAATATGACCGGCACTATATGCTGTTCCAGAAGTAGCTTTAGTTCAACTTTCTTGTGGCACCGTCTGGACAATTCTGGTAAATGGGATCTTAGTTTGGGGTTAATCTTACCTCGATGTCCTTCGATTCTCTTTTTAACTAAAATACCGACGCAGATTCAGCTCTTCAACACACGAAGTTTTGAACCCCACTCGGTCTATGACACAGGTCCGTAATTTCAGATAACTTTTAGGGACTCAATTGTCATTGCAAAACGAAACTGGTTCGGGTTATAGTATTTTTCGGGTTAGGCCCAAGGACCGACTTTCGAGTTTCGACGACATTCCACTCCACGACTGGTCGTCCCCTGAAAAACAAAGCAATGAACGGACTGAAAAATTGAAAATGGCGCTGCAGCTTAGGCTAGCTCGGTCACTCTGATTCTCTCTTTCTTCCGTATTGTGTTATAGTCGGCAGTCGGAGACAGTCATGGAGGCGATGGTGAAGAAATATCAGCAAAAGTTCAGAAAGGTTAGGGACGAAATGAACCGTTGGGACGAGCTTCAATGTCGCTTAATTTCACAGTTCAGGAACGCCTCCTCCATCATCGAGAGGCTCCAGGTCGTTCTTGCGCCAGATGGTTCCACGTTTTATACACTGTCCTATATATATATATATATCTCAATTTTGTTTTATACAGAATGTTAAATTTTGGGCGTCGTTATCAGGTGCTTCAAGACCCTAGCAATTATGGTGCTCTGAATTGTATCGACGGCATCAGAGACGAAGTGCTGAGAAAGCAGATGGAGTCTTTAGAAATAAATTTGCTTTCTATGAAGAGAACCATGTGAGTTGGCCCCCTGCTTCTTCTTTTCATTTTTTTTTTCCGATTCGTGTTTGGGCGACTGATTAGCGAGGATTAAAGATGGGCATCGGTCGTTTGATAGATGTACGTAGAGACCATAGGAGTTTAGTGGCAATGAATTGAGCAACCACTTTGTATGCGTATCAATTCTTAAACTTCTAGCCACTATATTTAATTAAATTGTTCAGAGTTTGCGACTCAGCATTTACCCTAGAGGATTCTTATTTTTTGCTTTATTCATTACACCTAAGTTCTATAATTGTTTCAGGGAGGAGTTTCATGGTATTGTTTTTTCAATTGAGAAGATTCATCGAGACAGTAAACAGCAAATTAAAGGTGGTTCCAGTAAGCCAAATGCAAAGCAACTGCAGCAACGAGTTGGCGTAAAACCCAGCCTTGTTGATTGCTTGGATGGGCTTTTGGTTCTTTATGACATGCACCATTCAGAGTATGGAACTTTTCTGTCTGTGAACTCTGGAACATGTCCTTTATGATTTATGGTCCTGTATTGCTGCTAGACAAAGATTTTGATTATCAATGACTTGCCTGCTTTTTGTTTACAGGTACCGTCTCAAAGCATCATTGGTTTCAGCACTATCAGCACTTACCTTGAAACCCAGGTACGAAACAGAAAAGAGAAGAAGCTCTAAATATATTTGTTTAACCCGTTCATAATTTACCTGTTCTTGATAATTAGGTCTGCCATATTTGTTCTCAACTATTCTTTATTGCACTTTTGGCTGATGTGTTTATGTTAGCATGTCTTGACTTGTTTTTAGTTGCGTGCTCTGTGTGTATTCTATTGTTCTTCGGCTTTGACATGTATATTGGACTATCTACATTGCAGTGCCAGTGATCTATGTGCTCTCCAGCAGCTCCTGGTTGATCAGCCTAATATCCCCAAAGAGGAAGGTATGCCAGGACAAATGAAGAACATGTCATAGAATAAGGAGCATAATTCTCCTGGTTCAATGTGCAACACATTATGCCCATTTAATAAAATTTTAAACAAATCAAAGAAACATAGGGACAGGATAGATGGAAAAAGATAAACACTCCATTGGCCTTTGATGGGTTCTGCTAGCTGGATTGCTGGGTTTTTGACATTTTTTTAAGAAATCCAGCTGGGAGAACCCACCAATGTCCAAACCAGCAAAATTTACATCTGCTCAGGGGAAAACATATGGTTACTTCACTAACTTTTACAGTTTACTTCCATAATCTGATTGCAGCATTTTTCTTGCAGTTCAATTCATATTTGATATCATATTTGCTGAAGAAATATGTTGATTCCACCGTGGTACAAAATAGCATATCTTGTACCGGGAGTACAAAGTGGAATCATTTTGAGGTTTACTACTGTGATCATCTATCATGCTTGTTGCCTGGTAAGGGAGACTCCATAGAAGCTGTCTGCAGATAGAATCCTCGAGAAATTGGTGCTTGATAGCACAAATAAGGCAGTCAGAATTCCGTTAGATGACAATCTTATGCGATGATATCCCTGGAAGTGGTGTGATGTATAGGTGTATAGACAAGGGAGGTGTCCGTGATTTTCCTGTATCGGTTGCCAGTTATACTTCGGTCTCTCTTGTATACGTTATATGTACATGGGCTATGCCTATTATTCTCATCAACAAATTATTTGTTAGTTATAGCTAAAACCTGTTTCTGCCAAAACAAACACTGACTTGTAGAAGTCCGATAATATCATAATGATGAGTTGGGAGCCTTTATATAGTACTTCATTTCGACATGTTTATTCTTCAAGTCTTTATTATTCGTTTTATCATACCATAATCATATGTAGCAACCTTGGACCAACAGGTAGCACCGTGGCAGGTTTAACTTGCAGCCCTTGACAGGTTTTTGTATCAGCCGCCCAAATAAGATAGGAAAAACTTTGACTTTATAAACAAAAAAAACTTGACTTTTGACTTTTTAAACAAAAAAAAACTTTTGGAAATCGGATTTGGTCAATACAAGGTTTCATAAGGAAAATCAAGCACTCTCTCACTTTCAATGAAGGTTTTTTCTTTGCCTACTGGAAAACATCATAATAATTAACAAATAGAAGACAATCTGGTTTTGCCCTACATGAAACTGATGTCCAGTCAAAACGAACCACGTTTGAGGCATAATATTTTTCGAGAAAATTGAACGCACGGAAGTGATAAGAAAAAAGTCTCTCTCTCTCTCTCTGTGGTTAACATGTAGCCACCATTGGATCCATTAGTTTATGAAGTCAAAGCAATACTTGTTATAGGTTCTGAGCCAAAAAATAATAAAAAATAATAATAAAGAAAGAAGACTTGGAACTGGACTAGATCATCTTTGAAAGGGGACTTCAAAGTTGTAGTGCTGGTTCTTAGCTTTAGTTCATGACATGGTCGTACATAATTTAGTTCAATGTAAAGCTTAGTCATTACATATCTAATATCTGGCCAATTTTTGTGCTCTATATTCTATGGCAAACGTAGGAGAAATTAAAAAATGAGTAGCTTTTGAAAAAGAAAATAGAGAAATTCCAAAAGGTGAGAGTTCTTTGTTATCAAGGTGTTGGTATTTTTTTAATAATAAATGGTATTTATTCGTAACCTTTTTTATTCTTGAATTTTGAAGAAAACTTTTACAACATCTTTTATTTCCAAGTCATTTTTAAGTTCTGAACGGTTAGTGCTTTTATGGGTTTTATTTCCAGCACCTGTTTTATACCATTTGATCTTGTTTAAATATTTGTGAGGCAATAAAGAAAGAAAGCCGTTGGGTTGGGTGTTAATTCAATACGGTTTTAATTTATATTTAAATCTTTTTTTAAATGTAAATTTTTTAATTTTATATTTGTTTACGGCATTAAAAGCTTGGAATCAAGAGTCATTACTGAAACTTCCGACGTTTAGATTTTAAAAATGGTTGTACGAGAAGTGCACTGATATGCACATGTAGAAATAAGCTCCAAGTGGTTTTCAAGTAGCAAGTTGGCTATTTGATTTGCTGTTCGTTTCGAGTATTCATTTTGGTGTGACTTTTTCGCATGAGATAAAGAAAAGATAACATAAAATGTATAGATAATTTTGAGAGTATTTTCTAGATGAAATAGACGTATTCTTTGAGTAGAGTTTTGAGCTCAACCACTTGTGGAAAGTAGGTTTGAGTTGTACGACGATAAGTTGAGATGTTGTATCCTAGATGAGACAAGTCAAGAAGAGTTTTGTTGCATCAATTCATTTGAAAAAGAATTATATACTGCAGAAGGTTTGAATCTCTTTAAAAAGAACGAGATTTATGTGCTTCAGTCCAAATTGATTTCATCTTAATTTTAATTTTATTTTAATTTTAATTTTATTATGTGTATTTTCACCAAAACAAGGTAAATAAGTTTAAGAAGATGGAGAAAACATGTGAATACAAAAAATTTGGATTTTATTGGTGATCAAAAGTAGTCGAAAAACACATTAAAATTACCGCGATTACTTATTTCTAGTTAAATTTTACTCATTGGACAGTTGTTGCAATTGTCTACAACCAATTGCGATTTCTCAGTTGACTTTCTGACTTAAATGGAAAAAGTTTTTTTGCAGCGCTATTATACCGCCACAAATGGTATAAAAAATGGCCAATGAAGATATGCACACAAACTTAATTTTGCCGCCGGTAAGAACTTGACTTTTTGTGTCAAATAATGATTGCTGCCAAAAGGGTTTCCCATAAAATATTCTAACTGGAATTGGTTTATTGCGTCAAGTTATTATCGCAAGTAAGAGTTATTGTTGTCAACAAAATTTTTTCAAGGCTAAAAGAGCAACGCCGCAACAAATGTGTGCGGGAAGATAAAGTCACAGCACAAAAACTTTTTAGATAATTGTTATGACTTTTTCGACAGTGAAGCTTGGTCGCAACGATGTTTTACCTATCGTATTTAGTAGCCGCTAAAAGTATTTAGCGATAATTTTTCACGCCGAAGTAATTTTCTTATGGCGAGACAGTATCGCCGCTAAAGTATTTGTATGGCGACTTAAATGCAACAGTAACAGATTCTTGACCAGCACAAAAAAATATTTGACGAGAAAATGCACTGCTAAAGAGTTTTTGCGACTATTTATATTGGGCTTCTTTCTATTGCCAAAAATACCACATATACAGTATTGTGACCAAAATTTTGTTGCCGGAAAAACTAAAGTACATTATATTCTTTATATAAAGTATGCTAGTCCTTCCTAACAAATATTACTTCCCAATCAATCAATAAACAATAATGTCATCACATTAATTCGAATTGGCATATTCACCAACCGGCTTTCAATATAAACAATAATAAAGAGTACTTTGGTTTATGATGAAGGCAATATCCAACGTGCATTGAAAATTCCCTGGTATAATATTCAAGAGTACATGAGAAATGTTTTTTTGACTTTTTGTATTATTGTTGCTAAAAATTGTTATGGCGGTTTTCCAGTCATTGCAAAACTTTTTCCAAACACAACCCTCATCTTTTCATACTAGCACGATCTCATTTTTTGCGGCACTATCATACCACTCCAAATGGTATAAAAAAATACCGAAGATATGCACACAACTTAATTTTGCCACCAATAAGAACTTGACCTTTTGTGTTGAATAATGATCGCTGTCAAAAGGCTTTCCCGTACAATACTCTAGTTGGAATTAGGGCTGTAAAATGAACAGGCTACTCGATAGGCAGCTCGAGTTCGACTTGATTAAACTCGAAATCGATTCGAATCGAATATTAAATAGGTTGTTCGTAAACATAGAATTATGCTCGATTATTAAACGATACAAACTCGTATAAAACTCGACCGACTCGATTAATGTTCATGAACAAACTCGTATAAAGCTCGACTTGTATATATTTATACATAATAACATATATAATATCCAAAAGTTAGATATATATATATATAAATATATATAGATACTATAGATATAATTTAGAATATTCATAATTATGTATATAGAGTCTTACTTATAACCCACTACATATACTATAGATAAATTTATATATTAACTTATAGTCTTATAAAACTACATATACTATATAAATTTATAATATTAAATTTATTAGCATCTATTAAGTTTATTATATTAACATATCATATTAGTATATGTATTATAGTTTATACATATGGTGGTGTATTAATAATTTAATAAATATATAGTATTATAATTAATATATAACTAGTAGTATAGTTTGGTATAATATAACATTATATATTTAATGATATACTTATATACATATGGTGTTGTATTAATAATTAAATAAATATATAATATAATAAATTAATAACTTATTATATTATATAGTGTTCGTAACTTAGTATTAGAATCAATAATAATACAATTAACTTATATAATATATAAGAGGCTTTTGGATTCGTTGGATCTGTTTGGAGCCGTTAGATTTGGTTGAAGAATCATAGCCGTTAAAGCTGCGGTGGTATAAAAGAGACTTTTTACAGCCTCAGACCCTCAGTTCTAACCCTAGCCGCCCATCCTTTCACTCTGTCCTTCACGCTTCTGCAGATTGCCATTTCACTTTTACGTTTCACTCACATCTCACTTTCTCTCAGTCCTCAAACTCATCGCGATTGGCGATTCCCTTCCCTGATACGATTCAATGAAGCCTTGAATCAAGGCTTCATTCTTGAAGGTTCTGTGTCTGGGACTGGGAGTCTGCGATTTGTCAAAACCCTCACAGATGGAGGCGTCGGCCGGTTTTGTTGACTGCAATCTCAATCTCAGAGATGGTAGTCAGGCCTCGACAAAGGGGTCATTAAATGCTAGCATTTATGACTCCCAAGTCCCAACCAACTATATCTCTGATTTCGTTGTTCATATCTCTCTGGTTCGATGTTTGGTTTGTCTATTAGTCAATTGAGTAGGTTATTTTCATGTTTTGTATAGATTTCGTTGGGAAGTTTGGAGATGTGGTCCTTGACCCGTTTACTCGATTGGAAGTTTAGGGTTTTGCTTGATTTTATTGTTACTGTTCATGTTTCTAATTATTATAGTATTTTTTAACCTCTAGTTCTCTCATAACTATTTCACAATTGTAGTATTGTAGATCTGTGTTTGTTTTTTCATGTTTGTGCTTCTATTTGTAAACCCTATGCTGAAATGGTGTGACTCGTGACATCTTCACTGTCTCTATGACATAAGTCTCTGCTTAATGACAGTTCATATATGATATCCATGTATTGTATAGATCTAATTATTTTTTTCATGTTTGTAAATTGTAATTGAAAACCCTAGATAGCCGAAATGGTGTGACATCTTGACTGTCTCTGTGACTCTATCTCTGGTTATGACTTGAAGCCTTACATCTGTCTTAATCTTGTTGTCCTTTGTTACATTGCACTTGCACTATACTATCTGTTTTGAGAATTACTACTGTCATAGTGGAAAATCTCTCAAGTGTTGAGAGAAAAACCTTGTGAAGAAAGAAGTTACAAGGCTAACCGTGTCTTGCTTCTGAAAGTTGAAGCAAAACTTTCAGTCCACAACATTGTGAGTAATACTTATTCTTGCTTGATTTGGTTCTTAGTTTATGTCTGTTGCAAATATGAAAACATGCTTTCTTTAACATGTTTTTTTGTTTATGTGTTTATAATCTGTTCTGTAGGGTGTTTATAAACTGTTATGTTATGTGCTTATGTGTTTATGAAATGTTGTTCTGTGTTTATATGACTATTTACTATTATGTGTTTATAAATTTTTCTGTTATGTAACTTCTGTGTTTATGTGTTTAAGTTCTATTCTATTCTGTGTTGATGTGTTTATGAAATGTGTTTTGTGTTTATCCAATATTTTCTATGTCTGTTGTTTTTGTTCTGTTATGTGTTTATCCAATATGTGTTGTATTGGTTGATTAATCTTATTCAACCTGTCCTCTGTTTATGTTCTTGCTTCAAGTATTTAAATATGCTTTCTTGAATCTGTTTTGTTCTGTTATGTGTTTATCCAATATGTTCTAATTTGGTTGATTAACCATATTCAACCTGTTCTCTGTTTATGTTCTTTCTTGAAGACTTAAAGTATGCTTTCTTGAATCTATTTTGTTGATTTTAAATTATTATTTATGGTTTTTACTTCAACTATTTAATTATGCTATTTTTTAACATGATTTGGTTGATTAATCATATTCAACCTGTTCTCTGTTTATGTTCTTGCTTCAAGCCTTTAAGTATGCTTGCTTGAATCTGTTTTAGTTGACCATAAATTATTATTGGTTGGTTCTTACTTCAAGTATTTAATTATGCTGTTTTTAACATGATTTGGTTGATTAATCTTATTCAACATGTCCTCTATTTATGTTCTTGCTTCAAGTATTAAATATGCTATCTTGAATCTGTTTTGTTCTGTTATGGGGTATTAATCATATTCAATCTTTAATTATGTCATCTTTAACATGTCTTGCTTGCTTAATCTTGTCTAATCTGTCTTGTGTTTATGTTCTTGCTTCAACTATGAAATGTGCTAGTGTTTATTATGTTTTGGTTGATAAATTTTATTCAATTTGATCTATGTTTATGTTGTTGAGGTGCCTTGCTTCTGGAGGCACATCGAGCCACTAAGGCAAGATTGTATACTAAAACTGTTCGAGTCAAATTAGTTTGACTTTAACATCTGTTTTAGTTGATATTAATCAACTATATCAGCCTTTCCTTCTGGAGGCACATTGAGCCATCAAGGCAAGGCTGTATAACAAAACTGTTGGAGTCATATTATTTTGACTTTAACATCTTTTAGTATCCTTGCTTCTGGAGGCACCTTGAGCCACCAAGACAAGGTTATTTTGATTTTTGGTCGATGTCTTTATGCTTATTGTATGTTTCTGGTTTTGTGTTTTCAAAATATTAGATCCTAGCAAATGGGTGATCCAGTGAATGAAGTTCATCCGGTAGAAGAGTATGAAAATGAAAACTCGATTGGGATTAGCTTAGTAGAACCCATATCTGATAATGATGGAGACACTGCAAATACTCAGGCCCCTAATACTGTGTCTACTGAGGGCCCTTCCATAGAGGTGCAAACAGTAGCCTATGAAAGAAAAAAAAGAAAGAGAACTTCTGATGTATGGAATGATTTTGTCGAGGTTGAAAGAGATGGGGTTAAACAGCCTCAATGTAAGTGGTGTAAAACTTTGTTTAAAGCTTCTCGATCAAGTTCTACAACTACACTACGTAGGCACTTAGTAACCTGTTTACCATACATGGGGTCTAAGAATAAACAAAAAGTCTTAGCAGTTGAGTCTAAGGAGGCAGATGGAAACTTCACTGTCTCGAACTTTACCTATGATCGTAGTAGGGTCCGAGAGCTTGCTGCTCATATGATACTTTACCATGAATATCCCTTCTCTTTAATGGAGCATGTGGTATTTAATAAATTCATGAGTGCAAACACTCCATATTGGGAAAAAATGTCACGGGCTGTTGCAAAGAAAGAATGCATGAGAACTTATGAGAATGAAAAGTCAAAGTTGAGGGGTTTGCTTAAACATGTGAATAAGGTTCATATCACAACTGACATGTGGACTTCCTGTCAAAAACTTTCATATATGGTAGTGACATGTCATTTTATAGATGCTGATTGGCATCTTCAGAGGCGTGTGTTGAACTTTTGTAATGTGCCACCTCCACATACTGGCCTTCTTATTGCTGATGCTTTAGAAAAGTGTTTCCAAACTTGGGGGATTGAGAATAAAATTAGTTCAATTACTGTTGACAATGCTAGTTCTAATGATGTTGCCATTCGGATCTTGAAAGATGATTTTAGGTTGAAGAAAACATTGAGTGTAGGTGGGAAACTATTTCATGTACGTTGTTGTGCGCATATAACAAATTTACTTGTACAATATGGACTGGGGGAGATTAGGGATATTGTTGATTGTGTAAGAGATGGTATAAAATATTTGGTAGCATCAGAGAATAGGCTAAAACAGTTTAGTGAAATTGCAAAACAGTTGCAATTGCCTTCAAAGAAACTGATTTTAGATGTGCCTACAAGATGGAACAGCACTTATTTAATGTTGGATGCTGCAATTCAGTTCAAAGAAGTTTTTCCTAGATATGGTGATAGAGATAGATGTTTTGAATGGGTTCCAACTGTTGAAGAGTGGGGGCAAGTTGAAAATGTTTGTCAACTACTAGCTATTTTCAATGAAGTCACCAATATTGTATCCGGAAGTGATTACCCAACAGCAAACTTGTTTCTTTCTGAAGTTTGGAGAATGAAAGACATCTTATCTAAGAAGGGTAGAGATGAGAATGAGTACATGAAATCAATGGTAAGGAAAATGAGTGCTAAGTTTGACAAATATTGGGGGGAGTGTAATCTATTGATGTCAATAGCTGCGGTGTTAGACCCTAGATTCAAAATGGTCCTGATCCAGTTTTGTTTTCCTTTAATTTATCAAGTGCCGGACGCTGAACAAAATATTGATCATGTCTCTCAAGTGTTGCATGAATTATATGATGAGTATGTTCATGAATACAATTCAACTCTTGAGGCACAAAGAGAGCAGGATAATGCTCGAATGAATGTATCTGGTTCTTCCTCAAGTATTGGGACTGGGAGAAGCATGCAGAGTGGCCAGTCATTATTTAAATCTTTTGTTAGAAGTGTTGATACCGTGCAGCCTAGTAAATCAGAACTGGACAATTATTTAGAGGAGAGTATATATATCTGTGAAGAGGGTTCAGATGCAAGTTTTGATGCCTTGGATTGGTGGAAAACAAATAGTCTGAAATTTTGGACTTTGTCCAAATTGGCCCGAGATATATTAGCTACCCCAATTACCACAGTTAGCTCAGAATCAACATTCAGTGCAGGAGGCAGAGTCATTGATCCTCATCGAGCGTCATTGTCAACTGAAACTGTCCAGATGTTGTTATGTGGGTCTGATTGGATTAGAGCATTATATGGGCTTAAAAGATCATCAACAAATTCTGTAAGTGTCATATATTTATTTTAACTGCCTATTATTAGTTTATTATTTTATTATTTTATACTTACTTTTATTAATTTATTTACAACAATACTAACTACTGTTTTTTTCTTGTCAATAGAAGGATGTTCCATCAGAAACTCAGATTCTGTTGCCATAGCCATAGGCCCATACAGACTCAAATTCTGTTTTTTTGGCATCTTTAATCTATGGAACATTTGGGCAGTTCTCTAGTTTTATCTGGTCTGTTTTGGTTAATCTATACGATTTGCTATATGATATTTGGACAGTTTACTTTGTAATATTATTTTGTCAGTTTGGCTGTTCAATCTGATATGAGTAATGACAGTTCAGGTAATTTCTAAGTTCTAAATCTTCACCATCCAGATTTCCTACATTTATTTAAATGGCAAATTAAATTTTGCATTGCAAACATCCCTTGACAATATTTTCAAGTTAAAAGTACTTGAGTAATTTTGCAAGGGAATAAATATTATATTAATGTTTTTTACATGTATTAGTGTGTGCAGGTTGTCCTGTGGTGATTTTGTTCAAGGTTGGGTCCGAAATTGTTTACTTCTGTCATGGTGAACTCAGATTTTGTATAAGTTTGGTAATTTCTAGTCATTGTGATTTTGTTGGTAATTAAGGTAATTTTGTTTAACAAAAATTAGTGAACTTTTGTATGCCTATTACTACTGCAGCCTGCTGCTTTATATATCTTCTGTCATGTTGATTTTGTTTTGGTAACTGCATGAGAACTTATTAGTGAATGCCTTTTGTTTCATGAGAACTTGTTTTGATAACTGCATGAGAAGATTGTGTGACTTGTGTCGTACTCTTTTGGTTGTTTTGGTAACTTGGTTCAATCTGTCTTGCTTGTTTGGCTGTTTTGGTTAGATCTTTGGCAACTGCTTGTGGTATTACAATTCAGATGCGGTATATTTTGTTTACCTGCCTGCTAGTTGGGAGATTCTAATCTTCTTGTCTGACTTGTGCCATGCTGTTTTGGTAACTTGCTTCAACCTGTTTGAAATATTCTTTTGTTGTCGACTTGTCTGGCTGTTTTGGTTTTGTTTTTGATAGCTGCCTATCTGCCTGCAGACTGTAGTCTGCCAGTTTGCTAATTTTCATGCTACTACCTGCTTCAACTTGTTTTGATAACCTGTTTAATTACTCAGATTTTGGTATTGGTGTACCGTGTACCTAATAAGTTTAGAGATATGCCATTTATTTTTCTTGCAAATTAAGTTTTGCATTCCTGTTAGAAATCCCTTGACAATATACTAAGTTAACAGTACTTGAGCAAGGGATTAAAAATCTGTTAACAAATTTTTTTGTGTATTACTGTATGCAGACAACAGGGCAATAATGTATATGGCTCTGACTTCAGGGCTGCATGCAAAACAGATTGAGGACTTCATTGAATTCAATTTTAGAGCCCATGTTTTGTTTTGAAATTTAATGTACTAAGTTTCATTTCTCAATGTTGTCAATTTACAGTTATTTTTCATTCACTAGTTGTATATTAGGAAGTAAATGTCTCAAAATAGTCTCTAGAAGGCTTCATGATGTAAATTTAAATTTAAGTTGCTATTGCTATTATTCTCCATCCAAAAAAAAAAAAATGTTATTATTCTGATGTATTTATTTCAATTGTATATTTAAATTCTGCAAATATGATAATAGGTAAACGAGCCGAGCTCGAGTCGAACTTGGGCTCGGCTCGTTACCAGAACCGAGCTCGAGTTTTGGTTACATGTAAACAAGCCGAGCTCGAGCATCAGCTTCGGCTCGGCTAATAAACAAGCCGAGCTTGGGCTCGACTCGAGTTGTGAACGAGCCGAGTTCGCACAACCCAAACTCGCTTGAACTCGGCTCGTTTACAGCCCTAGTTGGAATTGTTTTGTTGCATCAAGTTATTATCGCTGGTAAAAGTTATCGTTGTCAAAAAAATAATTTCACGGCTGTAAGAGCAACACTGCAACAAATATGTGCGGCGAGATAAAGTCACTGCACAAAAACTTTTTCGATAGTTGTTATGACTTTTATGATTGTGAAGCTTGGTCGCATTTGTGTTTTACCTACGGTATTTAGCCACCACTAAAAGCATTTAGTAATAATTTTTCACGTCGAAGTAATCTTCTTATAGCGAGACGATATCACCGCTAAAGTATTTTATACAGTGACTTAAATGAGCCAATAATAGATTCTTAACCAGTAGAAAAAATATTTGGCAAGAAAGTGTGCCACTAAAGAGTTTTCACGACTATTTATATTGGGCTTCTTTCGGTCGCTAAAAATACCACATATACTGTTTTGCGACCAAAACTTTGTTGCCGAAAAAATTAAACTACATTATCTTCTTTATATAAAGTCTGCTAGTCCTTCCTTATAAACAGTACTTCCCAATCAATCAATAAACAAAAATGTCATCACATTAATTCGAATTGGCATATTCATCGGCCTGTTTTCAATATAAACAATAATAAAGAGAACTTTGGTTTTTGATGAAGGCAATATTCAACGTGTATTAAAAATTCCTTGGTCTAATATTCAAGGGTATAGGGGAAAGGTTATTTTTAGCATGTTGTATTATCGTTGCTAAAAATTGTTACGGCGGTTTTCCAGCCGCCGTAAACCTTTTTCCTAGACCAAATATTATTCTGTGGCTGTTTTGCAGCTGTTGTTTTTGCGGCGACAAGAATTTGCCACAAAATATGCTTTTTGCGGCGGCTAGTTATATCACCATATGTTTTGCACCCCAGTCCCACAATGTAAAAACATAAATCTCAGCGGCGATATAATTTGCAGTGTTCCAAAATCATCGGAATAAAGTCTCTATTCTGGCGATTTTTGTGGTGGACAGATAATTTCCATCAAACAGACAAAAATGTGTTTTTGTGATTATTTTAAGTCGCTAGAAATTAAATTGGTCTCAACCCACTCCTCTAATTTATAGAATTTTCATACGTGGATATATTATTTTTTATTAAAATTATTTGATCTGATTTAGTTAACTTTTTCAAAAATTAATTCCTTTAAACAAAATTAACCATTAAAGGACTGTATATATAAATTCGGGTTTCTATGTTTTTATTTTATTAACAACTCACTTCTATAATTTACAAAATTTTCACGCCTAGATACATTATTTTTTATTAAAATTCTTTGATCTCATTCATCTATCTTTTTTTAACAGTCCCCGCTATCCACCTCTAAAAGAGTAATATTATATGTAATTGTAGAGTGTATAAATATCGCGTAATCGTTTTAAAAAAGAGTAGGTTTTATGATTAAAAAATTAGTTTTTTTTATATAAATTTTATATTAATTCACTTTTTTTAAAATGATTACACAACATTTACGTAACCACGACGACTGTAAATTTCATTTCTCATCTATGAAATAAACGAAATCGGATGACTGAGGGATTAAAATGGGAAATGGTAAAAACAGATGGGCAGAATTGGAAAATATACTATTCATAAGCGGATAGTGCTGTCTCCTCAGGAGTCAGGGTCAGTCAGTCGATGCAGTAGTCTGGCAATGCAGTACCAGTCTTGCAAGCTAGTGTAATAATAATAATAATAAATTAAAAATGGCACATCCGACAACACTACGCAGCAAATTCTATTTGCCATGTCTTTCATCGAAAAACCGGGTTGTTGGTGCCATCTGCAGTGAGTCGTCTCCAGCACGTCGAACCTCAATATTCAGTACAAGAAGAATAATGCTACTGATACCGCTCCCGACTACCGCTCCATTGTTTTTTATTTTTATTTAGTCATTAAGAAAATATATTTTTAATGATGTTGCAATTTTTTTTTAAAATATATATATATATATTTAAAGTGTTAAAAAAAATATATAAAAAAAATACATTCAATAACTAGCCGTAGTTCCCTGCGCTACCAGTGGTGGCTGTAGCATTCTCCATACAACAGTCTCTCTCTCCCTCTCTGAGTTGTTTTGTTTCTTTCTCTCTACATCACAGAGTTTTGCAATTATGGAGAAGCATTGTAAAAGGAATATACGAAATGAAGAAGATACGAGAATTCCAACCCCTACGTATCCTTCATTTTCAATATTGTAGCCATTAATATATGAGAAATACTGGTTGCACACGCCGAAGGGGACTTCGACGGACACGCCGCGTACACAGGTCCCACGTGGACATTAATGAAACGGTGCGCAGCATTTTCTCCTTCTAACCGAGCTCCATATATTATAATTAAAAGATACAGAAATACATGAATGAATAGGGGTAGGGATGAAGGACACTTGCTTGCTTGCCCGCTCCCAACAAGTTGAGAGTTGCTTGATCGCTCGCTTTTAAGTTCAGTTGACAAAAGCATAGGTTCGGTTCTGCAATGCTCCAGTCCCCTTTGCACCGATTTGGACCAATTTTTAGAGGGATGAAGGCACTTGTTAAAAAATTAGATCCAAAGGTCAACAGATTGCAAGGGTCGGAGAGGATTTGGAGTTCCCAAGACGGACAAACATAGTGAATGAATTTGGTGTACCCAGGACCAGAAGGAAAACAGGGTTTTGCTCAGGCTGCATCCTTATACAAAAATATTCAATTTCCTCGTATTTGGCCTATATTTCCCTTTTATCTCCTAAAAATGAAAATATAGCGTCCAAACAAAAAAATATTAAGAGAATGAGAGCTCTTCATCCGGCCCCAAATTCCTATTCCAAGACCACACCGACTCCCAAACTCTCAAATTCATGACGGAGTGTCGCACGAAATTGAACAGCAGCGGGAGTACCATCTTGCAGAGGTCGACAAGGCGGGAGAGCGCTTTGCGGAGATCGGTGGAAACCAAAGAGACAATGATCTCTCGAAGACCTCGGCAAGTGGGAAACGGAGGCAGTGAACTCGGCATTCCAGAAGCGGTGACGACGGCCTGCCCTGGCCTCGGAATAGAGACAAGGGAGGAGGCGCGGGAGGAAGGAGAGACAAAATAAACCAAGATTTTAGAGATGAATGACGTGTCAGAATATTGACCTTTGGATTTTAAATTTGTACATGTTTCTATGTAAAAACCGGAGAAGGGGACACTGGAAAGCCAAAACCCCCCAGAAAAAACAGGCCTCATCCACTTACATTCTTAAACCCGTGGCTAACACTACCTCCAACAGAAACTCGAACATCCAGTAGTCGGAACTTCTCAACTGGAACTGGGACCTGTTTTGAAGCTCTTATCTATGGCGACATCTCTGTCTTTCACTCGGTTTCTTTTATTCCCCAAGTTTTCCCTCTGTCTCTCTTCATGTAGGTATAATCAGAAGGGGAAAATGCTGCGCAACGTTTCATTAATGTCCACGTGGGACCCGTGTACGCGGCGTGTCCCCTTCGGCGTATGCAACCAGCATTTCTCTTAATATATTTCTCAACGGGTTTTTAAATTTTGAATTTCCTAGCCGTTAGTAGTTTTAAAGTGAAAATATGAAATACAACGGTCAAAATAATATCCTTCTCTACGGTTACTAATTTTATGTTATGGGAATTCCTAGCCGTTACTTGTTTAGTCATTTTATTTTATTTTATAAAGAATATGATTAGTACTCAGGTGTAACTTTTGTTTGCGGGGGAGTTTCAGACCGTTGTTTATTCTTTTTACAATGCTCCTCCATGATTGCAAAACTCTGTCTGTAGAGAGAAAGAAACAAAACAACTCAATGAGAGAGAGAGAGAGAGAGCTTATTATTCTGCTTCTTCACATGCCCACAGGTCGATCTAATTTTCCTTCTTCTCGACTCACTTATTTCATCACAATGATTTCCATAAAAGTTTTTGTGATTTATTTCCAAGAAAAGTGTAGGTGTTCCCTTTGTGATAATGTATTTTCTAGTTTTTTTCTTTTTTTTTGTTAATTCAATAGGGTTGTTAATTCATTTTATCATAGACTGTTTCTGTTTGTTTTTTTAATTTTCTTTTTTGCAACGAGAAAAAAAAAAAAAAACCACACACGGTCATATATTTTGATGCTTTTCTAAACAGGTGTTTTTTCTATTTTGAATCATCGAGAAGTAACAAGCTAAATTAAATCTACAAGCAAGAGTCAAAAATAGATGCTGTGTAATAAATTTAACAAACCTCGAAGGATTTATTTTACAGGGAAATCAACTTCTGAGCGTTGAGGCTTTCATTTCCTGCAGTCATGTAGTATTGTTCGTATGGGTTCCGGCTTCAGAACCGGATTTCAAACCCGGGCTAGAACCAGATGAAATCAGTTTTAAAAATCCGGAATCCGGGTTTCTGGGTTGTACCCGGTTTTTATTTTATTTTATTTTATTGGTTCCGTTTGAATGTTTAACCCCGAGAAATTGATGACATGGAATATAGTAGACAGCTTTGGAATATTTTTTTAGAAGAGATTAGGCATTAAGGAAGCGATGCCTAGGCTGCATGCGGAGGAATATCTTCTAGAGTTTGGCTTGGCTTGGTTGATCCGTCTTCCCTTCTTAATTTTCATGTATTTAAGGAACCCATATGCACATGCCATGGTTACCGATCGATCGAAGTACTATTTGAGACCTTCATTTCTGCCATTGCATGCTGTCACTACTTTTGCTATCGAGATAACCACATATTCATCAACCACTTAAACTACAAACATCATCTCTCCTTGCAGGTTCGCTACCTTTCCCTATTCTTTTGTCTTTTATCCTCTGAGGTATCTCGTTTTGGCTCTTGACCTTTCAGTACCATGCATGGCGCTTATTTTAATTTATTTTTATCCCGGCCACGATCTTCATGCGTCATAACTCACTATGACTTCTTTTTCTGTCTCTCGTAGAAGACGAGAACAGTAAAAGAAAACAAAGTGGATAAACGTGCTAGCTAGCTATTTCTCTTCTTTCTTTTGCCTTTTTTCTTTCTCTCATATGACATTGATACTCTTTTATAAGGGGATAAATGGGAATGAAACTCTTCAGAGAGAAAAAAAAGGGGAATAAATAATCTGCATGTTATTGTTTCTCATTGTCTGCAATTTATTTATTGTTAGCCTTTCGTGATTTCGTAACGATATATGTATTCTGTCATCAATTTCTTAATGTCTATTACTACTGTAGGTTGTTAAAAGAAAATTTCAAACATTCAAACGATAAAAAAAAAAAAAAAAAAAACTAGGTACCGAATTGTAAATACGGATTCCGGGTTTAAACCCGTATCTAAACCCGAACCGGGCGTACCAAAATTTTTTATGCGGATATCAGCCCAGATGAACAGGATCTACGGTATGAAATTGAAAGCTGAACAAAATAGAGTATGAATTTCTCAATTAATTATTGCATGCTAGATTAATTGCTAGTCTATTGCTTTGAAGTAGTTAGTGACATGATTTAGCTCTCTTTTTTCAACCCTTATTTTTGTGGTGTTGTTCTCTTGAGTGGTTTTTTATGCATTGCTATTTTTGTGTGGATAATAATCTCACGACGTGTGGGAAGTACATGCATATTGATGTGCAGAAAAAGGACCGAACAAATGCATTTATGGATTACTTTAATAGTGTGGGTCAACTTTGGTGTGATTGATGTAGCCTGAAGACGATATAGAATACATTTTACCGATACAAATCTTTCACAACCTTGGTTTTTTTTGTCAGAACCAAAGGAGTCACGTAAGTTTAAACATTTTCGACCAAAAAAAAAAAACCAGTCCAGTTTAATGTCTCGAACAATGAATCCACTTTTATTAATTTAAGAATAATAAAAGTGGTCCACTTTGTGTTTCTTCGTACTTTTCTCCCTTTTTGATTTTGTATTCAGTTGACATAAAAGATCACTTTATTAATTCAAGAACAATTATAATCCTTTCTTCCATGAGATCATAAAAGGACAAGTAAACAACATAGTTATAAGTATTTGGAGGATATGTACATGTTCTACGAGCATGAGAGCTCTCTCACTCTCTCTATTGAAGTTGTATTTAGGAGGAACTACTCTAGAGGTGCTTTAATTTTTCAATACATGTACTACTTTGCAAGGCAATTTTTTTTTTTTTCTATTTTTGCGTTACGGGTGTAAACCTCATTATCTCATCTCATCTCATATTTCATCACTAATCAAATCTCACTTCTCATCTTATCTCATATATCTTCTCATATCTCACCTTTCATCTCATGTCATCTCTCATCTTAAATCTTATATCTCATCTTTCATCTCATGTCATCTCACATCTCATCTCATATCTCATCTCTCTTTGCATCTCATATATCATATCATATTATATCATCTTATCTCATCTCATCTCTTATCGCTAATTGTGATACGATTATCACTTATCGCAATCGCTTATTGCTTATTTCTTATCTCTTATCGCGTATCGTTTATCCCTTATCATTTATCTTTTATCTCATATCTTATCTTATCTCATCTCATATCTCATATCTTATATCATATCACATCTCATCTCATTTCATATCTCATCTCATATCTCATATATCTCATCTTATATCTTAACTCATCTCATCATCTCATATCTCATCTTATATCTTATCTCATTTCTCATCTCATCTCATATCATATCTCATATCTCATCTTATCTCTCATCTCATATATCTCATCTCATATCATATCTCAACTCATCTCATCTCTCATCCAATCATCTCATTATCTCATATCACATCTTATATCTCATCTCATATCATATCTCATCTTATTTCTCATTTCACCTTATCTCATATTACATCTCATCTCATCTCAACTCTCATCCCATCTCATCTCCTCTTGCATTTAATCTCATATCATCTTTCATCTAATATCATATCTCATATTTTTCATCTCTCGCATCTCATATATCATCTCTCATCTCATCTCTAATATCTTATCTCATCTAAAATCTCATATATCATATCGTCTCATCTCATATCTCAAATCTCATGTCTCATCTCATATCTCTCATATCATAATCTCATCTTATTTCATCTCATCTCATCTCATGTCTCATATGTCTCATACCACATCTCATATCATCTTCATCTAATATCATATCTCATATCTCATCTCATCTCAAATCTCATGTATCATCTCTCATCTCATCTAATCTCAAATCTCATATATCATCTCTCATCTCATCTCTATTATCTCATATCTCATCTCATCTCATCTCCCCTCAAATCTCAAATATCATGTCTCATCAAATCTCATATCTCATATACCATCTCTCATCTCATCCCATCTCTTATATCATATCTCATCATATCTCATATCTCATATCTCAATCTCATATCTCATATCACATCTCATGTCATCTTTAATTTAATATCATCTCTCATCTCATCTCATATGCCATCTCTCATCTCAAATCTCATATATCATCTCTCGTCTCATCTCATCTCATCTCATATCTCATATGTCATCTCTCATATCATATATCATTTCTCATCTCATCTCTCAAATCTCATATCTCACATATCATATATCATATCATATTTCACATCTCATCTCATCTCATCTCTAATATCATATCATATCATATCATATCTCATCTCTCATGTCATCTAATCATCTCATTTCATATCTCATATCCTATATCTCAAATCTTATATCTCATGTCTCATCTCATCTCATCTCATATTTCATCTCATTTTATCTCATATCTCACATCTAATCATATCTCATATCATCATCTCATACCTTATCTTTCATCTCATATTGTCATCTCATGTCACATTTCTCATCTCGTATCATATCTCATATCTTATCTCATATATCATTTCTCCTCTCGACTCATCTCATATCTCATCTCATCTTGTATCATATCTCATATCATATATCATCTTTCGTCTTATCTCATATCTCATTGGTCCATGGTCTCAGTTGTGGGTCAAGAAAATCGTAGACCTAAAAAACCCTTGATTGTAGTCATGGGTCAGATCCACTTTGACAATCTTGTTCTTGTGTTGTATAGACCCATGACCAGGTAGTGATCATACCATCGTAGATTGTGCCTTGGTCATAAAGTTAGCTTAGAGGAGGGAAGATAATGGAGACGAAAAAGGGTGATAAATGAGTATAGTGACCACTAAGCCATGAAAGCCTAAAAGGAAAGGGGAAATGAGAAGAGGAGGAGAAAGGGAGGACAACGAAATAGGAAGGAGAGAAATGAGGGAAGAGAGACAATGATATTTCCAGTTAGGGTTTTAGCTTCTTCTTTTTTTTTTTGTATATATGATATTATGATTTATATTATGAAATTTCTATACACCATATTACCATTTCACTTTTATTGTTATTGGATGATCTTTTATTAAATGATTCTTTATCATCCAATAGTGATAAATGTGTCACATCTTACAATGCTGGGATGAAAGTAATATGAGAGTGTGATTATAGCATTACTCTTTATATTATTACAAATTTAAATTTCTATATTAAGGGCTGGTCAGATGGTTGAAACTTGGCCGGGCCCAAGGCCTAGCCAGGCACCACTCCCCCTCTCTAGCTTTCAAATGAGAGAATTAAAGCCCTCCCCCATGGTATTTGGTTAGAGGCCTGCCAGTGAATAGGGGACTGGACAATAGCCCTACTCACCATTGCATAGTAGGCTAAGGTGTCGGGTAAACCATACCTCTTTTCCCGGCTTACCTAATCATTTATCATCTCATCATATTTTTATATATAAATCATCTTATTATCTTCTCGTATAATCATGATATTATCACATATTTATTTTCATAATTATCATGATCCATCTCATCACATATCCATACTCATCATCATCATCATCATCGCAACAACTTTTCATATAATCATGATCCCATCAAATCTCATCTTCATAGCCATCAACATTCTCATTACAACATTATCATACTCATCATCATCTCATCATCTTTTCATATCATCGTGATCTCATTTTATCCTCATCTTTATAACTATCAGTATCCATCTCATTAGATCATTATCCATACTCATAATCATCTCATCATCTTTTCATATAATTTATCATCTCATCATCTTTCCATATCATTTATCATCTCATCATCTTTCCATATCATCGTGATCTCATTATATTCTCATTTTCATAACCATGATGATCCATCTCGTTACATCATTTTCCATAATCATTATCATCTCATCATCTTTTTATATTATTATTATTGAGACCATCCTCATTAGTCTCATCATTAGCATTACAATGCCTCTCTAAATGAAAGTTGAGTGAATGTTTAGAAAAAGTTATAGTATATAAAATTAAAATAAAGCTAGATTAATGCACATATGATTTTTTCTCGAAGTTGAGAATGATATTTGTACATTGTTTTTATTTGTTAAAGAACATTAATTCATTTTTTGTTTTTATATTGTTGTTCTTAGTGATATTTTGTTGTTGTTGTATATTAATATTTTTGTTAATTTATTCTTAATGTTTGCAAAATATTTTGTGATAGTTGTTAAAAGATTAAGTTATCTTGAATTGGTTATAAAATTATAGGTTTGATCCATTTTTTATTGCTTTTATCCAATATATAAAAGATTAAAATAAGTTTTGTAAAATATTTGTATTGTTATTCTCATTTTCTATTATTATTATTGTTGTGGTTTATCTTGCTAACTAGTCCATATATACTTTTGGTTAGCAAGGTAAACCACAACAATAATAATAGACTTTTGGTTAGCAAGGTAAATCACAACAATAATAATAGAGTTTTGCTACATACAAGTAAAGTCGCGTACTAATCTGTGTACTAATACTGATTCCTTCATATTACAAATTTAAATTGGTACTATTTTCAATAAAATCTACTTTTTGAACAATCACATTAAATTAGTACACAATTATGCTTACAACTAGATTTTTCCTATGGACTATATTGCCTCTTACATTCTCGTGCAAATATAAGAACTTTGGCAAAGGGCGTGTAAACCTTCTACTTTAGAAACTAAAAACAATATAATTATGTTTTTTTTTGTTTTTTAATCTGACAAATATTAGAGAGAGAAATATGCATAAGGACTTTTACTATCATTTTGCAAAAGCATTCCAATCTCCATTAAGAAAGCTACCCATAAGCCCTATATGAGTGGATTTCGTCCATCGCCACGTGGACCCTAAGGCCCTGGCCTCGCCCATATCAATGGATGCTCTCATCTGAATTCTGGGCTACAAATTGGCACTACTACTATCAGACCACCATGTTTTTATAAAAATAAAAAAAGTTCAAAACGATTAATCAAACCAAGCAAAATTGCAAATCTTACAAATCCAAATGACAGCACAAACAAACTTACAAATCAAACTAAATGAACTTACATATGAGAAAAATCTCACAAATCCAAGAAAAACCAATTTAGATTTACAAAATTACATATCAAACCAAACAAATAAACAAAATCAAGTAACAATTGCACATATCTATGCACAAACACACAAGTCACAATTCTTAAAGTAATGTGTGCAAAGATCTTCAAAGATTCTCAAAGATATGTGGGTTGATCTTTATGGTCCATGGTCATCATGGTCGCAACTGTAGGTCAACTAAATTGTAAATCAGTAACCTTGATCACAATCGTGGTTCTCTAACTTACAAATCCACCTTGACAACTATGTTCTTGGATCGTAGAGACCCATGACTAAGCTGAGATCATACAACTATAAATTGTGCCTTGGCTGTGAGTAGTGGCCGTAGACAATGAAGAGAGTTCAAAAGTCGGCTTAGAGGAGGAGGAGGAGAAGAAGGGGGAAAGACAGAGGAGAAGAGAAAGGAGAGAAAAATAAGGATAGTGGCAATTGAGGCCCTAAAAGGTTGAAATGAAAGGGAATCACCCATATCTCTTTACCTGGTTTAGTTTATCATTAATCATCTTATCATCTTTTTATAACATTTATCGTCCCATCATCTTTTCCTATAATCATGATCTTATCACATCCTCATCTTCATATCTATCATGATCCTTCTTATCACATCATTATCCCACTCATCAACTTCTCATATAATTTATCATTTCATTATCTTTTCATATCATCATGATCCTATTAAATCCCCATCTTTATAACAATCATTCATCTCATTAGATCATTATCATACTCATCATTATCATTGTTAACATCGTGTTTCTTACACTTTTGGGGTCAGGCCCTTAGTAGCTAAGATCTTTGCTCTTGCACTTGTAAACATAGAGAAAACATCGAAAGGTGGTAGTTGTGTTGTGGCCAGGGGAACCACCGATGCCAAAGTCAGTAAGATGATTTGTAGGAAATGTGCAGGAGAGCAGTGAGAGTAGAGAGAGTTCATAGAGTCTAACCCCTGTCCTGATGCTTGGGTGTCGTTTTTATACTTGGGATCTGGCACTAGAAGCCCATGCTCTGTGGTAGGGGGAGGCGTCCCCTCATAGCTTCTTCGGCCATGCCCATTTAATGCGGCGTGACCCTCTGGGAGGGGCATTTAATGTGGTGTGACCCCTATCTTGTCTGTCTATCATGGGTATGATGCGTCAGATTGCCTCTTCCTCTTTGTTTGTTGTCAAAAGGTCATGAGTCCCCCGCCTATATGAGCTATTTGCCTATTTTACCCCTTCAAGGGTTGGGTGACATGGTAGGGAATCAGACTTAGAGTGTCCCCTATTTCTCTTTCTCTCGCCACGAAGGCCCTACATGGGTTAGAGTTTATTCATTTAGCCTAGCCTTCTCTTGCCTGAGCCTGTGTTCTTGTGCCTTAGACCTGAGGGGTAGAAAACCCCCTAACAATCATTATCTTATCATTTTTTTATATCATTGTGATCTCATTGCATCCTTGTCTTCATAACCATTATAATTCATCTTATTACATCATTATTCATACTCATCATCATATCATCATCTTTCCATCTCATCTATCATCTTATCATTATTTCATATCATTATGATCTCATCAGATCCTCATCGTCATAACCATCACGATCCATCTTGTTACATCATTTTTCATAATCATCATCATCTTATCATCATCACGTCATCTTTTCATATTATTATTATCGAGACCATCCTCTTAGTTTCATCATTAGCATTATAATGTCTCTAGAAAAAGTCATAGCATATAAGATTAAAATGAATGGCTTAATGTACAAATGAATTTTTCCCGAAGTTTGACATTTGTACCTTTTTCTTATTTTGTAAGATAAACTTAATTCATTTTTTTTATATTGTTGGTGTTCGTGATATTTATTATTGTTGTTGTATATTAATATTTTTGTTAATAAAAAATGTTAGTCCTACTGACGTTTGGGTCCTGATAAAATTTTTTTCTCTTTATTTTTTTATTTAGTGATTAAGGAAGTGTTTTTAGTGATTTTGTAGGTTTAAAAAATATTTAAGAATATAAAAAAATGAATAAAAAAATAAAAAAAACTTTTTGCTATTTGTCAGGACGAGTCTCGTGCTACATTCTCAGTGGATGTAGCACAACTCTTTGTTAATTTATTCTTAATGTTTGCGAAAGATTTTGTGATGATAAATTGTTAATAGGCGAAGTTATGTTTAAGTTGTAATAGAATTACATGTTTAATATATTATTTATTACTATTATCCAATGTATTTCTATTTATAAGAACTTAAAAATAAGTATTGTAAAATATTTATATTTTTATTCACTTTCTCTATTATAATCATTATTGGTGGTTTGCTTTCCTAACTATAAGTATATATGGACTATGCCTCTTCCATTCTTGTGTGGATGGAATTACTCAACAAAGGGCGTAAACCTTCTACTTTACGCAATAAAAACAATATGATTATGTTTTTTTTTATTTGTTATTTGACAAATATTAGAGAGTGAAATAGCCAAAAGAGCTTTTCCTATTATTTTGCAAAAGCATCTAGTTTCCATTAGGGATGCCACCCACACCCGTAAGACAAATGGCTCCAGTCCTCGCCACATGGACCGGGGGGTCAAGTTAGCCCCCAAGCCCTTATTGGTGGGTGCCCCCCATCCAGACGTTGGGCAGCAAATAAGTGTCACCACCTTCTCACCATCCTGTCTAATACCACATTTTTTTACAAAAATTAACAAACAAATCACACAAAGCAAAGTTACAAATGTTACAAATCCAAATAAAAGCACGAACAAACTTACAAATTAAATTAAATGAACTTACAAATGAGAAAAATCTCACAAATTCAACAAAAAGCCAATTCAAACTTACAAAGCTAAAGATCAATCCAAATAAATAATTAAAAGCAAGTAATAATTGTCTTGATTTGTGCACGGACCCACGGGTCACATGGTCACAAGTGATGTGTGCACAAATTTTTTGTAAATCTTATGACCCATGGTCACAACTGTGGGTCAATCCGGTTTGGGTGTAGATACATACTCAACACTCTTTACTATTATTCATTATTTTATTATTACTTTTTATTTATTTTTTACTACTATTCAATATTTTATTATTATCATTTATTTACTTTTTCATTATTATTCACAACATATCTTAACACCCAAACCCAACCGTACTCCGCAACCCTCGGTCGTAGCTGTGGATCTTTAACTTACGTATTCACGTTAACGACTATGTTCTTAGGTCGTAGAGACCCACATCCAAGATGTGACCATACCACGGTAGACTGTGCCTTGGCCATGAGTCGTGAACTCGGTACCAACGTGGAACTGACCTCCATTCCCTGTCGCCCGTCTCCCTTTCTCATACTATTGTAGTTTAACAGCTTACAGCCTCGGCCAGCCTGGTGTTTGGAGCTTGGTGGGTTAACCGCGAGGTAAACCAACCTGGGCTCCAAACCCACACACTCTTATCTCTCATACGACTGTTCTTGTCCAGTCAACCCTCTTACATCTTCCACGAAATGTACGCGCTGTATATGATATTACTTATCTGGCTCTTTTGTTCTGTAGCGTTCGTTGCTTTCCTGATTCACCACAAAGCCCCCCCTCGTTACTTTTTCTCCATCTTTTAAAACATCCACTTCCAGCAACAACAACAGCCTTTTATACTTATTGCTCTCAGCGAGTTTAAAGTCAATTCTTATCTATGGAACAAGTGCTCCGTATCGGAGTCTTCTCTGCTCAACGAATCCACCCAGTGATCATTGCCTCCAAACTGTGAGACTAGAATTAGGGTTTCCTTGGAGGCAAGTTGTTCTAGAATTTCGGAGTAAAGGTATGTTCTTGGTATACCCTTCTTATCGTTTCTTTTTATTTATCTCTTTCCTTCTGTTTTCTAATTCTCTATCCGTGTCTCTTTGTACTGAACGAGGCTTTGCCAATTCTTTTATTAATATACTTCTTACTTTTCTCAAAAAAAAAAATTCTCTATCCGTGTCTTTTCCTCCTTGTGCTTCTTTGGTTGCTTCCGATCGCTTTGAAAGAGCGGAAACAAATTAGGGATGGGTTTAATCTGAATTTTCCGGAACGCACCTTGACGTGAATATTTGAGATTAAAATGGTTGCGTTCAACGATATTGATTAAAACTTGGTCGTCATTTTTACGATCAATTTGGGAGGGGGGGGGGGGGGGGGGTTGCTTAAATTTAGAAAAGTTTGGGATTTAATTTAGAACGGATTAAATTGAATCTTAGGATTAATACCATGCTGTTGTTCTTGTGGTTGAATGTAGTTAGTACTTTGGCGAAGTTTGGCTCAGTTTTCTTGGTGTCCATATATTTCAAATGATGCTTATAATTCAGGGGATTATAAGATTTGCTTTTTGGTTCAAAATTGGATCATATCTGGCCAGATGTACGAGTCTTAGATGAAGAAGGGGGATTTGGAGTGGTTATTTGAAGTTTGGGAGTTTGGGTCCAACATAGTATTTTACTTGGAATGAGCGCTTCTAGGGTCTTGTTTGCTTGCTTACTGCACATAGCTTAGTGCCTTTCTCTACGAAGTGTCTGTTTCTGTAACATGTTGCTGCCTTAAAAGAAGCATGATCAAATTCTGAACTTTCCATGTCTCACTTCCCTTGATGAGTTGATGTTATTGTAAGCAGCTTCCTTTTTTCCCCTATCACAAAAATGATTTAGTTGTATCTTCTTGCATTACTTCTCTAATAGTCTTCTACACTGGTTTTACCTTATCTGTGTCACAGGGGATAATTTAGATGAGATGGCTGATAACTGGGATGGGAGTTTTGACCTTGGCAGCCAATCAGATGAGAGCAGTCAATTTGAAAGACTATACCTTGAGCCTATTTATGATGCATTTGTCTGCCCATTGACAAAGCAAGTTATGCGTGATCCTGTTACCTTAGAGAATGGGCAAACTTTTGAACGAGAAGCAATTGAAAAGTGGTTCAAGGAATGCAGGGAGAGTGCAAGAAAGCTGGTGTGTCCCTTAACGCTGAAGGAATTAAAAAGCACAGATCTGAAACCTAGTATAGCTTTGAGGAACACCATTGAAGAGTGGACTGCAAGGAATGAAGCTGTTCAGATTGATATGGCTCGTAGGTCATTGAATCTGGGGAGTTCAGATAGTGATATTCTGCAGGCTTTGAAGTGTGTCCAGTACGTATGCCAAAAGAGCAGATCCAATAAGCATATCCCACGTAATGCAGGGTTGATACCCTTGGTTGTTGACATGTTAAAGAGCAGCAGCCGTAAAGTTCGGTGTAAAACTCTGGAAACTCTTCGAATTGTGGTGGAGGATGATGATGAGAATAAGGTTTTTATTGGTTTATGATTCTCTAAATTGCTTTTATGGAATCATTGGCATGGATAGGCTTAGTGCCTCTTGTTAATGGTCTCTTTTGTTTTGCAGAAAATGTTGGCTGAGGGAGACACTGTGCGCACTATAGTAAAGTTCTTGTCCCATGAACTCTCCAAAGAGAGGGAGGAAGCTGTATCTTTGCTGTATGAGCTCTCCAAATCCGAAACATTGTGTGAGAAGATTGGTTCGATCAATGGAGCAATTCTTATCTTGGTTGGAATGACAAGCAGCAATTCAGAGGATCTTTTAACTGTTGAAAAGGCTGATCAAACGCTAGAAAATTTGGAGAAGTGTGAGAACAATGTGCGGCAGATGGCTGAAAATGGCAGACTGCAGCCTCTTCTGACGCAACTCCTTGAAGGTGCTTGCACTGTCAGTCTTATTTTATGCTTATTTCATTGATTACAAAAGCTGTACTCCTTGGCCAGTTTCTTTTCCCAAAACAAACTGGACTACAAAAATGTTGCTTTTCATGTGTGTTTAAATTAGAATTTATGTCGAGTGATATCCAAGTCTCACTCAATTACTGAGCTCCCTAATTTCTTGTATCTCTATATGTACAAATACATAAATAGATATTATTCTCACTATTAGAAAAAAGCGTAAGAAGCATAAGCTGATTATGCAATATTTATGCCCCGAGATTTGATAGTTTTTAAGGAATCTTAGAATTATAAATTTTGGCTGGACTTCTTTAACCAACTATGTAGGTCACACTGTAGTTCAGACATGTCTTGCTTCTTGCAGGGGTAGAGCAAGGAATATTCTGTTTTGCTTGCTGAAGTTAATTGTTAAAGATAATGCATGAATGTGCAAGTAATTATTACTTGATTCAAACCAAACTTCAACACATTGCCAAGTTATGAGCTAAATAAGGTAGCTCAAATATTTTACATATTGATTGTACTATCTTCAATTGATTTTCATCTTTTTACTTGAAGAGGTGTTGATGTTTGGGTTGAAAATAGTACGAGGCAATCCAAAATGCCAAACATGATATTCTGAAATGAGAATTAGACTATTTCTTGTACGAGATCTGTAATCCTTTCTTCTAATCATTATTATTTGGTAGCTGGAGAAGTAGAGTGGTGGGTCCACCTTAGCAATTTAAGAGTTCAGATGTGGAAGGATTATTTTTTTTTATGAAGTAACAGTCAGTTAAAGAAATTCCAGATTAACTCAGTTCCCTTGTTCTGGTTGCAGGGCCACCAGAAACCAAACTGTCCATGGCTGCATATCTTGGTGAGCTGGTCTTGAACAATGATGTAAAAGTCATTGTGGCCAAAACTGTCGGTTTATCTTTGATTAGTATAATGAGAAATGGAAATATTCAGTCAAGAGAAGCTGCTTTAAAAGCTCTAAACCAGATCTCATCTTATGAGGCAAGTGCCAAAGTGTTGATAGAGGCTGGGATACTTCCCCCTCTTGTGAAGGATCTCTTTGCTGTTGGTTCCAATCAGCTTCCCATGAGACTAAAAGAGGTTTCTGCAACAATTCTCGCTAATGTTGTGAGCTCGGGTTATGACTGTGATTCTATCCCAGTTGGATCCGACCACCAGACTCTGGTCTCAGAAGACATAGTCCATAACCTACTTCATCTCATTAGCAACACAGGTCCAGCAATCGAGTGCAAGCTTCTCCAGGTTCTTGTCGGGCTCACTAACTCTCCAACTACTGTTGTTAATGTTGTCTCTGCCATCAAAAGCTCTGGTGCTGCTATCAGTTTGGTTCAGTTTATTGAGGCTCCACAGAGAGATTTGCGGCTAGCTTCCATTAAACTTTTGAAGAACCTCTCCCCACTCATGGGCCAGGAATTGGCTGATGCCCTGCGCGGCTCAGTTGGCCAGCTCAGCAGCCTAATTAAAGTCATATCAGAAAATATAGGAATCAGTGAAGAGCAGGCTGCAGCTGTTGGCCTTTTAGCTGAACTTCCCGAGAGGGACTTGGGCCTTACCAGGCAGATGCTGGATGAGGGTGCCTTTCAGATGATCTTCTCTAGAGTTGTTAGGATCCGTCAAGGAGAGACTAGGGGCAGTCGATTTGTCACTCCATTCCTAGAAGGGCTTGTACAGGTTCTTGCGAGGGTTACATTTGTCTTAGCTGATGAACCTGACTGCATTGCTTTCTGCCGCGAGCAGAATGTTGCTGCGTTGTTTATTGAACTGCTTCAGGCCAATGGACTAGACAATGTACAGATGATCTCTGCCACGGCACTGGAGAACTTATCACTAGAGTCCAAGAATTTGACAACATTGCCCGAGTTGCCAGCACCTGGTTTTTGTGCCTCAATCTTCACATGTTTTAGCAAACAGCAGGTCATAACTGGATTGTGTAGGCTCCATCGCGGAACATGTTCACTAAAAGAATCCTTTTGTCTTCTGGAAGGACAGGCCGTGGCAAAGTTAGTTGCTCTTTTAGACCATACAAATGAGAAGGTGGTTGAGGCAGCACTGGCGGCATTATCTACTTTACTGGATGATGGTGTTGACATTGAACAAGGCGTAACAGTGCTGTATGAGGTAGAGGGAATCAAACCTATACTGGATGTTTTACTCGAGAAAAGAACAGATAATCTGAGGAGGAGGGCAGTTTGGGCTGTAGAAAGACTTTTGCGAACTGAAGATATAGCCTATGAAGTTTCTGGAGATCCAAATGTGACTACCTCACTTGTTGATGCATTTCAGCATGCTGATTACCGAACTCGGCAGATTGCCGAGCGTGCCTTGAAGCATGTTGATAAGATACCTAACTTCTCTGGAATCTTTCCAAATATGGGATAGGCCATTTCTTTAAGTTGATGAGTACAAGTACCCGTATGTAACTCTCCTTTTGTCTGGAGAGTTCTGTTTCAATGGTGGCTTGGAAAGCATAAAGTTGAAGGTAGATATTGTTGTATACAGTTTTTCTCATTTTCCCTTGTTGAGGTTTTTTAAAGCTGTTTATTTGTTCTGAATGATTCTGTTCTATCGACTTGTATTGCACAGCGCTTGAATTGAGATTGGGAAATTGTTAAATTCTTTTATAGGGATAGTCTTACCTTTTTAACAAAGCATAAACGGTGGGATTGTTATGGGCTTCCACCAACACAGAAGTTTTCATCTCCCATGCACCTTAATTATCTTGAGACAACGCACGAATTTGCCATGTACATGCGTTCGGCCATTATCAACATTATATAAAATTTAGGAAAAAGTTCCATTTTGTGCTCTTGAATAGCAACCGTTTTCCAATTTGTATCATAATCTAACAAAATTAATACTTGGTATCTTTAAATTACCGAATCTTGACAATTTGCACCTTCAGCCAAAATCTGACAATTAAGATTGTGCTATAAATTTTATTTTTCTTCGATGACCTTGTCATTGTGTAAAAGGTTAAAAACTGGTACCTTAAGGTGCCAATAGATAATTTTGGTAAATATATGGCTTGTCCATTGTACTCAATCCTTGGGGTTGTATTTTGTATGTAATAATGGTTTTTGAGGTTTTAACGGAGGTTGATAAACCAAAATTTGAAAACAAAGCAAAAGGCAAGTATCAATGTATCATAACCCAACGATTAGACTTTCGATCGAACAATGTGAAGTTACTTCATCACAAGATCATGCTATTGGTAAAGCACCGTTCGTGAGTGCATGCGAAATGTTCTCCACTGCCACAACTAGAAATGCCCAGAGCAATCTCAATGCCCTTTCCGTTTCACATACCCAGCACAGCCATAACAACGAGTAAAGAACAGTACTCCCTTACTGGCATTACATCAGGTTCAATCAGAATAAAACTACTGTAGTCGATGCAGCCCAAGTTCCCTCCTGCATCTCCAGAACCAATTTCATAGAAAACACGAGGGGTTGTCTCGTCCTATCAACCGAACTTATCATACAATTCAAAAAGTTTTTCACAAACACATTAAAACACAACTAAAGATATTGTTCAATAAGACTGAATATTAAAGGGTACACCTGAGATAGAGGTGGTTGTGGCATAAAGGTTACAGACTTTTCAAGGTACGGTCCTTCGTGGTCAAGACACGAGTCTGGGTGCATATGGCTTAGAATCTTTTAGCTTCTTGAAACAACCATGAACCTAAAATCCTAAACTCTAAAACATAATGTAGCATACTAGGTCTGAAACAACATGGTCATTTTGTGAGCGATTGGTCATTTACCTATAAACTTATCGCCGATCTTCTTAAATTCTCAATTACTGGCCATCTAATGTTTGTGCTCAAATGATATGTTTTTGGGCGATATACATTATATGATTAATACCAAAGTAAATTTCAAACAAGTTAATGACAGATAATAAGATACTTCGATTCAGCGACTTTATACCCATGAGGTTCTGAAGGGCTATAAATTGAGCTGAAACAAAATCCACAAATTGGACGTTTACCAGGAAAGAAATATACCGGTGCAATATATGCAAAAGCAAAAGTACAGAATCAATTGTATGAATTGTGGTGGAATAAATTACATCAAATGTTACACAAGCAAGCCATACCTCTAGTCGCCGCCGGAATCAGGAACTGAGACCAGATGTGTAGTGTCCAGGATTATGTCCAAAGAATTCCAAACAGAATTTTCCCAGTTGTTATGTCCTCTCAGAATGACCATTAGGGATAAGGACGTCTTTAATTTTCTGCACGAGTTGCAGTTTACAATAGGCTTCACAGATGTAGCACTGCCAGTGATTTTGTTGTGCATGAAGAAGCATCAAATTCATGAGTTACATGATTCCTTGTAATATGGCTCCATTTAGCCCCATGATCAGACACGTCACATACAGTCAAGAAATCCAAGACCTGACCAAATATTTTGAACATTTCAACCCCAAATATCAGGTTTCTGTCCCCGACAAATGCAGCATTCCAGTCCATAGGAGCATCAGGATGTACTGAGGCCTCAGTCCATGTAAGATGCATGAGATCCAGCTCCCAGAGTTTCCTAACAGCCTTGTTTCTTCGGCCTATTTGACCGTCTCCTTCACACCAGGAGACAGAAAGTATGAATAGCCGCCCATTACAAGATACAAGTTTTGGATGGTACTCGTGAACATAGGATGGGAAAGGAGTCATTTGGACCCGAATCCAGTAACCTCTTTCTATGTCATATCCTGCAAGTTTATCAGTCTCAGAATATACATAAAAGACACCTTTACAAAAAACACCAGAACAAACAATTCCCAAATCTACAGGCATCCTCTGGATTTCTGTCCATTTATTTGATGCAGAGTCATAGATTTCTCCAGAATCCAAAGGCTCATCCCAAGATCCAAGACCTCCAACAGCAATCAGCACAAACCTTCGACAGCCCTTTGTGCCCAACTGATCACTTTTTTGCCTAGTAAATTTGTATGACTTTTTATTGGGCAACAATGAAGCCTCGTTTTCTTCCAAAGCATTTCTGCATTGTCTTCTTAGTGAAAGCCTGTGAGGATCCTCGTAAACATCTGAAACCCCACCAACCCGTGATCTGGAAAAGCGTCTATCATGCCGATTTTGATGACTTTGATAGATGGAAAAATCTGAACTGACCTTGGAAACCCCTAAAATAGGCGTTGACCTCCCATACTTCATAGATGCAGCTTTACGCCATGATTTAGTCAGGGGACTAAACACTAGCACCCCTTTATGTGTCTTGAATGAGCTCCTGTCCAACATCCCAAAGTTGGTCAAGCTGGAACAACCTCCAACAATATATATATCATCCTGAATGCTGGAAACAGAGAACATGAACCTTCCCTTTAGAATATCAGCATCTATCCTACGCCATTGGTCTAGAGAAACATCTAATGCATGTATCTCGCCAGAGCAATAGCCATCTTTAACAGCACCAAAGAGAAACAACCATGGATTCTGATGTGAACCTTCCCGTCTCATGTGCAGGAACCTAGGAGTGGTAGTTAGGTATCGCCATTTCTTGCAGACAAGGCGGGCAGTCATAAGACTTGTCAGTGGGAGCCTCACCAAGCACATTTCCAGAATATCATCTGGAAGAAATATGTGCATTCTACTGTTTCTTACCGATTCTTCAAGTTCAAAATCCTTTTTACTATTTTTCTTCCAAAACTTCTCCTTCACCCCATATGAGAAGCAATCCACTCCAGTTTCCTCAGTGCCACATATCATTTTGTATCCCTTTCCTTCTTCACTGGAACTTGACCTTCTTCTGCTACTTGGATCCCGAAATTCACCACTAGTATCAGCCCCTACTTTGCAACCACCACCTCTACCATATAAAGTAAGACATCTCAAAGAAACCCCCCGCACATCATCCTCTTCTTCTCCTCCACCTTTGGACTTCTTCTTCCACTTCTGGCTTACACTTCTAAAGAGACGTTTCGACACACTCAAAGCCTCAAAATCTTGACCAAGAGATTCTTCTCCAGTCAATTTCTCAGAAAACATTCTGTTCTCTAGTCTTTTGCCAGAAAAAGAACATACCCACTCACTATCTCGCAAATTGCAATGATACCCATCACTAAACTTGCCTGTCGGCATTCATCTGAAACAGAAGAACCAAGAAGCATTAGGCCCAAACATTAATGTAGAAGAAACTATGACCGAAAAGACGTCTGCTTCAAGAGCACAAAAGCATATACAATATATATAAGCACCGTGCAGAAGTTGAAACCTTTCCTGATTATTCGTGCACAGAGAAATACATCACAAGTTAAGAGAAACTAATTAGCCCCAACATTTCAATAACCCGGTGCGTTTCTCCTTTAATCGAAAGGCTAGAACAAGGAGTTAAGCACGACCCAATTCAAGAAATAACGGAAAAACAACAAAATAAATGGGTGTGATGAAGATTCAATTCTAAAACCGAAAATTTACCTAATTAATCGGTAGAATTTACAGATCCGCTGCATTGAGTACATAATTAAGCTAAAAAGAAAACGTTTATAACAGGATATGTAACGGTCTTTCATAACACTGCATATCCTAATTCATCAATTTTCGGAACTGTTCAAATTTGTTTTACATAAATGTGGAAAACCAGAGAAAAAAAAAACCGCAACATGGAATCGGGTAGAACTACACGAATCACGCTCAAAACAAAATCCTGAAAGAATTTTAAAGCGAGTTCTATAGAGATTCAAAAGAAAAGAACGAAGCAAGAAAAAAATGGAAGAGAAAAAGCCCCGTTTGGTTGTGGAGAAACAAAAGGGGAAACTCGAAATCTAGAAACGGAAACGTACTACGGCAACAGAATTCAAGTTCCTTCTCTTTCCTACGAATCCTCGTCGACCAAAATGTCGGAAAAACGTACTCCAAAGCCCAGAAAGCACAAAATTAACCCAAAAACTCACATTTCGCAGCAATGTGAAAGCGCCTAGAGAGACCAAAGCAAATCTGCGACGAGATTGGATCGTTCGAGCTCAGAGGAATGGGCGAGTAATCTTGTGATTATCTTAATGGAAAGCCAGACAAAGATCGATCATAGAGAGCCTGAAAAACAAATTTCAAAAAACAAAATGTGGGGTTTGGTTGGTGTCGGAGGTGGAATTTAGTAAAGCGACGCAACACTGATCCAAAAAGCGACCCAACAGCTTCGGCTCCTCCCCTCTTTACTCTTTATCCCAATTCCATTTGCATTTGTGCATTCTTCCCTGTGTTTCTATCTGCTACAATCTTGCCCACGGAGATTATTGTGCTACTCATATCTCTCAGCCGTCAGATTTTATCGCGGGAGTCGACACGTCGTCACGGGTCATTGTTGTACTTTTTGTTTTTTCTTTCCCTTTATAAATTTGCTGGGGCTTTTTGTTTTGGCACGAGTGTGAGTGTTAACACGTGCGAAGTGAGAATTTTCTTCAGTAGTTGGTGAAGGGTGGAACCCATCATCCTGTTTCCCCTCTCTCTGTACTTTTTTCCTTTTTTTGGGGCAGGCGTGAGTTTTTTATTTGCATTTTTTAATTATTAATTAATAATTATACACATAAGAGCCCATTTAAAAAATATTTCAACTCATCTTATCTTATTATTATAACGTTTTTAAATTTTCATACAAATAAATAGTATAAGAAAAAATTAATTCATCATTTATTTTCTCAGCATTCTCTTATCATCTCATGATGTAGTATTAGATGATAGTTTCACAAGTGAAATATAATAAATAGTCTTCAATTATCTGATAACATATTATTGAATAATGAGAGAATGATGAAAATCGAGATAATGAGTAACATTACTCTATTCCTAAAGGTTAAGAAAAAATTTATTCATTATTTATTTTCTTATCATCTTCTCATAATCTCATGATGTGTCATTAGATGATATGTTCACAAGTAAAATATGATAAATATTTTTCAATTATCTAATATTATATCATATGATAATAAGAAAATAATAAAAATTAAGATGACGAATACCATTACTTCTTAAAGGTTTTGGACCACATGATCTTTAATTATTGGAGGGGGGTGGGGGAGTGTGGTCCTAAAGCCACGAATACTGAACCGTGTTAACTTAGAGAGAGAGAGAGAGAGAGAGAGAGCCAATATCTTTTAACTGCGACAAGTAAACTTGATTCTGAGAGTTGACCCTACTACACTACTACTTAGATATGAAGAACAGCATCTAAACATCCATGAGTTTGTTAGACTGTATCTATCCCCAAGAATTGAATTTATAGTCTCACATGGAAAATTAAAGTGGATGTTCATGATCTGTGTATCTCTATTGACATGATTTCTCAACACCTTATATTCATGGCTCACCAACCAAAAGAAATGAGAGTGACTGTGCAAAGAGCTATTTGGGTGCCCAAAAAAAAAACAAAAAGGTTGGGTACTTAGCTCAATATGTAAGAACGAAGAAGGGGTCGGGGCTGGGGGACAGAGAGAATTACGGGGTTTTATGTATTTTTATCCTTTTTTAATTCTGGAATATAAACAAAAAAAATATCAGTTTATTACCTTTTTTTGTCTATAATCTCACTTTAATACACTCATTTGTTGTTGTATCTACTTTCCTTCCTTTAATCTTATTCAACATGTTGTCCCACTTTTTCCTTCATTTTTTTTAATTAACAAATATTATTATTTTTTATCTTGATTTTTTTCTTCTCAAATCATAGTAATTGATTTTTTATATTTTAAGCAGATTTTATTTAAATAATTGACTTTTAAAACTACTAAAAATACATTAAATGAGATTAAGCCCCATTTGGAACTTCGACTGAACTTCAAACACTTAATTCTCAAATCACTAAATTTATCTTAATTCAAAATCTCTTTACACGTGAGATCCATAACTTTTTTTTAACTTCTCATAAATACATCTAAATTCATTTTAGGTATACATCATAAAATTTACTCTACCATTTCAACTCACTACTATTCATAAAGAACTCAATTGATTTCAACTCAACTCAATATCTAAACGGGGTCTAAAAAATATAAGAATGAAAAGTCTTAGTATATATAAATAAAAGAAAATATCTATTACTCCAATCTTAGTCAAAGTCTTGTGGCGACCTGACTAGGAAGAAAAATGATAAATACACAACCTTCTTCGCAATTGTTTATATAATCATATTTGAAGTAAATACTATTTTTATGAAATAATTATAAAAATATTATCATTAAAGAAAGCCCATCGTTGATACAATTCATAGGCCCATAAAAACCGGAGCCAACATACATCGGCCTTCCAAATAGTGGAGGGAGAGAATAATCTGTTGATCATCATGAAATCCCAAAAGACAAGCGTATGAAAATAGGTCTCATGTGAATGCATTATGAATATAATTATGAGGATTGATCTATGTTTAATTGAAAGAATGATTATCAACTTTGGTTGATTCGTACCACACGATCTTTACTCATGGATATGAGTATGGTGTGATACAAATTCTTAAAAACTCGACACTCTAATCTATTGAATTAACGATAAATTATAAGTTGTCTCAAATTTTTAAATTGATGATAATATGTTTATCTAATGAACATAAAATAAATGGTGAAGTCAACGTTTGAACTCAAGACTCTACTCTAATACCATATTAAATTATTGTTTGTCCGAAAAATTCAAGAGGCTGCATCAAACCTTAATTAACCAAGATTTGGGAGAAAAGCATCAAAAAGGCATGTGAATGATCTCTTGCAGCACATATGATTTCCTGCTCATGAAGGAAGTGGTATTCATTTGAATAATACTCAATTGGAAGCAACCAAGTTGGGCTTTTGATTTTGGTGGTGAAATGCATCATGATGAGATTAGAACTGCTATTGCAAATTTGCTTGAAGAGTACTCAATTACTTCAGGCAATCATTGCATTGCATACACTTTACTGCTAAAACCTTTGGATTTCAAGGCTATTGAGAAAATTAATCTTGGAGATGATACAGAAACCTTAAGGTATAATTATACATTCTTGTTTTGTATTTTGTGCTCATATGACTCTCCCAACTATTCATTCTACTTCGTCAAAAAAAAAAAAATTATAAGTTATGGGAATCAAGAACATTTCTTGTATGATAAATTCACAAGAAGCCCGAGCATATTTAAAAGCTATATCGTCTTATGTGGAAGGTGAGAGGTTAAACAGTACTGGTACACCTCCTTTTTATGGTCTGAAGTCGATCTTGATCTTGGTAGTTGTGATTCACTGAATCCGACCCATGTTTACAATGGGACAGTTTACTTGAACTAACAGAAGATGATGTAGCTTTTGATGTTCTGCATTTCGATTTTGACCCAATTGAAGGTCATTTTTGTTGATGCATTGCATACAACTATGTCAGTTTTACCGATCCTTGCAGTTGGCAGACTTGATAGAGAAAGGATCTGTCAAAGTAGGAGATGTAAGCAAGCACTGCAGTCAGGGTAGGTAATGTTGAACTTCAAAGTTTAAACCTGTAATCCAACCCACGGAAAGAGGAGAAGAACAACAAAAATAGAAGTTACAGGAACTTCGGGCTGCATTCTTTAGCCGCCTCTAGTTTGTGCCTACTTACCAAGCAAAGCTTAGATATAGAGTGCCTTGAAGTGAGACTTAGAGAGAGAGACTTTAAGTTATTGGATTTCATGTTTCTTGCAATGGCATCCCAGACGTTGTTGACACCGATCATGGATCAGATGGAGAACTCTGATCAACTCTCACGAAAAAAAGTTTCCTGCATTTTAAAACTTCTATCGGCATCATTCCTCAGAGTGACTAACTTATGCTTATCTTGTAACCCAGAAAGTTCTTCTCCCAATTGTTCTGCTAGCTGGATGTATCAATGTGTTAAAGTCCCAAAAGTTAAAAATACCCGACCACATGTTTGAAGAACTCAATGACACGATAGTTTGTGTTTCTGTGCTTGTTCGAGATCATCATGTACTGGAAACTGGGTACAAGATTAAAATTTCCTTCATATGCTAAGGGATGATTGTTCTTAAAATAAAATTTCCATTTTATCATTGCAAACTTTTTCTGGTTTGTCGTGGACAATCTGCGTGGTCGTCTTTGTAAAATCAAATTTCCAACCGCCAGTAACTACTCATTCAACGAAATACATAATTTCTTGTCCAGTCAACAATACCAAAGTATGCTGCTGACAAACAACAATGCCGTGTTTGGAGGAAACAAAAGGTTCTAGTAAAGAAAGACATGCAATTCAATGGAAGATGAGAATGCAACAGTTGGTGCTAAACCTTACCGGGCAATAAGGAGGACGGCCAGGCTACAGATAAGCAGGTCCGGCGAGGCACAAATGTCCTCAAGCAGTTGCTTAAAGAGTGCAGAGTACAGTTCACTTTGTACTAATATATTCGCCAAACTCTACAGTCACTAATATCCTCAGCTACGAGCTCTGATTTTTCTATATATTTATACGTTTAAATCGTACCCCTTCAAAAGCCATGCTGGAGTTATGATAGAGAAATGGAAATCGGGTGGGTCAAAAGCGATGACTTCTTCTGATATGTACAACATAAACTATGAATCTTCTAGTTGGCACGGCATAACTATTCTGGGATGTACAGTTTTTTTGTTCTTTGATTAGTCTGAGATGTTCAGGATTCAGAACTCAAAGAAATGAAAATCAATCCTACATAATTTTATTTCTGTGAATGAGGCTGAATGTCAGCCATGGAAAAGGGGGCAACAAATAGAACAAGAGCAACAAGTGAAGTGGGAGTAGCCCAAGTAAATGGCTGCAGCAGCAGCTCAGGGGCTAAAATGCCCTCAACCAATAGTCACCTCAATATATGTACATCAATCTTTCAACCATTCCCCTTCCTAATCATGAATTACAGTCCAATACACCTTTGAGTAAATTCAATCCTTCGGCTGATATACTCCTCCTAACTCGGGATTGAGGTATCTCTATCCGAGGGGGAGGGTCTGAAGAAAAGCAAACCACAATAACCGTTAAATTATCACACGTGTTGCGCTTGAGTGCCTCTCTGACCAGTTCTCTTGAGCATCTTTCAGGATCATTGTGGAGCACCAATTCTTTCCTCGCCATAGTGACAGCACACTGGCTGCTCATTACATCCCACAGACCATCGCAACCCATTATCAAGAACTCATCGTCCTCAGTCAAGCATGTCTCCAGCAATTCTGGTTCTGCACTTAAAGGGCAGGCGGAACCTTTGGGGCCCTTCATGTGCCAGTCTCCTAATGCACGAGCCACAGATAATTGGCCATTGAGGTAGCCATCATAAATGACACCGCCAAGTTTCTCAATTCTGATTCTTTCAGATGTGCAATTGGGTTTATGGTCCTTCGACATCTCAATTGCCCTACCTCGCCTCCCAAGAACTGCGCGACAATCCCCGGCATTTGCAATTATCATTGTCCTAGAAGAGTTAAAGTTTGTCAGAGATAATCCACTGCTGACTCTCAAGTATAAGCATTTGAGAATGGAATATTAGAAAACCTAGATTACAATGTTTCCAGCCATTCAAGAACATTGATGCAATAGTAGACTTGCATTCCAGCAATTTTACAACGTAACATAACCACTCTATAACAAACGCTTTGAAGCCTACAATTCACTTTTTAAGACAATAAAACCTCTGATACTTGTAAAATATTGGAATTTTCAAGCATCTCTTAACTTTGTTCCCACACTATGCATTATAATGCACAAGAAAAGGCAAAGTATTAAACTATCATTTCCCAACATAATATAATCATGTACAATTAATAATGTTATTATGCCATGTACCATCACAATCTTTAGGGGTCCCTAACTACATTTGCTGGATGCCTGACAGGGGAGCTACACATTCTGCCTAAGGCCTGCAATTCTATTCACTTTTTAAAACAATAAAACTTTTAAGCACGATCGATATTTGAATCTGCATCCTAAAGCAAAATTAAATTAAAAGCAGTTTTGAATGTCACCTACCTGCCAAAGATAAGTGCAGTTAGAGCAGTGGTGCCAGAGGAGATATCAAGAGAACTAGCATCAGCAAATGCATAATCAGCTTTAACAAAAGCACTCTTAATTGCCTTCTCCACACAGATCGGGAATTGAGAGTCCTCAACTATGAATCTAAGGATGTTATGTCTGACAAATGATGCTGCATCTGTACCTCCATGGCCATCAAACACCTGTCGATAGTAATTAAAATCAGTTAGTGAACATTTTCAACTTAAGGTAACGAACTTCCAACTCACTGTTTGTATACTACCACCATTCATCAGCCACTTTATTCCAACAATCCATAATCCCTCTAAAATTATTTTCAATGCTTAATGGAGGCATTTTGAAATAGAGAGGTAGAACATCAGGATATTTTAGGTCAGTGGTGTGACAGAAACCTGAAGTGAGCTTGGATATCTTCAGCAGTTTAGGGTACTTCTGAATGATTGCACTCATATCTCTTTTTTTTGTAAGTATGATAGCACTCATATCTTACTACATCATAATCCAAATTACGAAATTTTAATGAAAGTGACTATCAGGTAGATCACATGCTTTTTATTATCAACTAACAATTATGCCATATGATATAAAGGAAGTGCATGCTTATATGCCAAAATCAATGCACGTCTCCCATTAGCTAGCCTTTCATGGAAGAGGAGATCCATTGATAAGCTATTCCTCTAATCAATGAACGAACAGAAGGACAAAAGGTTTGGTAGAAAAGCAACATGCTTACCCCATAGAAAGCACCAGGAGAAGGGAAGTCAGCAGTTGCACCTAGATGTTCAATAAGATTATCTACACATACGTGCTCATCCTCCATGTACTGTTTAGGCCCTCTTTCTGCACAGCTCCCTGAGCGGAGCATGGGTAAGAAATCTGACTTTTCATCAGAAGGAGATTTACTGGAAATAATACTGACATCCAAATCCTGGAGAAGGATATATGGAAAAATAGTTTAAGTGCATTTTGCAGTAACAAAGAAAAATATATGTGGCTGTTGCAAACAGGTTGCTAATTCAATTCCCCTCCTTTAGGATAAAACGTCCTAAAGATCTACAGATAAGAAAAGGATCGGATAATCAACTTCTAATGATTACAAGCCAAGAATTTTGGGATTAACTTACCAACTCAGCAGTGGCCAGCAGCCTCATCGAGCTCATGCTATGCCGCATAACTGAAAGATGCCGTGGAGGTTTCCCATTTGTCATTTTTTTCAAATTATTCAAGCTCTCCGAGCTCTGATCTTCCATAGTTGATACATTATCCATGTTATTGTAACCACCTTCTAATATAGCAAATGGAGGCGAAAGATCCATACCCGCAGCCATAATCCGTTGCAAATCATAAATTTAATTACTCAGCACAACACCTTTAACTCAATCAAACAAATCCTTTTGCAAGAATCCACGAATAACCAAAGCTTAAGACGGTTCCAAAGCAAAATCCACTACAGTAATGTTACGTGGCAACCAAATTTCAGATCAAGCAACTCAAATTCGTTGGATCTATCCAGAATGGAAGCTCCACAAGCAGCCCAAATTTGCAAACTTCACTTTATTGTGGCAAAAGTCCTTCAAGTTATCAATCAACGGTAGAAAAGAAGAATATCTAGCAAGTAAAGTAAACGCTTCACGAAATGCGCAATTCTACGTTTATCGTAATTTGCAGTTTAGAGTTCCTTAAAGGTATCCAAAAAGTCAGAGAATCAAGAAAGTTTACAAAGCAAACCTCAAATTTCGAATTTTTAAAGCTTCCTAATAATTCCCAAATCAACTAGCAGATCAAATCCATCAAACCCCCGACAATTTACAAAAATGTCTCGTAAAAAATCACAGCAAATTAAAATCTTGAAAGAAAATGGAAGGCGGAACCCGAGACAAACTGGGAATCTCACAGACGACGATGACGATGAAGATTCGGATGCTTTTTCCTTTTCTCTTCGCTGACAGGTAATCGAAGAAACCCTAAGAAGAGGTCTCTATGAGAGAGAGAGAGAGAGAGAGAGAGAGTCAGGGAGGAGACGAACTTGTTGGTATGTGGTTGGCCGGGGATTCCAAGTAATCGGAGGATCTAATAGCTGTAGGGGTGGGGATGAATACCGACACGTGGTGATATTTGGTTGGTGGTTCTCTGGCTGACCGGATGGAACTCCTGTTAGTTCGTGGATCGGTGGCGTCAGAGCCTCCCAACCGTTGGATCTCTGACGCACAAATGGACTGTCCCGCGGTGTCCTCTCTTGTCGTCCTTCCAGATTCTGAGAGGTCAGACTCGTTAACGGCCGTTAAAGGAAGGATCCGCCTCGGATTCTAAAGTACACGTGTCCGTTAAGTTTTCTTGTTAAGATAAAGAACAGCTCCCTCCCGTTTTTTTGACCTTTTCGCAGTCTCCACTTCCCAGGCCTTGGCTATTGGACAATTATCGAGAGTGCTCACGACCACGTCTTGTTCCGTGAAGCCGTCTGGAAGAGTAATAGGGCCGTGGTCGCAAGAGTTACGGCAAGTTTAGTACCTAATACATCACTTTCAGCATATTGTATTATAGTTATAAAAGGAGTTTTAAGTATCAATATATATATATATTTTAGAAGTAATGTTATATATAATTTTAAGATATATAAGTTTTGTATATATTTTTTTTAAAAAGCAGTGTCTACTATTTAAAAAATAATTTTTTTATATAGGTCTCATATTTATTTATTTAAAAAAAAAGAGTATATGAGATTTACACATTTTAAGACTGTACATATCATTTCTTATTTTTTATTTAAGATAATAATATGATGGATTTTACATCAATAATATTTTTATTGTGTCAATAAAAAATAACAGTGTGGTATTCTCAACTTTGGTTATGCTTCTAAGTCATAATTCAATTAAAAATGTGATTTTTTTGGAATATATTATAAGGTGTACATCAATTAAATTTATCGATTATGTAAATAATTTTAAGTACCATGTTATTTTGTGATAGAATGAGATTATCACGTAATATATACTTTGAAAATATCTAATAATTCTTCATTCAAATTTTATTTTCCTCGAAGACACTCTAGAAGTCTCAATGGTCATTTATGTAATTAAAAAATTTGAGTTGCTTGACTTTGAGGAACAAGCGAAACAATTTTGCTACGTTTAGATGTTGAGTTTAGTTGATATAAAAATTGAAAGTTAAATAAAATCTTATTATAATATTATTATTATTTTAGAATTTGAAAAAGATGAATTATTTATTATATTTTATGTTAAAATTTGAAAAAGTTGTAATAATTAAATTATATAAATTGAGATGGGTTGAATAACCAAACTAGCCCAACTAGCCCGAGGAAAGTTTTGAATATCGTTCCGGTAACCGTTTCGATTAAGGTACTAGAATGAAATATTTTGATGTCGGTACCGTTTCGGAATTAATTATATATAAATATTTATATATAAAAACTAACAATTAATAGAATAAATACATATATATATATATATGTAAGTGTGTACTATGTATATGTGTGTGTGTATATATATATATATATATATGGAAGAATTAAAGATTTATAAAATGAATATATGTTGAAAAAATCACAAACTTGAGTTGAGATTAAAAAAACAAATAAAAGAATAGATAAATTATTAAAAATAATGATATTTAAAAAAAATGAGGGGACATATTTAAAGTTACAAAAAAAATAAATTTATATAAATATATTTTATATTCTAAAATTAATTAAATACCATCTAGATTTAAAATTTACAAAAATATCATTTAAATACAATGAGGATTGAAACGCCAATTCCGATTAAAATGGCCGGAATTTGATCATAATGGCCAAAATAGACCGGAATGGGACAGAATTTAGAGCAAACGGAATAAGATGGTATGATATATCGAATATTACACTAGAACGAGAAATCCTAGCCATACCAACTGATACAAAACTGTTTTAAAAACTTTGAATAAGAGTGTAACAAGGGGATTCAAGAATGTGCCTCCCAAAATAGCCAAAACAAGTAACTCGAGTTCAAGTTAGATTTACTTCAATCCAAGTAACTGAAGTAGTAAGTGGTTCATGCAGTTAGTTGCTATTGTTTAATTCTCAGTGTGGACTTAATGCTTGTTTGAGAAGTGCGCTGATCTATCATAGAAATATAAACATTTTTTTAATTTTAGAATTTCAACTTTTTCATATAATCTTTCACAAACTTAAAAACAAACATAAAAACAATACTACTTTTCAAATTTTAAAACAAAAATTATGTTAAAAAAATTATATTATAACAATATTTTAATTTTATAATATTTTTATTCAACTATTTATCTTTCATTTTTTAAAACTCAATAAAATATTATAACTCAAATTATTTCACTATTATTCATAAATAATTTCACTATTATTTACATAATTCTAATCTTATCTCACTTTCCAAACATGTCCTGAATGGAATAACAATATGCAATAATTTATAAGAAATAAATTATGAGTTCATTACAAGTATATAACTCAATCAATATCTATTATAAGAGATGTAATTGCAATATTTCGTTAATCATAGTTCACTTTATCTATCTCAAGTTATTAATTAGAGTATGAAAAGGATTTTATGATAATTTTATCAATCATGTTTGATTAAAATTTAAATATTGATGATGTCTTTTCCTTTTCCCAAATATGAAATAAAGATTATGTTACAGTGACTACTAAATATGAACATCAAATGTGCACATTACTACATATAAGTTTTTTTATTTTTCTTTAAGTATTTTTTAAACATTCATATATATTAAGGAAAAAAATTAAATTAATAGTCACTTTCTTAACTATTAAAAATAAATAAAAATATATGAATAGACATGTTTGATAAGAAAAAACCTTGAGGCCGGTTGGGTATAAGTTTTGTTTTCACACCCACCAAAAAAATAAACACGTATGCAACTTAGACTATAATAAGGGCATTGGTAATGGTTTATGTATCTTCATATGCAAAATGACATCTTTTGAAAATTGATTTTGCATATGAAGAAAAATTCCTACATTGGAATATGTATTTTTTGACCAAATAATAAAAAATTATTATTATTATTATTATTATTTTCCTAAAATCTGGATAGTCCAATAAATTCAAGTCAAATTCAATATCTAAGTCCAAGTCCAATATCCAAATTCAATATTCAAGTCAAATTCAATATTCAGCAACAGAGAAAAATCCACACATACTCAGAAACATCAACAGCAACACAGAAAAATCAACAGCAACACAGAAAAATTTAGTCTTTACAATCTGCCATTTATATTCAGCAACACAGAAAAACATCAACATACTTAGAAAAATTCAATCTACCATATACATTTAGCAACACAAAAACATCAACAGCAGCTCTATGTGATTTCCGTGTTCATACAAATTCACAACTTGGACAATTCTATTCCATACAAATTTAGTGTTTACAAAATATATGCCTTACAAATTCAACTTCCAACCAAAAGAACCTCCATACAAATTTACATAAAGCCCATGTATCAAAATCAACTTAATAGAAAATTCACAAAGTTGATTTTAATACAACTTGGCAACTCCACAACAGCACCATTCTGCTCCACAGCAACAACCACCAGTACATAAATCTCATTCAGCTCCACAACACCATTAAGCTCCACAGCTCCACAACAACCAGTAGTACAAAAAAATAATCGAATTTGGTGCAACCAGCAGTACATAAATCCCAAAATAATGTCACCACAGTATTTACAATTTCAAAATACCCAAAATAACTAACCATAGTCAAAACTATGTACGAGATATTGTCATATTTTTTTGTTCCTCAATAATCTCCATTTGAAGATTATGAAAATATTTTTGTTGCACACCATTCAGGGAATCAATTTATTTGAACATAACTTCAATATCAATCTTTCTCTTTTTAAGAGTTACTAAGTAAGATTTATCTTCTTCAGTCTTAATTTCCAATTCAAGTTTTCTCTTCTTAAGAAGAAGTAACTCAGATCTTTCATTCTCATACTTCAATTATAATTCTCTTCTCTCCACAGAGTTACACATAATTATGTTTGTCATATGTATCTGTTTTTAAGATTAATATCCTCCAATGTACATTTTAAGATTAATTTCTTGCTAATATTCCCAAAAATTTCAGAAAAAAAGCCAAATCCTTTTTACAAGATTACCCATTGATCATTAATCATCTTTAAAGGCATGTACACTTACAATGCAAAATCCAGCGTTTCTTTTGATTAACAAGCTGTGATTAACATACATGAATGTTTCTGCTAGCCGATTGAGGTTTTCTTAAGTTGGAGTCTCGGAGATGAGTACAAAAAACCCCAGCAACAAAGTACAGTGTCTAGAGATAACGAACAAAGAACCAACTTAGGGGAGTCAACGAACGAAGAACCAAATGCATGTACAAGATCAGGGGAAATCAAAACAAACGAAGAACCAACCCAGTTTTCTCTATCTATCTCTATTCTTAATTCAATATTAGGGGCAATCACATAAAAAAAAATCCTAAAAAATTCTAATTAGGCCAAATAACACAGAAAAAATATCTCCAACCAAAATCCACAAATGGGTTACACGAAATCACCTTTTGGGCAAGAGAAGAGGCCACCGTTGATGAAGAAACCACAAGAAAATTGTGGGCATCCAAGAGAGAAAACAGAGCAACGAGAGAGAGGGGTGAAATGGGTGTCGAAGAGAAGAAGAGAGAGTTGTTCGGTGGAGAGAGAATAAGAGAAAAAGAGAGAGTCGTTCGGGGATGGAGACCGTTCAGTGATGGAGAGAGAAGAGAAAAGAGAATAAGCTCCACAGCGTTCGGGGATGAAGGCGTTCGGGGATGGAGAAAGAAGAGAACAGAAAAGAGAGAGAGAAGAGAAAAAAGAAAAGAGAGAGCCGTTCAGCGGGTGGATAGAGAGAAAAAAATAATAAAAATATTATTTGAAGATGAAAATGAGTTCTTCATCTTTGAATAAGAATTATACATATTTATTTATAATTTTACATATGCATAAACCAATACAGATGATTTTAAGGGTATATTCTTCAAATTCAAAAATGAAGATGAAGATAAATAACCCATTACCAATTCCCTAAGCATTCATAGAGGTAAAACACTCTATTTTCCCTATTTCCTCTTCCCTTACCTTCATCCCAACACCCCCCACCACCACCCCCCCAAACGGTGACCTTTCTTCTACCCCAAATTTATTCTTCTCCTCTCCGATTCGAACCCATCTCCTTCCCCTTAAGAAAACCTTTTAAAGCCATCGTCTTCTCCCCTTGGACAACAGTAGCATCCTTTTCCCTAAAATAGAAACCGACTTAAACCAAGTCTTAAACAAGATAATCGAGAATTTTCACTGTCCAAGAGCTCAAGATAATCTGATCTTGCTGTAATAGGATGTTGGAATGGTAATAAACGAATATTAAGGCAGGTTGATTGGTTGTGCATAGCCTTAGAAAGAAAGGAGAACTCTTCATAAATTCTAAATCAAAGATTTGATACCTATCAGCCATCAATATAGTCTAAACGAATAATATCATGGTTCTGTAAAAAATCCAGTAATGATGGAATCTTGTAGTAGGCATGTCTTCTTCACAAATTCTTGGAGCATAATTTTCGAAGTTAAAATGTCATATGTTAACCTGACCAAAAGTTTAGATGAGGGTCATGAGGCTTTTAGTTAATATAGCTTACAGGTGAATTATTGTTGGTTTTGAGTTGTTGTAGTAAGGAGTGTGGACATTGCAATTTCTTTTCAACGCTTGGGCAAGGATCCCGCTTGGGCAATTATGGTTCTGCATTCTGCGTTCAATCCGTGACCTTGGGCAACGATGGTGTAGTGTTTTCACAGAGACCTTTGGCAAAATCCCGCTTGACTTAAGGGAAGTGGGGACGTTCGTCGATTGGAACTCAGGGATGTAGGGACTCTTTTTTATTTAGGCGTCATCTGTCGATTCAATTCAGTACAGATGGCGAAGGGGGAGGGAGCAAAAGTAGGAGAGGGAGAGAGAAATTGAGGATCACCTGTATGCAAGTTCAAGAAGAAATTTGTCGGGACGCCTACGTGGCTTTTCATGATTGGTGGGTGTGAAAACAATCTTGATATCTGATCAGTTGGGAGCACCTCTCATTTGATAAACATATTTAACAGTGATAGTCATTTTCCATGAAAAAAATAAGGGTGAGGGAAAAAAAGAAAAAGGAAAGAATAAAAATAAAAAATAAAAATTGCTAAAGCTTCCAAGGAGTTTTTTTTTTTTACTAAATTTTATTATTATTTTTTTAATTAATGATTAAGTATTTTTTTAAGTGATGTTGTGAATTTAAATAATAATAATAAAAAAACTTCATTCGGGTGACTTTTTCGAAAGTAGCTGTGGTGTTACTCAAAGTCAAAAACAAAACAGGCTCCGGTCTAAGTCTATCCTTAACTCAAGAGCAGATGCGCTGTAATTGTCGGCAACAGCAATCGTGTATGTCCACTTTATTCTTTCCTTCACGACATGAGTCAATGATGACGATAAACGTCACAACTCACGGTCTTCTCGACTTTTCATGAATGAATGAGAATGTTACTGTAATAAATAAAAATAAGTTTTTAAATTAATATAATTTTATAATTTCTTGTACTCAGTTAAATTATATCAGTTTATTAATTTATTTTTATATAATTTTTTATTATTAAAATACTTTCTCTTTATTACTAACTTTTATTTATTCTAAATTGACTCAAAATACCCAATATCGTTATGAAAATGATTTGTGCGAAGATTTTAAAAAGATATATGAATGTATGAAAATATTAAAAACTATAAATGAAAATAATAAAACCATATTCAAACATGAAGAAAATGTGATAAAAAAAAACTATATTAAAACATATTCTTTGAAGTGTTACTAATAGGGGTACTTAGATTCAATATTACTTAATAAATATATCTGACAAAATCGACAAAAATTTAAAATTCATATATTTTCAACCAAACTTGATTCCAACTGCCAATACTTCAAATTACATATCTGGTTTTAACAGTGAGTTAAGATAAAGTGAATTGAAATAATAATTGAAATATTAATAAATTATTATTAAAATATTATTTTTTAATATTATTATTATTTTGAGATTTAAAAATATTAAATTTTTTATTATATTTTTGTATGAAAATTTTAAAAAATTATAAAGATGAAATAAAATAAGATAAATAATTCGTTTGGATGATAAGTTGAAATGAATTGAAAGTTAAAAATTGAATAAAATATTATTTAAATATTATTTTTTAATAATATTATTATTTTTAAATTTAAAAAGTTGAATTATTTATTATATTTTATATTAAAAATTAAAAAAATTGTAATGATTAAGAGAGAGAGAGAGAGTTGAATTTAGCTGAGTTAAGCTTGGTAACCAAACGCTGCCCGATTTATCCAACGGAGCAATCTCTCAACGCTCCGATCAGAAAATGCGAGGAAGAACAATTAGGAGGGTGATTCTTGCAGAACAATTAGGAGGCAGAACAATTGAATAAATTTGAAGGCGACAGATACTGCTCGAGCAAGTGTTACTAAATTCTCACGTGTAGTGCACGCTATCAAAGAATCGCTGAAACAGTGGAAATTCTCGCATAACGAATCTTACGAACGGCGGGCACCTCTCGGCCCAAATTTGTTGTTGTCATGTCAACCATGGTAGCGGAGTAGAGTGCGTCTCTTTTCCGAGAAAATTCCTATCTTTTATTTTGTCCCACGTGAAGCTCGATATCTGTTTGTCCTTCTGTTCCTATCCTTCTGGCCGCTTTTTCCTTCTACTCTTAACAGTGTTTAATACATGACTCTCATGTCGTTAATCCGAACATAACTCATATTTCTTTGCAGAGGGTGAGGTTGGTGATTGGCCCTCCATTTATTCTTCTCAGGTAAGATTGTTTATCTGGGTCTTTATTTTCACCTCTATCGTTCTTCTTCCTTTTATTTTTCTGGGGATTATGCCTTATGGTACTTGGCTCAATGGGTAAATTTTTTTTTTCCCAGTAATTTATTAGTTTTAGGCTTTGGTTCCAGGACGAGAATCCGATTCTTTTTTTTCTTCTTTTTTAAATAATAAGATGCTAGCTTTCTTTTATTGCTTGTTGCTTCTTTTTTTTCGTTGTATTGATTGGTGATGAAACTGAAGAAACGGGAATTTATATGGTTCAGTTTGGTTCTGAATTTCAGATGGAAGCTAAATGAAAAGCCTTTGCCACCTAACCACGTATCAATGTAGCGCCTAGTTGAGTTGAGGTGTTTTGGGTCCCTAATGAGGATAGATATTATATTTAAAAAGAATTGAACATCGTTTTCCCCCTGCTGACTCCCGGAAAATCCATTTAAGCATCAATGTTGAATTAGCTAGCTAAGTTTTATTTGTTTTACTATATTCTGACTACATTCTGTCAGGACTGAGGTTTTGGTCTCTGGGTCTTTAATATGGTTTCTGCACACGCATGTTTTCTTTCTCAGATGGGAATCAATTATTTTGAGCTTTGATGGGTGATTCTTTGTTCTCAATTCTGCACAAACTCTGTGGCGGAAATTCTGCTTAAGATTGATCTTTGGGCAGTTGAAGAAAATTATCGTGCTTGATCAAAATGAATCTTATTTGGTTTATTTTGTCACTGTTTATCTATTCCGCGCTCCCATCTAGTTTTAGTAAGAATGTTTCTTCAAGACCAGCTATTGTGAATATTGGAGCTCTTTTTACATTTAACTCTACAATTGGAAGAGTCGCCAAGATTGCCATAGAGGAAGCTGTGAAAGATGTCAACTCTAATTCCAGCATTCTCCATGGCACAAAACTCGTTGTAACCATGCACGATTCCAATTGCAGTGGGTTTTTGGGCATGGTAGAAGGTACTTTATCTTACCTAGTTTCTTGCTTTATTTTTTTCTATTTTTATTATAGGCACGTATTCAATTCTGAGAATAATCTAATAATCCTAATCAGATGTCCTGACTATTATGTTTGAATTACAGCTTTGCAATTTATGGAGACTGATATAGTGGCCATCATAGGCCCACAATCTTCTGTAGTTGCCCATATTATATCCCACGTTACAAATGAACTCCGAGTTCCTCTATTATCATTTGGTGCCACAGATCCCACTCTTTCTTCCCTTCAGTACCCCTTTTTCGTCAGAACAACACAGAGCGATTTGTACCAAATGACAGCAGTGGCTGAGGTTGTTAATCATTATAGCTGGAAGGACGTAATTGCCATTTTCATTGATGATGACTACGGACGGAGTGGGGTGTCAGCATTAGATGATAAATTAGCGGAGAGGCGCTGTAAAATCTCCTACAAGGCGGGAATTAGCCCTGTGTATGGAGTTAATCGGGGTGACATTATGGATCTTCTGATCAAGGTTGCATTAATGGAATCTCGGATTATTGTTCTGCATGTAAATCCTGATGCAGGATTCATGGTTTTCTCTGTAGCACAATATCTTGGCATGATGGGAAATGGTTATGTATGGATAGCTACGGACTGGCTCTCATCTGTTCTAGATTCTGCCGCTCCCCTTCTGTCAGATACCATGGATTCAATGCAAGGAGTTCTTGTCTTGCGCCAACATACAGCAGATTCAGATAGAAAAAAAGCCTTCTTCTCTAGGTGGAGAAAGTTAACTGGTGGTTCTTTGGGGTTGCATTCGTATGGGCTTTATGCTTATGATTCAGTTTGGCTGGTTGCTCATGCTATTGATGCATTTTTTAACCAGGGAGGAGTTATTTCATTTTCTAATGATTCTAGGCTGCAGTCTATGGGAAGGGATAATCTCCACCTTGATGCAATGAGCATTTTTGATGATGGAGCTCTCCTGTTGCAGAACATCTTGCAGAGTAACCTTGTTGGTTTGACAGGTCCTATTAAGTTTAACACAGATGGGTCTCTTATTCTTCCTGCATATGACATCATAAATGTGGTAGGATCTGGGTTTCGAAGGATTGGTTACTGGTCAAACTATTCTGGCTTATCAGTTGTGCCTCCTGAGATGCTCTATGCAAGGCCTCCTAATCGTTCAATTGCAAACCAGCAACTATACAGTGTTATCTGGCCAGGAGAGACATCATTGAAGCCCCGTGGGTGGGTTTTTCCTAATAATGGGAAGCAACTGAGAATTGGTGTACCTAATCGAGTTAGTTTCCGGGAGTTTGTATCAAAAGTGCGAGGGACTGATATCTTCCAGGGTTTCTGCATAGATGTATTTATAGCTGCTGTAAACTTGTTACCATATGCTGTTCCATATCGATTTATCTCTTTTGGAGATGGCCATGAAAACCCAAACTACTCAAAGCTTGTAAATTTGATCACAACTGGTGTGAGTATGATGTTACAAATATGAAATTATATAAACTTATTTTTTTCTTGCCCTGGCTGAATCTCAGTTCCCCATTGCAGGATTTTGATGCTGCTGTTGGTGACATTGCAATTGTCACAAATCGGACAAAGATTGTGGATTTTACACAGCCATTTGCTTCATCTGGACTTGTTGTTGTCGCCCCATTCAAAAAAAGGAACACTGGTGCGTGGGCTTTCCTGCGGCCATTTGGTCGAAACATGTGGCTTGTCACTGGTTGTTTCTTCCTTTTCATTGGCATTGTTGTGTGGATTCTGGAGCATAGAATAAATGATGAATTCAGGGGCCCTCCTAGAAAACAACTTATAACCATTCTATGGTGAGTTATTTTCAGTGCTATATTAATTAGATGTCCATAGATATAAATATATATATATAAATATATGTATATATTATTATATATACGTACATGCATAATTGCATATGCACATAAAAATACTAATTAATTAGGACAGTACAGCTCTTAATAGTGGTATATTGGGGGGAATAGTTGGTCATAAATATTATATTTTTTTTTATTAGTAACAAATTTTTATTGATCAAAAGGAGGCAAATGCCCAAGTATTGGTCGTAAATGTCATTTTAATGTTGCACAATGCCATAACGACATCTAATCGGCATATCTGCTAGATAATACGTAGACATAAGACATCAATTGGGTGGATGGTCTGGGTGGCCACATTTTGCGGACACTTATTGTGCATTCACCTTACTAGATGTTAAAAGCTTCCTTTGCTATTTATTATATATAAATAAAAAATAAAAAAGAAGAAACCTTGTCTGGCCATGTATATGAAGAAGAAGAAACCTTGTCTAGTCTGTTTTCTGTAGATGTAGAGAAATGGGGAAGCTGAATTGTTCATTAGACCGAGAACTTTCAATTTCTGATACATAAAAAAGGCTCCAGTATGATGGAATTTCATGTAGGTGTCTTTGATGTTGGGAAGTGGGGTTTAGTGGATTTCTTTTCTTTACCCTGCCTCCTGCTGTACAGCTAAATTGCTAATCTTTTTCTCTCTTAATACCATTGAGGTGTATTAAGGGGCCTCTAAATTATGTCACACGATTTTATAGAATGTTTTAAATTAGTCACCTTCTAAACCCATAGAACATCATTGTAATCTAAATAATTTTTTCTGATCAATTTCTTGTTTACTAAACTTGCAGGTTTAGCCTCTCAACCCTGTTCTTTGCCCATAGTAAGTAGAAGTCAGGTCCTTGATTCTTTTCATAAACTTAGTGCAGTGTTTTTATTGTATAATTTCTCTCTATCCCTTTTGCAGGAGAGAACACTGTGAGCACCCTTGGTCGAGGGGTGCTAATCATTTGGCTTTTTGTGGTTTTGATTATCAACTCAAGCTATACAGCGAGTCTGACATCAATCCTCACAGTGCAGCAGCTGTCTTCTCCTATTAAAGGGCTTGAAAGCTTGAAGAAGAGTGATGAGCCAATTGGGTTCCAAGTGGGTTCCTTTGCTGAACATTATTTGGAGGAACTTGGCATAGACAAATCTAGGCTTGTTGCCCTTGGATCACCTGAAGCATTTGCTTCAGCCCTTTTGCATGGTCCTAAGAAAGGTGGTGTTGCAGCAATTGTTGATGAACGTCCTTATGTAGAACTATTCCTCTCTAGCCAGTGCAAATTCAGGGTTGTAGGTCAAGAGTTCACAAAAAGCGGCTGGGGTTTTGTGAGTATCTGCTCTGCAGAAGCATTCTATAAAAAGTTCAATAAATTTTCAATTAAAATAGTAAGAGATATGTTGAAAAATGTTATTTACTTGTCTTTCTTGTAACAGGCATTTCCACGGGACTCTCCCTTAGCAATTGACATGTCAACTGCAATTCTACAACTGTCTGAGAATGGTGATCTCCAGCGTATACATGATAAGTGGCTGATGCGAAGCACTTGCAGTTTAGAGACTACTGAAATTGAATCAGACCAGCTTCAGCTTAACAGCTTCTGGGGCCTCTTTCTTATTTGTGGAATAGCTTGTTTCTTTGCTCTATTAATCTATTTCTTGCAGATAATACAGCAGTTATGCCGAACTGCTCCCTCTGATTCCATTTCAGCTGGTTCAAGTAACTCGGTTTCTCGGCATGTCCGGAGATTGTTATCGGTGATGGACGAGAAGGAAGACCCCTCAAATAGTGTAAGTAAAAGAAGGAAAGTGGAAATTAGATCAGTCTGCGCCAATGATAAGGGCACTGAGCTGGGAGGCAGTCTCGGGAGGCAAACAGAAATGACTGCTGGGACCAATATAAATAGCTCGAGGGATTGACTTTGTTTTTCATTACATGAGAGTGACTAAATTATTATTGTTTATGATCATGCGGTTGTATAACATCTTTTTTTCTAGCACCAAAAAGGGTGCTTTACTTCATAGGAATATATATGTGCTGGAATCATTTTGCGTGCCACGATTTTGGTTCAAGGAATTTCGATATGCCAATGTAGAGCCGGTTATGAAATACCCTCCAGATTTCCAACTGTCGGTACTTCTGATCGATCAAAAGATACGTTACATTATTATAATGTCTTGCTAGGGCTCATAATGATTCATGAGCCATAGAACTATATATATATATATGTTGGAGTCAGCTGGCTTTCTTCGCGCGCGTTTCGATCGGGAAAAATTAGACATCTATTCCGTTTAAGAACAGGACTATCTAGACTTGTAGATGTGAACAAGAACAAACAGATTCCAATCCGTTAAAAGAGCGACATCTTTTTCAAACAGAAAAGCCTTTGATTGTGGAGACATTTTTCCTCAACTTTAACCATGCGAACGATCCTTCTTTCTCTTCCCCCAATGAAAAGACTCTTTTTTGATTAGCAGTACCCCATTCTTTTGTTTTTTGTTTTGACACACAAACCAAACCAAATATTCAAAATCCCCCACAAGAAAGCGTATGTAGTCCGATTCATTTGAAGTTTGGTAGTGATCACTAAGAGCATTGGCATTAGTTTGGTCAAATTCATCTTCAAATTTGGCCAATATCAACACTTATTTGCATTTGCCTATTCCATTTAAATTCAATCTCCACATTGGATTAGCCATTCATTCTCTATATAATAATAAAATATTATTCAATTAATAATTTTTTTATTTAATTTATTTTATCACATTTTGTAATTCTACCAATTAAATGTTAATAATAATTATATTCTAATTAAATTAATATTAAAAAAGTATTATTAAATGTTAATAATAATTATATTCTAATTAAATTAATATTGGAAAAAGTATTATTCAATGTTAATAATAATTATATTATATTAAATTAATATTAAAAAAAGTATTATTAAATGTTAATAGTAATTATATTCTAATTAAATTAATATTAAAAAAGTATTATTAAATGTTAATAGTAATTATATTATATTAAATTAATATTTAAAAAAGTATTATTAAATGTTAATAATAATTATATTATATTAAATTAATATTACAAAAAAGTATTATTAAATGTTAATGGTAATTATATTCTAATTAAATTAATAATAAAAAAAGTATTGTTAAATGTTAATAATATAATTATATTCTAAATATTAAATGTTAATTATATTCTAATTAATTTAATTTATTTGTTTGGAATGAGAAATTAATATTTTAATATTTGATGAATGAATAGTGGTCTTCCATCTTTAGCCAACCACTGTAGCAAAAGTCCAAATTATTTTAGATTTGCCAATCCAATATGAAGGGTTTTTGAGCCAAATTATGTAAAATTTAGACAAACATTCCATTTAACCAAGCCAATGTGGATGCTCTATCAAGGCAATTGATATTACTGCTGATCATATAACATATTTCACATCTGACTTTAACTGATAGTACCCGCAATCAAACAATAACAAAAGCTGTCAACCACATTAACACCTCTGTTCATTCCTTGGCCTTTGAATCACTGTTGAGGATACCGGCATGTTCCATAACCTAACCATTGACAATAAAACAAACCGAAAGACAGTCAGTACATAATTAATCAGAATTAATATTTAAATGAAAATAGAAAGATGCTTTGTTTATTCATCTATAATGGCATAGCAGAAGAAAGTAGAACTGCAAGAAGCAGAAATATATTACTAATGTCGGATCTGGTTTGGGTTGGATCGACGATCAAAAATCTTGTGGTGGAACTAACTAAAAATAGACAAAAAAAAAAGTGATCATAAAAAGAAAATGTAGCTCGATCGATCTCATGTACTTACTTGGATCACTGAAGGTAACAAGCCCAGTGCCCTTGAAGTCACAGTTCCAGTAGTTCCTTCCATGCATCTGATAATAATTGTTCATGGCATATGATGCATGTGCAAGAAGCTTGTTAGGCTCAAAGCAATCTCCACTCTCATAAATCTCCCTGCAGTCCACACCACCAGGCCCACAGCAAAAATCCAGCACAGCTTGAAGTACCTTCTCATCAGCATGCGGCTTGGCAATGCACCAGACCGATGGACCTCTGGCTCCTCCACCGGAAACTTTCTCACCAAACCCAAATGTCCCTCCGTTGCTACAAAACTGGCAGCTCAGGTCCACTTCGTATACCTTAGATCCATCCCCATTAAAGATCCCAAAATTTCTCTCACTCACACTCCCTTCTTTTTTGTTCTCATTGAACAAAGCAAACACAAAGATCTCAATCTTGTCTTTAGGCTTCATGGGTGTCCCTCTATAAGATTGGGCACGTTCTATCAACCTAGTGTTGTAAGTCTTTGCATTTTGTGGTGTGGCCGCTATATCGCCGTGGTCACCCTTAGACGGCCACCCGGATTCCGATACCGTAATCTCAATCGTCTGGTTTCCAAACCCTAAAGCAGTGATGGCTGACCTAATAGCATCAATCTGTGCATCCAGCATGTTTCCGTAAACATAACCTTTAGGGTCACGGACGCCGTGGGTTGCGTTTCCTAGCAATGCATACTCTAAACTGACCGTTCCCGGGTTGTCCCGGTACGCGAAATATGGGTAAGCATTGACCATAAAGGGTGCACCCGTGTCCGCTAGGAAGCCAACTATGGAAGTCATCGTTGGCATGAGATTCAAGGCAAAAGTAGAACCTGAGGGAGGAAACGAAGAAGCAAGAACAGCCATGCTATGTGGGGTCGTGACCTTGATTTTGCGGTCCAACCCCCTCGCTACTAGCACTGCATGCACGTTCTGCATGGCTTGGACCAACTTCTTAGGTTCGAGCTTCTCATCGTCCGTGGTTAAGTACTCGTTACCAACGCAAATGGCGACAATGGAAGTAGCGGGAATGAAGGGCACGACACGGGAGGCGAGCCACTCGTCTGCGGTGGACACGTCGGAGCTGATGTTAGCCACGTGGTAGTTCTCGACGGCAACGATGAGGTCGATGCCTGTGTTTGAAAAGGCTTGGAGGATCTCAGGGTTGGTGTCATAGATTTTGACCTTGTCAATGAGGGTAGATTGGAGGAGCTGGGCTACTTTCTTGGGTGAGGGGAGGTTGTTTCCGAGAGTACCGTAGTTTATACCGACACCATAAACGGTTACCAAAGGGTTGAGAAGAATCAGGAGGAAGAGGAAGAGAGGAAGCTGGATGAGGAGGAGGTGAGCTGCGGCCATGGCTTAGTTTGAGCAAGTGGTACTTGGCTGTAGTGTGGAATTTGGTTTGGGAAAGTAAGATATATCCTCTTAGGACACACGAGAAATTCTGATAATTACATATCTATATAAAATATATATATATAATTTTTATATATAGATCAAGAATCTTACGATTGGATTTTTTTTTTTCCTTTTTCTTAAAAAAAAAAAATCATTTATCTCATATATATGTTTTTGCTTGAATTCATACAGAATATAGTGGGAAAATTACATACATATACCTAATTTTTACTCTCAATATTATTTATTTATTTATTTGTCTTGTACCATGATTCATTAATATTCAATTCTATCCGTTAAAATTGTGGTACGTACTACGTGACAGATTTTTGTCAATTTTAATAGAGATATATTTTATGATCCGTAGATGTCAGTTAAAAAAACATAAAGAATTAAGGATGCATGAATTCACTCCCATGCACCGATCTCTCTCTCTCTCTCTCTCTCTCTATTGTATTCTAATCTCGTATGAAATTGTAATTAATTAAAACATAGTATCCGGAACATGATGTACGTCCACTTTATACCAATTTCATATTGCTGGTTTTTATTTTCCCGGCCCTGTTTTTTGGGCCATACTTTTAGGGAACAAAATGATGATAAAAGAGGGATGGATAGCCCTACATGACCTGCTTTGGCAGTGAGGTCACAGTAACTGAAAAATTTAATAATAATGTGGCATAATTAATAGGAAAGGACCCTACAGGGAAAGACTTCAAAGGAGAAACAGTGTGTGTATATAGCGTTGTCAGAGATAGGAGCACTACTAAAATTCAAAGTCGAGATCAAAGGCAATCAATTTTACAGTGTAAATGATGCGGCTGATCATGATGATGATTGCCTATATATAAAAAATGCCATTTTTGCAGTACTCTCGTCCATCGCTAGCCTACTTTTCTAAAGTTCCTGAAAACGCGTTTTCAGATTGTTCTGTATATATGTGTAAGTTCTCGTGGCTATAATCCACTTACAATAACCTATATTTAAATATTTTATAATAAAAAAAATAACACAAAAAGTATATTAAAATATATCACATTAATAGACTAAAATTAAAAAAAAAATCGAAAATGCCATAGTTTGAAGGTGGAGAGTCATGAGATAAAAAAGGGTAGCGGGATGAACAGAAACAGTCAAAGGAGGTACATTATATATGTCAGGAATCTTTTTGAGAACATAGGCTCTCCACTCCAAATGCATGAGCCTTGACTGCTTCCCAATGTGTTTTGGACCTTTGGTACACATTCATTGTTTTACTTCTATTGTTCATAGCATGATACTCAATAAATTGTATAAATTATTTTAAAATATTGAAATGATCATAAGATTTTAGTAAAATAATAATAATAATAATAATAATAATAAATAACATTACTCTATATTTTTATTTTCTTTATACCTGCCTTCAATTAATGCAGGCATAATTATTGGAAATATAGAAAGGAAGGTTTAGTAGATTTGAAAATAAATATAGGTTTTGGGTCCTACCAAGCAAAAGTATGTCTGGAAATTTGGAGGGATTACAGTTCACATGCCACTGTCAGCTACTACTACTTGCCCTTTCGGTTCAAACTGCCAGCATTGAATCATTGACAATCTCCACCCAATTCAGATGGAGAGGTTGCACTTAAATACCAAATAAATGTGTTATATATTCTTCTCCTACTATGTAGTTATTTATATAAATATTCATTTTAAAAAATAAAGTTACATTTAATTTTAAAATGGCTAAATCTTATATTCTCTATTTTAAAAAAAAGTAAGATCAATAGTTGAAAAATAATTTTTTTCATGTAAATATTAGATTTATCCCCTTTTTTTAAAAAATGTTTATACTTACATACTTTAAAACTACATTTAACATTACTCTCCAAATAATATGATATCTTTAGTACCGTAAGATGAGAGTAGCATGCGTATGCACCTAATAAATGATAAATTTCTTTCAGTATTTTCTTTGATTTTAAGCAGGCGCCCGTTAAGCAATCAATGGAATGGAATTCGAAAAGATTCTACAGCTTTTAAAGCTTCGACACCCCAAACAATGCAAAATTACAAAGGTATGAGATATGATCGTATTTTTATATTCACGACTGAGGAAAGTTGAAATCTCTAAAATACAACATATGAGGAAGGAACAACAGGCCATGGAGCAGTAGCAATTAAACTAAATAGCCATTATACATTATATATTACATTCTGTTACATATACTCACTTTAAACTCTATTTAGATTTTTAAACTCTATTTAAATTAGATTGCCGTTTATATATTTTCGAAAGAATTCCTCCTCTTTACAGTACCTGTACATCACATTATGAACCTCAATTAAGAGCCTTGGGAATCGGCTTGAAAAATAACTGTCGAAACCTTGAGGTACTGGCCCCAAAATTTCCTGAATTTCTTGAGGAAGCTCCCTGTAATGATTTAATTTGTTCCTTATGACGCGCAATAAGTCGCGAACACTGTCATACTTGTATCGCCTGTAGCGCCCAATGTCATTGACAAATGCAGTTTCCATCTTTTCATCCCATTTACCTTTCAATGCCGCTGCTGCAGTGCTTTCTAATGCATTTAAAAGCTCGGATTCATTCTCCCTGTCTTCCAATTCAACACGATCGCTAACATCTCGAAGAAAAGAGAGTCGCATCTCAGAATCCCAAAAGAAAGGATGATGCAATACGTCCATAGCCCTTGGCCTACAAAATATTGCAGCCACAACATCATAAGAGGATTGAAAAATACCCTATTTCACGTTCCAATGACATCAATGATATTTTCGCGATTAGCAATCGGAACTATGCCACTAGTAGGTATTCAACCATTTCTACATCCATAATACAGACGGCAAATCAAGAAGCAACATCTTGAACACCACCAAAACATGCAAACAGAGGATCCCACAGTCATTGGTTCAATAAACTACCAAGATATTTCCTGCTGGTAAAAGTTATGTACAAGTGAAATGCTTACATGAAGGCCTGCAGATAACATTGCTTTTTAGATTTCTCAGGTTAATGGCTAATGATAGATTTCTCTAAAATTCATGAATTTGGAAGTGTGAAGATAAAAGCCTTACCTCATATCTGGGATGGGATGCAAGAGATGAGAGAAAAGATCGACAGCTTCTGGTATATTCTCCACCAAGAATAAGTCTTTCCGGTTGTTCACAATATTGACATCGCGTTCAATACTGTCACCATAGGGGTGTTTACCCCCTGTGACGCAAAAAAAGAGAACACAGCCTAAGCTGAACAAATCCACAGCACGTGTTTGGCGCCCATGGAGTAGTATTTCAGGTGCTTGCCAACCCGAACTCCCACAACCTATTGTTACCAACGGAGAAAATTAGACAACAACAATAGCAGGCTAAGCCTGCACGCACCATTAGGAAATGCAGAAACCACAACAGGAAATTAAGAGGCTTGTTGCAATGCTTCACCGATGACACAATGCTAATTCTGAAAGTTTGTAGAATCAACAAAAACTTCACATTTTTCCTCAACTCACATCACTTACTAGTGACATTCAGCTAATTGTATTCCTAAACAACCATATCAACCATATGTATGTTTCAGGTGCTGACCAATTAAACTAGTTAAAAAGTTCTTACCAGTAGCATGCTGGGTTAAAGAAGACATGCCCCCACTAAGGCGTTTGCTAATACCCATATCTGAAAGCTTTGCACACAAAGACCTCTCCTTTATTATAAGAACATTTTGAGGTTTTAGGTCTCGATGTATAATTCCAAGCTCATGCAAATGGCCAAGCCCAGAAACCACATCTCTGCAAAAACCACAATTGCGTCAAATTCTGAGCAGTTTATTTACTTTTCAGATTCTGAGCAATTCATGTAATTTATTCAACTCTGATTTCATTAAGGTAAGTAATTATAATAAATAAAAAAATGGGGGCTTTAGTTTTCATGTGTCCAAGGAGAAAATTATAGTTGGAAAGGAATATTCTTGTGAAGCTGGAGGCAATTCACATGTAATGAGAACATCCGCAGAAACCACCCAATCAAAAGTCCGAGTTTTAAGCAAAGTAAGATTGTGACCTTGAAAATAAATAAATCAAGATGTTATACGGTTCCCTAAGGTCACTTGTGGGTCTCCAAAATTTTTCAGGATCAGAACTAGCCAAGTTGACATTCTTTAAGAACTAATCAGTCCAGCAAATGCTAAAACAGTTCAACATTCCAATATCAGACCCAGTTGGCAATCTTCCCTCCAAATACTCTAATCAGAGGAAAATGGTCATGAAACATAATCAGCACCACTATGGACTTCTTCTTCTTCTTCTTTTTTCTTCTTTTTTTTTTTTTTATGAGTAATAGATAAATATTATTGATCTGAATGAAATAGGCATAGCTCACGTACACAAGAAGTATACATAGAACACCTAAATACATTCTAAGAGCAATAAATTAAAGACAAAGAAATCATGAACGTTGTCCCTGTTTAGTACAATAGCAGAAAACCAAAGCATCAAAGTGTGTAGAAAAAAGTTCTTTAGCTCCACCCTAGTGTGTTCCTTGTCTTCAAAGCAACACGCATTCCTTTCCCCGACCAAATACACCACATGATACACAATAGGATCATCTTCCACACAACTGCCACTTGATGACAACCTTGCATCTTCCTCCAACAATCCAACAAATCCACAACCCTTGCAAGCATAACCCAAGCAACTTCAACCCTGTGAAAGATCTCATCCAACAACTCCCTTGTTACCTCACAATGCAATAAGAGGGTCCACAAATTCTCCATTTTTTTTTTTACGTAAATAACATCAATCCATAACTACACAACCCCTCTTCCTCAGATTGTCCGTGGTTAAGATCTTTCCAAGAGCAGCGTTCCATACAAAGAAGGCAACTTTGGAAGGCACACAAGTCCTCCAAAGGTTCTTCAAAGGGAACTGAAGATGATCTTGTGTTGTCAAAATTTCATAGTACCCCCTAACAGTACATTTCTTATGGTTATTAGACCTGCACTTCAATCGATCACACTGTGTCAAAGGAGTCCTCATGGAGTATAAAAGACTGAAAAAATCTACAACAATAGATACTTCCCAGTCGTGGAAATCCCTATTAAAAAGAATATTCTACTCATGAGAACCATGAGAGAGTAGTCGCATATTCGCTACTGAAGCCTCCCTATTAGCAACAATAAGATAGAGAACCGGAAGGCTCTTTCCAAGGTATGCTCTCCATACCACACATCTCGCCAAAAACTGATTCGATTGCCTCTCCGACTACAAAACGAATATGTTTTTCAAAGCATGACCACTCCCTCGTTATAAACTTCCATAATCCCACACCATGCCCCCCTATCACTTCGTTGGAGCACCAACCACCCCAAGCAGCTCCATATCTAGCATTGATAACTTCCTTCCACAATGATCCCCCCTCCAATTGATATCTCCATAGCCATTTACCTAGTATAGCTTTATTAAAAGTTAAGTCACACACTAACCCCCATGTGCACTGAAGCACAAACTGTCTTCCATCTAACCAAGTGGAATTTCTCCTCCTCCCCCATGCCCCCCCATAAAAATGCCTTGAAGAGTTTCTCAATCATATTACCCACCCTTGTCGGCAAAGGAAACAAAGATAAAAAATAAGTGGGAAGTAGTAAGAGTGCTCTCAATAAGGGTGAGACAACCCCCTTTCGATAAATATACATGTTTCCAACTAGCCAATCTTTTTTCTATCTTCTCCACCACCCTGTCCTATATTGCTTTAGCCTTAAAAGTTGCTCCCAACGAGAGACCCAGATACTTCAAAGGCAAAGAGGACACCTTACAATGCAATAGGTTTGCTAAACTGAGTATATTTGAAATTGCACCCACCAGAACCATCTCGGACTTACCAAGATTCACCTTGAGCCCCAACATTGCTTCAAAGCAAAGTAACAATGCACGTAGAGTTTGAATTTGGCCATTATCCGCTTCACAAAACAATAAAGTATCGTCTGCAAATAAAAGATGTGAGAGGATAATCGAGCCACCAAAATCATTACCCACCTGAAAATAAGATATGAGCCCTCCACTCATCGCAGCCTGCACCATCCAGCTAAGAGCCTCCATAACTATAACGAAAAAAAATAGGAGATAGAGGATCTCCTTGCCACAAACCCCGAGAACTATCAAAAAAACCAGCAGGTGTACCATTGACTAGAACTGAAAACCGGGCGGTAGAAATACAATGACGCATCCAAGCAATCCACCTATCACCAAAACCGCACCTCCTAAGCAAATATAAGAGGAATTCCCACTTCACGTGATCATATGCCTTCTCAATGTCAAGCTTGCAAAGAATACCTGATCTTCCCTCCCCCAATCTATGGTCCAAACACTCATTTGCAATGAGAACCGAGTCAAGAATTTGTCTCCCACGAATGAATGCATTTTGAGCCTTGGAAATAATATGTTCCAACATAAGACTTAACAGGTTGGCTAGCACCTTCGAAATAATTTTGTAAATGCCACTAAACAAACTTATAGGGCGAAAATCCTCTATGATCGAAGCCCCGTGTTTCTTGGGAATGAGAGCAATAAACATCGCATTAAGGGATTTTTCAAACTTTTGAAAGGTGTGAAATTCCTTAAAGACCTGAATAACATCATCTTTTACAATGTCCTAACAAGTTTGAAAGAAATCCATTCAAAAACCATTTGGCCCGAAGCTTTATCCTTAGCCATACCAGAGATGACCTTGTAGATCTCGTCTTCCTCAAAAGGTCTCTCCAAAACACATGCACTCTGCGAATCAATCGCCTCAAAGGATAAGCCATCCAGCTTTGGCCTCCAACCAACCAGTTTCATGAGAAGAGTCTCATAATAATCCACAATGTGATTTTCTAGTTTAGCAGGAGAGGATAGCACCTGAGAACCTGAATGTAGGACCTCAATAGCATTATTGCACCGATGTGAATTAGCCACTTTATGAAAGAATTTCATACACTTATCTCCTTCTTTCAACCAAAGGGCCCTAGATTTTTTATGCCAAGAAATCTCCTCGGACAACAAGACTCTCTCCAAATTTGCCATAAGCGTGCCCTTCCTCACACGCACCTCCTCCGAGGTATCTCCCAATAATTCCCTTCCCTCTAACTCTTGCAATTCCTCTAAAAGGGTATTCTTCTGATTGTCAATGTGGCCATAAACTTCCAAGTTCTACTTCTTCAAATCTAATTTCAAAGCTTTCAACTTACCTGCAAGAATAAAACTTGGAGCACCAATGAATTGATACGATGACCACCAGTGCGCACCATCTCTACAAACCCCTCCGTAGCAAACCACATGTTTTTAAACTTGAAGTACCAGCGCCTGTTGTGAATTGCCCCACAATCTTGAAGTACCAATATGGACTTAATGGAGGCACTTAGCCTTTGCAAACCTTTTCTATTCACATGTATGGCAAAGACACAGAAGAAAACGAATTTATCATCACACTCTAGTTCCTTCCCCTTCCACCAAGATAAAAAAGGAAAGAAAATCAAAGAAAATTATAAACTCCAGGTTCTGCCACTGCTTATTGCAAAACTACTACAAAGTCAGTAAAGCAATTGAGGAAAATTTGAGATTGCTTTCATAAGGGACTTGTTAATCTTCATGTCTAAGTAACACTTTATAAGATCCCACAATGAGTTCATTGCACATGTTAAAAAGCAGCATTTCGTTCTTCAAATCACTCTCAACCACAACCAAAAATACCTCATATCATTTATAATAAGGGAATAGAGCAAGTGGGGCCATCTAACTCAAAGTTAGATGTTTGAGATGTTGAATGCAGGGTTATACATGAATCAGAAAACGTTAATGGGGCAGTTAATTCAATCTGAATATCATGCAAAAGTTCAATGTTGTCACCATTTTCTTCTGAGGTTGGTTTTTGACCATGAATAGGAAAAAGGGGGTCATCGCAAAAATTGTTGGAATCTTCACACTGGTAAGAGAACTGATATTGCACACCAATTGTTGTAGAAACGTGAAAAAAACTTGAAGTACCATATGTAATGATAACATCTTCAGTAAGGTATATATTGCCTACTCTGTTTAGTTGCTATTTATTTTTTGATAAGATGTTTTTCATTTTTAAAGGGCAGGGATGTAGTCAATGTGAGCTGATGACTCATGCTTACTTGGAGTTTAGTTGTTATTTGCTGAAAAAGCACTACAGAAAATTTAAAAACTTTAAGAGTGATACTATACACCATACTCTCACCCCACTTTCATCCCACTATGTATGATGTGACACATTTATCACCATTGGATGATAAAGAATCATTCAATAAAGGATCATTCAATGGTAATAAATGTGTCACATCTTACACAGTGGCATGGTAGTATGTTGTATAAAATTTCCAAAGCTTTGATAGAAGAAAAAGGGGCAGGTATGGCAGGCATTAAACTTACCTCATTAATTTCAGCAACTGGGGTTTAGGGTATCCGTTCTTCTTCCACAATTCAATATCCTTTTTATTTTCCTTCAGTGACTGTAATTGGATGTCAAACTCATTGAAGTTGGAATCCTGAGCCTTCATCATAATTACTTGACTTTGAAAAGATTCAGAGCATGAGAAAATCAAATCATTTAAGCTACAAGTACAACGCTCCAAAGAGAGGTAGACAAAATCTTGGTCATACTCCACTCCATACCAACGGACAATATTCGGATGATGGTCGGAAGCAATAAGATTCTGAATCTCTTTTGAAGCCACATCATGATGGGTCTGCACAAGGCGTTTAACAGCCACTGGACGACGATCATAAATTCCCTCAAGTACAACGGTACCATTGCTTCCCTTAGCAATTTCTTTGTTAGAAACTACTAACTTACCGATCCTACGTCCCTCTACATGACCATCTACGATATCGTTAATCGTTAGCAGTGACTTCCATTCACCTCCTTCAATGTGTGGAACTCCTTTAGTCTCTCCAACCTTATTGATGTATGACATGTCTTTTGGCATTTCCTGATTCACGGCAAGTTTTTTATTGTTCCCCAATCTCCTACTTCTCTTTTTTTTGGGAGCCCCTGCTTGTACTTTGAGTTCCTCCCCATGCTTATTTGAGTTAAGCTGCTCTCCAAAGGCTACATATCGATAAAACACAAAGCCCATAATGGATATAAGAGCCAGAAGAAAGGATATAATATACCTCATATGAGAACTAGACATAATTTCAGCAGGTTTTCTCGAGATATTAAATTCATTGGCATCTCCATCTTGCACAACCATTATCACAGAGTTCTTATTTTCAGGAGTGGGCAAAGTGAGCATTTGTATGCCTTCATTTTCACGAGGAGGCAGCTGTAATCGGTCAATTACCCTTGAGGGAGAATTGTGACCAGGAGCAGGCAGAGGGAGTGGTCTGCCTCCAGAATTGTCATTTAGTCTATCAAATACAGAAAGAGATTCTGTCAATCTATGATCGCGAATTCGAAAGACAACTGGTGCTAACTGATAAAGCATTTGCGAATTGACATCACCCCCATACTCTTCACTAAGCTCTTTCCCTGTTTTAGGAGAAATCCCACCATAAGAACTCTCAATTTTTGGATACCGAAAAGCAGCATCAAATTCAGCAAATGCCAAATTCCACAAAATTTTGCCATTGCGTGGAGAATAATGCTGCAATACATAATCTGTCCTCTTAATATAAAGCGGCTGCTCAACAGTTTCCAAGTTCAAAGCACCAGACTGCACCAATTCCTCAGCATCTTCATCCGATAAAACAGGGTTTTCTTTCGCACCTCGAACCCCTGATGTGGAAGGAGAATCATTCAACTTAAATGTATAAACTACTTTTCCGGACTTGAAATCAACAAGGAACACAGTCGTTTTCTTTGTTCCTAATGTGACTCCTCCATCCTCCGATACATATGGAGCATTTCTGACGTATTCTTCAGCACTGAATGCAAGCTTCTGGAATGCAAAAGACAATGATTGTACATCATTTATTCAATCACATCAGAACAAAAGGCGTAATTTCACGTTCACGCAAATGGAAGCACCTCTAGGCGGGCTTCTCGTTCAAGATTTTCTACGATATCTTTCAAATGAAAACATGACAACTGAGAAGTTTGACAAATCCCCGATATTCAAAACGGGAACTTCTATGCAACATCAAACAAGAAACATCATGCAGAGAAAGCGTAATTTGCGTACCACTTTCCCAAAGCTCTTGCTATGCAGATAGAGTGCCCAATCATCGTCGCAGTCAATGTAGAAGTCATTGTTTGGGTCAGAAACATTACTTTTACCATCTTCATCCTCGAGAAATGCCTGATATGAAGAGTAAGTCGGTCGGCCCGACGCGAACGACCACAGAATTTTCCTTGAATCAGGGTCCAAACAATATATTGTTCCATCCAAATCCGCCACTATTGCTACCTCGAGTTTGCTACAATCAACGACCAAACACCCAACACATCAATTAGAATACTCAGGAGACACATACATACCTAAACCCTTTATACTCTGAACTATACTAAGTACATATCCATGCATGCGTATGTAAATCCCTGATCTTTGCATGTACTTAAGTGAATGTAAAACACGAATCTATATAAAATGACAGGTACTCACGGCAAGGGTGGCAAAAGAGGGTTGAGGACGTTGAAACCCTTGAGAGATGGGCTGGTGATGGCCGAGCTGCAGAGAACGCCAATTGAAGATAAATATATCCCCGCCAATAACAGAAGAAGTACCAGAGCGCGTCTCATTCCTAAGATTCTCAATTTGGACATAAGATCATGTATCGAAATGACTTAGGGTTCCAAATTCCGAGTCCGGACAGGAAATTGCGGATGACTTACGGGAAGCCGTGTGATTATATTGTGGACCCTCGACAATTCCATTCCGCTCCACTTCTCAATTTAATGATTAATTAATAATGAAAATTACTAATTTGCCCCAAAAGTGCCGCATTTATTTATTTTATGATTAATGTTACCTAAGTGCATAAATACGCATAATCATTTTAAAAAAAAGAAAGATATATTATTAAAAAATTAATTTTTTTTTTATATGAGTTTTATATTTATTTATTTTTTTAAAATGGCTGTATAGCACTTGCACACTCATGACTGCAACTATTATTTCTCTTATTTTATTTATTTTTGTTAAAATCAACTTAATTCATCTCAAACTAATTATTGATAGAATTCACTACTTTTTTAACTTTTTATATTAAAAAAAAAAAATTAACTTATTTCATACATTTGAACAGATATCTTATTCTATTTACATTCAAACAGATATTAATGATATCTACAAAATATTATTATTTATAAATCAACTCAAAATATATGAGATCACTCTAACGTCCAAACGCAACCTAAATTTTAAAAAGTTACTACTTGTATTTTTTTGTTAAACATTAAAAAATAAATAAGGTGTACTAGAGGCACTTTGAGGGCACTTTTGAGTTTTGAGGGGTAACCTAGTATCACCCATTATTTATTAATCATTTAAGAAAAACAAAAGAAGAATATTAAATTTATCAATTTGTTTTTCCTTAAAAAGAAGAGAAAGAAGAATTGCACAATTTAATTCTATTGTCCAATTCTTTAAGAATTTTGATCCTTGTGCTTATATTTTGTATTCTCTAGTCTTTATTACATGTATATATTGTCTTTGCGTATAATCAACTCCTTTCAAGGACCAAAACTATATTAATCATCTCTCCTAATCAGGGCATGAGAAACACCACCATCAAAATTCAAAACCATGCCAAGAACAAAAACTCTCCATGCTGTATGCATACCTTGGAGAATATCTCTTAGTTCAGCTTTTATATTAGTACCCATAAAAGGTAGAAAAAGCCACCCCTCTGGGTTTCAAATTATACTCCCTCCACTACATGAGCCTTGGTTTGCCAAATGGTTTGTCATCTGCATTTAACTTCATCCAACCATCCATGGGTCGAATCCTTTTGAGCACATGGAAATCTCTCCCTACAAGAAATGTGAGAGGTGCCAAGCCGATGACATGAAAGTTTGATGATTTAATCATTATTCATGATTTGCGTATTATATATTGTTCCAAGAATTTCTATAAATTCATATTTTTTCTCCCTACCAAAGGTATGAGCCCTTGGAGGTTGAATGTTAACGGAAAGTAAAGTGATTGCGTGCGTTTTAAATGGTCATAGAACAACACAATACACATGGATTATTGGTACAACTACTGAATTAGCATTTCAAACAACTCATCATTGACAATCGTTCGTTTTGAAAGATTATTACAGAGTGGGAGAACTGGCTTGATATTTTACTGTTCGATGACTTTGTTCCTCTCCCTCGACTTTCATTACAACATAAATGGGAAAAAAAAAATGAACGATGAAACCTCAGCCCAAGGCCAAAAACATGCAGCATTGCAGCTACTCATCTAAGCTTCATAGACTTTGCATTCCTCATCAGCCGGGTTTGTCTCGCAGAAGTCCTCTAATGGGTCTCCGCTTCCTGCTACAGTTGCACCTGGCCACTTGCTTGCTACCAGATGAGCCAAATCAACAACCCTTTGGCTGTAAAACAACAGAATCAAAGTTACCAAACAAAATTACATACTCGAATTCTTCATCTTCCATACATAAATGAATTCGACATCAATATACAGCAAGCTAAGTTGTGAGTACGAGTCCATGTGATTGAGTATCCCCACCTGTATCCCCATTCATTGTCGTACCAGGCAACCACCTTAACCATATCATCACCCATGACCATGGTCAATGAAGAGTCAATGGTGCAAGAATCATCAGAGCACCGGAAGTCTACTGAAACAAGAGGGACATCACACACAGCCAATATGCCCTTCAATGGTCCCTCGGCTGCTTTTCTGAAGGCTGCATTGACATCTTCTGCTGAAATGCCCTTCTTCGCAACGTTCACTACAAGGTCAACAACTGACACGTTAGGCGTAGGCACACGGAGTGCAATGCCGTTGAGCTTGCCCTTCAGCTGGGGTAGCACCAAAGATACGGCCTTGGCTGCACCAGTGCTTGTTGGGACTATGTTCAGAGCGGCAGCCCTGGCTCGCCTCAAGTCCCGGTGAGAAGCATCTAAGAGCCTCTGAAGATACACAATGTAGTTGAAATGAATATGATACTTGGAACTTGATAGGATTTGTTACAGGAAGTGAAGGGTTTCACGTTTGATTGTTTACCTGGTCTCCGGTGTAGGAATGAGTGGTTGTCATGGTTCCCTTGACAATGCCTGAAACATAGGGCAGCATTAAAGATGCATTTTTACAAAATGGAGTATAACGTGCAACAGAGGTTTTGCTGGTAAGGGTTTTATTAGATTTATGAAGCCTAATTGTATGAACCCTTACCAAGTTCTTCATCCATGACCTTCACAAAAGGAGCCAGACAGTTTGTGGTGCAAGAAGCATTGCTGCAAAAGGAGAAAAAAATAAAATAAATAAAATAAATAAATAAAAAAGAGAAAAAAATTTAACCACTTTTTGGAGTAACCATTACAAGAGAGAACATAAGAAATCAACTAGCTGAAGCTAAATCATAATTGTTTCCATACCCTCACAGGACTATACATGAATACTGACCTTACAATATTAGCAACCTCATGGGAGTAATCCTTTTCATTTACGCCAACAACATAGGTTGGAATGTCAGCACCTTTAGCCGGAGCAGTGATGATGACTTTCTTAGCACCAGCTTGGATGTGTTTCCCAGCACCAGGGCCATCTACAAACACTCCTGTTCCCTGTAGGGCAAATTATTCAATAAACTTATAAGGTCCGTCCAAAGTAGAGCCAACTTGAAAAATACTCCACTTGAGTTACAAAAGTGTCGTATACTGGACTTAAGAAGACTCTGATAGTTGAGATTTGAATGTGACTTACCTCAATGACAATGTCGATGCCAAGCTCAGCCCAAGGCAGCTTGAGAGGGTCCCTGTTAGAGACAACCTTGATGGGCTTACCATCAACGGTGATGGTTTCATTGTCCTGTATTTTCACATCTGCTTTGAAAGTCCCCAGCATAGAATCATATTTTAGCAGGTGTGAAGCCTGCATTTACAATGACAAATTATGCTCAGTAATACTAACCAAGTTTATTCCCCAAAAGCATGGCAATAAAGGCATCCAAAATTTGTAAATAAAGTATCTTACATTCTTGACACCACCGCTGTCGTTGACAACAATAACATCAAGAGGTGAGTTTTTACGGCCATGCCAGCATCGGAGAAAGTTCCTGCCAATGCGTCCAAATCCGTTGATTGCCACCTTCAGCTTTGCCACTGTTTCTCCTCTGACTGGAGCTGATCCAGTTGTCTGATTTCAAGAATATGTTGAAAGCATTAATTATTAGTCTATTGTGAAAAAGGTTGGTTTTGCTTTTCACAAGGTGGGACTAAGGTTGTAAAACGAACCAAGCCACTTCAACTTGGCACAAAATAGTTTCGATCATAAGTGGCTAGTCAAGCAGCCTATACTTTGGTATGGTTCTTTACCCTTTGAAAAGCTCAAATAAAGCTTACGCAAGTTTGAGGATGAACTCTTCAATTAAGCCAAGAATGAACCATTTTTTGGGGCTAATAACATGTTAAACAAAGCATTTTTGGGGCTTATAACAGGATAGGCGTGAAGTAATACCAGAAAGAATCAGATTTATGAATGGATCATTAACTCAAAACAACAATCTAATCAGGCCAAATCTTTAAAAATACACATATCAAAGGAGTAATATTATATAAGAGAACCTTGGGAGTAAGTTGGGCAGCCACAACATCGAAGAAGGATGCATCCCTACCACTATTGGCGTAGGTCATACATGTACTGGCTCTAAGGCCAGAGTACTCAGCGACTTCAAGCCTCTGCACAACCAAGATGAATTGAGAATCCTAACAAAACCATAAAGAAACAGATAAAAGAAAAGAAAAAAAGTTCTCTAGCATGAATTCTATGCACTAGAGAGAGATCAAGAGTAACCTTGGAGAAGCATTGGGTGGGGACAGAGTGGGAATTCTTGGAGGGCAGCCTTATGTTGGTAGGTACTCTTGAATAAGCTAGAGCTGCGTGGCTGGCCATGTCTGCAACTAAAGCTGAGTGATACAATTTCCTTTCTATTTATACAGTAGAATCATTTTTTTTAGTTAATAAATTGAATTTGATGCACAGAGTCATTGTTAATTTCATTATTAATCACAACAAAAGGAAAAGAAAAAGAAAAATTATGATCGAAAGCGAGTTGAAGGAACGTGTGGTTAGAACGGTACATGAAGATATATTGGATAAGGTACTGTTTTGAGTCTGCAACTTCATAATCTGAGCCACAGATTGATCACCCTTTAGTTTCTTCCAGCAATGCCCTTGCATTTCTCAGAGGGTACAACATTCATGGCTGGTCGTGGACAACCAACGTTCAACTCAACGGATTATATCCGTGTCATTCAATCTACGAAGCAACAGATTGGTAGCATGAACGACCGGATTGACATTTCTTCGAGTTTTTATTTTTACTTTTTTGTTCTTACTAATTCGGATAAATTTGGAAATAGAGAAATGCTAATTACAGTTGTGAGAAATGTTGCGCAATCACTTTGAAAAAAGTGAATAAATACTGGATCTACTTGAAAAAGAAAAAAAATTAATAGTAAATTTTACTCTTTTTTCAAAGCAACTGCATAACTCTTGTACACTACATGACTGTATATAACATTATCCAATGAAAGATATAAAATATTATAGGACCCATTTCAGAGGTCAATAAATCTTTTATCTAATGGAATTCGTTAATTTCTTTCCCTTTCCTAAGCTAACGTTTACACCATCATATTTTCAATTAATTAAGATGTCCCAACCCTCGTCCTTTAAAGGTAATGTTGCTGGGATTGCATCAGAAATAACGAAATTATTATGATCTTCTCACGAAAGAAAGGAGGGAAAGACCCATCTCTTGTCATTTTGTTGATGCTGCTGGATATGCCATTAATGCTTATTACATGGGATGCTTGCAAAGTCTCTTCACAGTAGTTAACCATGATGTGAAGCACTTGTTAGTTCTCAATAAATATTTTCATTAAGAAAGGAATGAAGGACCATAGTACACAAGAGATATAAAAAAGAGCTAATTATGTATTAAAGCACCAACTTATAGGCACCATCCAGTAGTGCGCAAGTTAGTTCATTTTAATCAAATCAGGTACATCTGCCGCTCTTTGATATATCCTTAAAATGAGCAGCTCAGTTAAAGAAGTTATAGAGAATTGTAAGTTAGGAAAGACCTCCTGGTGGATCAAGAGCTTGTAAAGTAATTTTTAGGGAAATTCTACTTGTCCCTCAAATCCTAAGCATTGTGTTCAACATAAATGGCTCTCAAGTTTTGTGAACTTAGCATTTATCACTTGTGATTCTGTGAGACACTAAGATGTAACTTTGAAAATGATTTTGTTACTTGCTCATAGGGCTGTAAACGAGCCGAGTTCGAGCGAGTTTGGGTTGTGCGAACTCGGCTCGTTCACAACTCGAGTCGAGCCCAAGCTCGGCTCGTTTATTAGCCGAGCCGAAGCTGATGCTCGAGCTCGGCTCGTTTACATGTAACCAAAACTCGAGCTCGGCTCGTTTACATGTAACCAAAACTCGAGCTCGGTTCTGGTAACGAGCCGAGCCCAAACTCGACTCGAGCTCGGCTCGTTTACCTATTATCATATTTGCAGAATTTAAATATACAATTGAAATAATAACATTTTTTTTTTTTGGATGGAGAATAATAGCAATAGCAACTTAAATTTAAATTTACATCATGAAGCCTTCTAGAGACTATTTTGAGACATTTACTTCCTAATATACAACTAGTGAATGAAAAATAACTGTAAATTGACAACATTGAGAAATAAAACTTAGTACATTAAATTTCAAAACAAAACATGGGCTCTAAAATTGAAATCAATGAAGTCCTCAATCTGTTTTGCATGCAGCCCTGAAGTCAGAGCCATATACATTATACAACCTGTTGTCTGCATACAGTAATACACAAAAAAATTTGTTAACAGATGTTTTAATCCCTTGCTCAAGTACTGTTAACTTAGTATATTGTCAAGGGATTTCTAACAGGAATGCAAAACTTAATTTGCAAGAAAAATAAATGGCATATCTCTAAACTTATTAGGTACACGGTACACCAATACCAAAATCTGAGTAATTAAACAGGTTACCAAAACAAGTTAAAGCAGGTAGTAGCATGAAAATTAGCAAACTGGCAGACTACAGTCTACAGGCAGATAGGCAGCTATCAAAAACAAAACCAAAACAGCCAGACAAGTCGACAACAAAAGAATATTTCAAACAGGTTGAAGCAAGTTACCAAAACAGCATGGCACAAGTCAGACAAG